>JAQQZR010000033.1:8981680-8991933 GCA_030068235.1 Notoglanidium macrostoma
TTTTGCATCCCCTGATTTGAAGAAGGATTGTCATCAATCACTTGCTTTTAATTCCTGATGGAGTCCTATTGAGAGTTGGAAATGTGCATGTAATTCAGTTGAAAGCCTGGAGCACTTCTCAGGCATCTTCCCTGCCTGTTTGTCAATGTGCTATAATCTCATGCTCAGTGTGACTCTAAGTACTGCTCAAATTAGAGCATTCACTGAGTGCCATGTTAGCAAACAGCTATGCTTGTCAAGAGTGTGCTGGGTTTTTTTTTTTCTTTTCTTTTTTTTTCTTGAGGGGGGAAATGTTTCCATATATTTTGATGCATTGAAATTTTCTACAACCCCTTCATTTAATCCTGCAGCCGTATAAAGGACAGAAACATGATGTTACTTGCATTACCAATTCTGACAAAAGGTCCCTAAAACCCTAATTGGAACTTTTAAAAACACCAAAAATATATTCCTGTCAACATATATACACATCCGGACAGGTGACATGATACAGAGACTTGTACAATTTGTGCCAAGGTGTAACGGAGCTGTTTTGGCAGCTCATGGTGGCCCGACACCTGACTAAGGCACTTTAAGTCGTTTGTTTCCTTTTTGTCACCTGTCTGTATATGAAGTTTTCTTGCTAGCTATTTTGCATCAAGTGCAACTTGGTCTACAAGTTGTACAATTTATAATGCTGACACTTGTCTATGGTAGTGCAAATAGGAGCTGATGGACAGTTAGAGGATTGTGATATTGTGTTTTCCATTTTTGTATATCACAGCCCTATCAGGCAGTTTATCTGATTCTCTTTGCCCATAACAAGCCTTACGACATGAACTGCCACCATTTGCTCATGCTCTGTTCCACCTCTGAAGGAACCATTAGTGCTGCTCATTCTGCAGACCCTAAAGCGATGTGGTATCACAGCAATGTCACCATAACATGGCGGCTTTTCACACATGATTAGCCCTGCCATCAGCAACAGGGCCGAGAGTGCAGCAGAGGCAGATTTTGTCCCGTATCTGACCCCCTCATTAGGCCCTAATCAGGCTGCCCTCCTAAACAGCCACAGGCACAGCTGAGATCCACCAAGCCCATGTCCACATAAGTGATCCTTCGTGTGAAAAAAATGCTCTCAACAAGCGGTCATGCTCATGAACAAGCAGGAAAATAGGAGGTTATGATAAATAGTGGCTGGAGTCGTTTGTGCAGCATGGTGACAAGTCATCCCCTGTCATTAGTGCCTAGCGGGCACCACTGATGCACAGGGCTGAAGAACCAGGCGTGCAGATGGCACAGCCAGTTTCTTCAACTGTAAGGGAGTTGAAGGAGCGTGGATGCTGCTCCTGTTGCTCATCAGCCATGACCACCTGCTCACATAGGCTGGCCAGAAGGTGTGATATAGTGCACAGTGCTATTTTACAATTGTTCTCGTATAATATATATAAATATATATATATATCACATTTTACCTAAATTTCTATGCAATATCGTGTTCAAGAAATATACCAGAAGTTTCTTTTTTATTGGTTTTATCTGTCTTTTTTTTATTCTGACCAGTTCTTTTATGGTGAACATGAGATGATGTCATTATGATTGGCATATTCTTGTTTAATGTCACCATTCAGACTTTTGAAGAGGTATTGACGTTATGTCTTATTATTTATTAGTGTTAACGAAATTATGATACTGCTTTGTGATTGCAATGACAAAATTGCCTTATGTGAGGTGTTTTTCTGCAATGCAAGGTTCCTGCTCTTTGGTCCTTTTGAAGATAAACATTAAAATAACAATAAAACGATGTAAAAACAAAACAAAACCCAAAAAGCTGAGATCCAATTGTCTTTGATTTGCAAAGACAGGGTCTCTTTTCCTTAATTTTAATGCTGGGACCTTTGATTTCCTCTTGAATGGGAGGCTTAACTGATGCTAAGAGTATAGGGCAGTAACCCAAGACAATGAGAGCTTTCAAAGTTTAAGTGCCCATTCAAATGCTAAGAAAGCAATGGCTAATTATATAGTTCTAAAACGCTTGAAAGTCTCTTATCTGTCTTACATTAATGCAGAGTCACTGATGTGCTGTTTATTTCCCAGCAGTCATCTGGTTTCCTGCCCAATGAATGACAAGAGAGGAAGAAGGAGGGCCAGGCTTCTAATGATTCCAGTGCATTTAGATTTCAATAGAGTACTGGCATTAATGCCACTCTCTGCAGCTCTGCCGGGTGAGAACATTTTCATTTTGAGCCACCTTGCGATGTGTTTTTCTCTTTTATTTGCTTCATTTTGAAGTGTAGAGCAGATGCTTAGATCTTTCACCTAATGGGCATGTAGAAAGTGCATAACAGCTTAGGATTCAATTTTTTAAATAGGAAATTAATTATGGCTTTCATTCATGATGTTTTGTTGGGTTGCTTTTTCAGATTTTTTTTTCTGAGAGGAATCTGTAAATCACTAAAATTCAATTTCATGCCAATGCCTTGCCAATGTGTTGCATCGCGGTCAAGAAAACATCCTCACTGTGAATAAGCGGAAGAATCTATTCTCTCACATTACATGTTTTTTATTGGACAAATCATATTTTGGGATTTAGTTCAAGGTTTCAGGTTGTCCTATTTCACCTTACATTAAAACATCGAAAGCTGTCTTCCTCAGTTTCCACACAAGCGCTCTTGTCATCTCCCAAGCTACACACACAAACACACACACACCCACACACACACACATGCACACTCACACACACACAACATATCACACAGCTAACGTTAATTAGTTGTTGCCCAGCAACCATCAAAAGGTCCGATACATGGGATGTAGGATGTCTATAATTTAGTGCATCATGGGTTCAGTAAAAATCACAACCTGAAAGAGCCTTTTTTTTTTTTTTTTTAAAAGGTTTCTACAATCAGGCTCAAATTGTGTCTTTTATAGAGAGTTATTCATGAAAACCTATGAACTAAAAGTTTGTCATTTTAAATGATAAAGTCAATAAATGCCACTCTTTGTTCTTTTCCTCTTTATTAAAAAAAATTAAACTATGAATGTGAGAATCTTTAATTTTATATACTCCTGCATTTGCACATAACTAATATAAACTTCAGCAGATCAAAGTTGCCCAAATACCAGTGAAAAAACTCATCTGTAATCAAATCCAACAAAATACAATTGCGATTATTTGGTGCAGATTTGGAGCAGTTTCATGATTGCACTTGCTATTTATTACCATCACATGTCTGATGACAGTAGATGAAGACTAAGCTCTGGCTTCAGGAAAAGGGTAAGAACATTCCCTATAATCACAGCATCACCCACTTTCTTCCCCCTTTTAAGAATTCAGTTGTTCTCTATCTCAAGCTAGGAGAGATGTATGGAGATTGTTAGGAGTCAACTAGAGCAAAGATCATTCTTGGTCCTTGTTGATTAACTCTAATCAACTCTGTACAACCTTCAGACTATCTGACAGGGTCTGTTGTGGTATTGATTGATTTGATTGGCTGTGGAATACATTACACAGTTCACAGTAAGTGGAGATGGTCCGGAAAAATGGTGCAACTGATAACCATCATTGTACATGCTTTACACAATTTGCTCTGCAGTAATCTTGGAAACATCAGTGTTATTGTCTGAGCAGTGTCAGTACTTCTGCAGGAGTATGTGCTGTAATAAATCCATCTTGTACCCATAAAAATATTATGATACTATATTTGTCAGCATCCATAGCTTTTGTGCCTTCACATGAGGGAATCCTCTACTGTGAAGATGAATGTGGAGGCTGTTGGTTGTTTTTAGATGGTTGCTATGAAAGCATTATTTTCAGTCACTGAACCTCTCCTAGAGAAAATGTACTTAGCTTTAAGTGCTAGGTAGCAGGTCTGAAAAATTACAGCTGATAAAAGAAAGAGGAAAGAAATGGTTGAACATGTTAGGGCTTGTGTGTGGTGTAGTAGCAGTACTAAGCTTCAGAGACAGAACATTTATATTTTATCTCCTGCTGGTGGCATGCATGACAGAGAGAGGTCAATGGGTATTTTGGAAGAAAATGGAGCACACTTCTTGATTTTGTAGCATTGATATTTAGTAGAGGTGTTTTTTGGCAATTTTTCCCAAATATGACCTGGGCCTGTGTTAGATAAAGCATACATTATACAGGAACGCTGTGAGGTTTGATAGATCTCGTGTTTTTATTTGCGACACACTTGAACGGAGAAAATGTTAAAAAAAAGTGCCATGTCAAGTAAAACAGCTCTTAATTACTCATTATAATGTTACATGTTGCTGTCCAGAAGTTACGTAAAACACACACACATACACACACACACATGCGCGCACACGCACACACACACATGACCACAAAGACAGAGAGAAGAAGGAGGATTTCCAAACACTCGCTTCCTACAGGTGCTGCGTCTTTAACTCAGTCTCTCTGCCTATTTGTTGTAGTCTGATGAAAATGATCACAGGAGCCACTGGTGCACCTACGACCTCTGACCCCAGCTTCAATCAGGCCGGCATAGTAAATCAAGTAGCACTACAGAAAACCCCTCATATCCCTCAAGCGATGGTTGCTCTCTCAGGCCTTCACACACAGGAATGCCTGCAATGCTATCCAACTACTCTGCTGGAGCCATCTTATGAAGCGAACTCTGTGTGTGTGTGAACTTGTACAAATATACGCACAGTTGTGACTTGTATGCACGTTTCAGCACATCTTCTTCTTTTGTGTCATCAGAAAAAACATTTCAGAATCTTAACAAGAGGAGATGTTGTTGCTTGAAGGTATTACACCAGTAATTCATTTCTCAACTCTTTGTGGTCTTGGTATGTCTCGAATCAGCCTTGTTGTGAATAATCAGATGGTGCAACTGGCTTTATTAGTCCCCAAAGCCATTTGTGCGCACGCTGCTGACGGATCATCATGCTGAGACGCCGATTTAAATGAAAGTGACTGGAAATCCAAGGTCGCCATGGTGATGAGAGACGTCCACTTTACATGGACGCATAGCAAATGAAGGCCTTTCAATCAGAGGGGAGTGGATGAAAGCATCTACCTGACCAGCAACAAGCCCCCATGACAAATGCATGAATAAATCAGAAATGTGATTCAGAATGAGAGAACTGTGTCTCACTCTCCCTCATACGCACAGGCAAAGCATGGAACATCTATAACTTACAGCACTTACATTATTACTATACATGCCTGATTAATCTACAAATCTGTACAGTCTGATCAGTTTGATGGTGGGAGAAAATTGACACTACTATTAAAAAGTTTGGATTCGATGTTTTTAATATGGAATCCATTTTAATACCGATGTATATGTGAAAGAACATGAGGTTTCAAATCATTTCATATAATTTCTAAGAAGCACAGATTGCACCATAATAATCATTTTAGGAGAACTGTGATATCTGAGACACCTAATTTAGGAGGCAGTCTTCAAATTCAAATCAGCTACTTTGAGGGGAAATTACTAAATGTAGATAACTGCAGGGTATTATTAATCGTGCTGATTTCTTAATTACTTTTCTTCATAAATTGCAAAATTTCAAAATGTTTCCATGGATGTATGGATTATATTATTTTCGTCTACACTGTACATTAACCTCAATAACATTTTGAGTGTTTTTATATAGCAGCTGCTTTCGATGTTAAAAAGTAAATGAAAAAATATTATTATAATATAGCAGATGCTTTCAATGTTAAAACCAGTAATAATAAGCCATGCATTGATTATCAAGCACATATGGCATAATATGTTAATATATATTTTAATAACATTTTAGATTAAAGTGAAAATATTTGTTAAATCTATACACAAAATGACACTCAATATCTGAATATTATACATATCCAACAGCTGTACGTATATAAGCTGAAGACACGTAACAGTTCAGACAGGGATGAGTCCGAATGTCATTTTTCAAAAGTTTGTTCAATTTTCATATAATGCCACATGCAGCCACAGTAAACAAGTGATTTAACGATCGATACATTATCTGTATCTGGGCAGGATTGAGTGGGGTCCTAATGCCCCTACTTTTTTTTTTTTTTTTTTTTTACTCAAACAGGGTAAAACAAATTAAAAACACAACAAGTCAGTAATAGAGCAATTCATAAAGGGGCAGCAGGCACCAGAGGCTGTGACAGGACTCTGGGGTGAAAAATCACCATTGACCTCTCCCCTGGCTCATCTATCTCCTCTTACTGTCCAGGCACACAGCCCCGGCAGCACTGATTTATGGGCCAAAGAAAAATGCCATGCCGGAATGGGCCTTTGATAAAATTGTTCAAGAGATTCCAGGCTATAAATCCCACTCTTTTACATCCAGGTCGCCAGCTACGTCCACATTCTTCTGCCATCTATAACAGGCTGACAAACATGACATTTAATCCATAACTTTACAATATTTTCACCACTTTGGGAAAACAGTAACAGTTATATTTCTCACAAGGGTTCTTTAATGGAACAAGTCAGAGATTTGACACAAATATGAGAAGAAATCTGAGAGAAATTTGCAACAGTAAATGTACCGATTAAGCTGAATGTAGCTCTCCCAAATTCTGTTTCAGATATAAATGTCATGTGGCCATCATTCTGCACTGAAACTTGACAATGTAAAGGGTAGCCAGGTAGTCCAGTGTAGACACTGTAATAAAGCAGCATGATTTCAAAAACATATGAAATTATGTTTAATTACCTTTTAAACTTTTATGTCATCGGGCAGACGCCCTTATCCAGACCCCCTTACGTATATCTCATTTATACAACTGAGTAGTTAAGGGTTAAGAGCCTTGCTCAAGGGCCCGACAGTGGTAGCTTGGCAAAGCCTTGACCACTCAAAGTCTTGACCACTGAGCTACAACTGCCACAGACTTTACGTTTACATTTTAAGAGGGTAGAAAGAAAGAAAGACTTTTTTTTCACATTTTGAGAAGGTGCACCATTCCTGGAAGTACTACAATACCAGGTGGATACATGGAGTGGACAGAGCAAGGCCTTCTTCCAGCTCTCAACTGCAAAAACCTGTTTCATATAAAGCCCTCATTTAGAGGTCATGTCAGATATTAAACAGACACTACAATTCATTTTAGCCAAAAGGCCAAGAAGCGACACATCACACAGCACTGTTGAACTCTCCAGTTGTTAGCACAGCTCTGACAGTAGTGCTGGCTGTAATTCCAGTCACAGGTTTTTATTAATGCATTTGTCCAAATATCTTAGTATTTTTCAATAGAAACAACTTATTCACAGGGATTTTTATGGTGGACGTGCCATGCAGCCTTGTAGACGTTCCGCATTACTAAGTATAAATATAAAAGCTTATATAAGTACAATGCATATGTCATTAATAAATTTAATATTGTAATTAGAATAAAACACTTCAGGACATGTTGTAATAGGTAAATTGTTATGGAGATGTTGGAATAAGATACAGGTGCAGAATAGATTTTAATAATGTGAACACACAAACAGTTTGTTGACAGGCTACAGATGGTGTGTTCCCATACAAAATTCTTAGCAGCATGTTGTTAAAAAGTTTTTTTTTAATTCTAATGAGGTAACCAAGTGTCGTTCACAAACCAAACGTGTTTCAGAGGACAAAACAATCCACTCAAAGAAAATTTGCAAATGTCTCAAATGTCACCTTAATGTCAACAAGCTGACAGCGTGTGTACCTGAAGTGCAGTTTACACATATTTGTGGTTACTCTGAGCAAGACTTTCTAGATTTATAGTGACAGCTATAATTAGCACCTGGAAACTCACGTCAACTGCATCACATGTTCAGCATTGTTGAACCGTGACAGGAAAGACAACGCCAGGGTTGGCGCCAAGAAGGAAGAGTGAGTCAGTATGAGTCTCTTGCTGCCGGTCCTTTGGTCTCTCCTTGTTTATGATCGAGGTATGAGAAAAGCAATGAGGGCAACAGATGTGTACAGGTGTTTCAAGGATCAGCGGACTTGTTAAAACAAGTAGTCATGTCTCCAAGAGGCAATCATTGTCACTTATAAAGGAACCAGGAAAAAACTAGCAGAATTTTACCAATAATTCCCATGATGACTGCGTTTTGCTGAGTGATCACAATCATAACAGTTTGTACTGCTGTTTTGCCTGATGTGTGAGCAGGTATGCTTTCCAGCAGAAGCTCAGGTGAAGAGAATGGAGCTGAGAGGTCCACCAAAGCAGTGATAAATGGCAGCAACAAGAGATAGATGTGTGTCAGGGTTGAATCAGATGCTGCTTCCAATCTGGATGATCTCTTAAAAGTCCTTAATAAAAGGCAACAAGTTAAAGAAACACACGGGGAGGGGGCAAATGGATACAGGCTGAGCGAGGCAGCAGGGTATACAAGACAGACAGCATCACTCGATGGGATCTGGAGGCTGTATGGAGAGAACAATCGGCCGAATGCGATCAGGGGGAAGATGAAGTGGCTAATCTAAGTGAGTGAGTTTGTGTTTCAGATTAGGGCCCTGCCAACAAGCACAGGACAAAGCTTCTACTGACAGCACGAGGAAATGAAATGTTTGCTGTCAGGGGGCAGGAGTGGGGGGGTTAAGACGACACACAGCCTGACTCTTACTGTGCGTGTACGTGTGTGTGTGAGTATGTGAAGGGATGACTTCCTCTGCCTGCTGGAGTGGGGGAGACAGTAGATAAGAGGGAGTCAATACAGGGAATAGGTTGAGGGAACAGGAGCGGGACAGTAGAAAAAGAAAGCAATACAGGAAAAACAATATCATAATGACTTCATTTCCTGTTTAGTTAGAGTGCAGCTTGGGCCTAGCTGAAACATTTACTAAAAAGCTGACATCAGTAGCATGGCATATATAAATTTTCAGTACAGTGGAGAATACAGTTCAGTTTTCATATTTAACTTTTTTTGATGATTTAGTAAAATTCTGGTCCAACATTTGTTTCTTGTATAAAGTTAATGTCAACCTGAAGGGTACTAAGGTTATTCACCACTTTTAAAATAATTTTTTTAACCATTTGCTTTCCAGGTTACAAAGCAGAGGCTTCTACTTCTATTCTGTTTGTGATGTCATTATCAGTGATTGAACTTCTGTAAATAAAATATACAAATTAAAACACAACTACTTATTATTCCTATTATATTATTCCAACTACTACATTATTCCTGTCTATTGTTATGTTGCGGAGGAAAAGCAGGTTTCTTTAAAAGCAAAGAAAGAGCAATCTCAAATATCAATAAATACTGTATTATACTAATTACCTTCTTGGAAATGTGCCTTGTGTTCAGCAGTCAGCTGGTGGCACATATAAAAGAACTGAAACACCCCAAAAAGCAGAGATGAAATATTTGCACTAGGGATGTAACTGAATGCAAATTATTATGTGTACAAACACACACGTATGTCATGAACAGATGTGTTCTTAACAGATGCAAATACAGATACAAATAAGAGGTGCACTATTTCTTGGATTTTGGTTTTGGTTTAGAAAGATTGACGCTTGACACACAGGTTCACAGGGAGTCTGGCTAACATTAGTTCTGCAAGCTGGAGCTTTATATTTATTACATTAATATATGAAGCTTGTAGGACAAATAAAGCCCATGTTCATTAACATGAACATGAGTCACTGCTTGATGCATGTACAAGGTTAATTCATTCATCCTTAGTATCTGCCTGCTCAGGGTTGCAGTGGTTTAAATTAGGCTCCTAGTTTTATATTTTGGGAAATAAGACCAACTAAATTTGTTACAAAATATCATGGACAGGTGCAAAAAAAATAAGAATTACACAAGTGGGATTTAGCAGTCTCATGCGCATCTCTAGATGAGACCAATTATCATCTTGTGTGTTTCCAGAGGCAGAGTAGTAGGGTATTTATTAAATTCTACAAAATAACCCTAGACCAACTGCAGGCTAAAATTCAAAAACAGATACAGATACAAATATTTGGGGCACCATACAGATACGGATACAGATACAGATACAGATATAGGTAGTGTTATTGTGCTTTACCCCTAATTTACACTTAAAGTTAACACCCCAGAGGCCAGATGCTAACTGCTATTAATTTCAGGTGGCCCTGCTGCTGATCAGAGACACAGGGGATTTTGTCAGCTTTCTTATAATCACAGCACAGAGTGCAGAGGCCAGACGTCGCTATCGTCTCATCTCCACACTAATCTTTCATTTCCGAGTCTGACACACTATATCAAACACCCTCTGACACACACACACACACACACACACACACACACACACACACACACACACACACACACACACACACACACACA
>JAQQZR010000033.1:8992238-9003430 GCA_030068235.1 Notoglanidium macrostoma
CACACACACACACACACACACACACACACACAGACACACAGAGAGAGAGAGAGAGAGAGAGAGAGAGAGAGAGAGAGAGAGAGAGAGAGCGAGAGAGAGAGAGAGCATCATTACCCAACCAGGGTCACAAACACAGCAAGGCGGCATGTAGATAAAAAGAGCTTTAACGACAGGTTTGGCATCCTGGACGCTCTCCTCCATCTCCTGAATGCAGTGTACTGCGTGCATTTCCATACAGACAGTGAAAAATAGTGGTGCTTGCTCTTCAAGTGATCAGGGAGTCAAGTGATTGGCTCGTATATGAGTTCTGGATGTAGTAAAGTGGTTTGATCGATTTGTGGGAATATCCGTATCGTGATGAAGCACACCGGGGCATGCAGTGAAAGCAATTTAAAGTCTCATCAAGCACACTAGTAAGGCGACCTGTTGTTTGTTAAATGAAAGTGTGAGAGAGTTAGAGATAGATAAATAGATAGAGCAAGATAGAGGCTCACTGCCTTATATTCCTTATTCCCATTTTTCTATTTCACTGTATTTTTAAAGGATGCTTCATCCTTGTTTCTCCGGGGTCATCTTCACCCCCAGGAAATGTATCATTCTGCATATCTCACCTCTCCTCTCCTGAATAAACTCACACTAATGGTGTTGGGAGATCAGCTTTTGGGCTTCAGTTTTCTTTCTATCATCTAGCATTAACACCCACACACACACGTGCAGAGACACACACCACTCGCTGCGACCCCCGTGTGCTCCACAGAGGGTCCCTCACACCCCAGAACCTGTCATTCGTCCCCTTCCCTTCCCATGAGTGGCCCACACAATAGAGAAAGGGTCCCGACCGTGGGGTTCAGTCACCATTAACCCCCACCAGCTGTTCTAGCTGAGGCCATTGGCCCACTCAATACACCAACCACCACCCCCCCGAACCCCCACCAAAGGGGGCCCTTTCGTTGCCTAATCTAGCCATTGTTGGCCAGGAATGCTGACAGAAAGAAAAGAGGTTTTTTTTCCCCTCCTCTGTCCATGCAACTGTGTGTAGCCAAGTGTGAGAGCACAGAGAAGGCAAGGGCTAATTTCTATAGTTGCCCGTGAAGGAAGGGACTACCGCAGAGAATAGGCCTGCTTAGCTGCTTGACAATATTTTTCTTTCTTCCTTTTTTTTTTTTTTTTAAGAAAATGCATGGCAATTGTTGGTTACGAATTCACCCCCCACTGTCCATATCTCGTAATTCCTTTTTAGGGAAATTTGGAAATTGGATTATGCTAAATGTATTAAAAGCTGTTTTTTTTTTAAGTAGTTTTCATTTTATTCTGTTAAAACGCTGTAACAAATGACCAAATCAGAAAATGCCATGTTGAATGTTTCTCTTTTAGTAATTTACTATGGGTTAGAAGCATTTACTAAATGAGTAAATTAGTATCCAGTTAAAGTACATGAACTGCAAAAAAAAAAAAGCACATGCAAATTATTAAATATTTTTAAAAATTTAAATCTACTTTCCCCACCTTTTTCATGAACAGATTATGGTTCTGCTATTGAAGATCAAATGAATGAGCATGAATTATGTCTAAACTACTCTAGATTCTCTTTTGTTGTGGCATTTTTGCCTTGTGAATATATTAACAATTAGTCCATTTCAATTAACATGAAAATAAAAATGGAATTTTCCAGGCCATTTACTCTTTGGGTAGTTAGGCAGCCATTACACTCAGTGCAGACACAAGGTCCTGCTGGGCCTGAACATGTGAGCTACTCAGCATTTGCCGCTAAGTACAGGACTCACTACCATATAACGAGCTGGTAAAAACAAGCCTTCATTTATTGTTAATAAAACCTTTCTGTAGTATGTCAGACAATTTGCCCAGGCTTATGACACAACATGGCAACATGGCAACACAAACTCGATTATAGTATGACATGTGGTAACACCAACAGAAGGAAAAAAAAAAGAAGAACAAATCAAATAGTCAGATAAAGAAAAAGAGAATAGCTAATATAAAAAGGCAATGGGATGAGTCTGTATCATTTCTATGAGGAAAGGAGGGGGTGTTACTGTTGTGACAGGCTTCACGAGCATGATGGTCGAATCTGCCCCAGCTGATTATCTTACATGGTTTGTGCTAATGAGCTTGCCAGCTCCCATGGGCAGTCTTCCCCTTTTGCACTGCTAAAGATCACTTTCACTGCTTTTGCACAACTAATTCAGGCCCACAAAAAGTGGGAGCTTCACCGGCGCTGCCCCCTTTTACTGCTCCTTTTGTGGGGCCTTAGCAGACACGGCCGACAGAGCGAGAACCCAAACGCTGCCTGCTCTTCATGCCCACTCTATTGCCTGCTATTACCATACATATCCATATGAAAAGTCAGTCAAGTCCCAAACAGCTGTCTGGCCAAAAAAAGCCAGGTCCTACTCACCCCCCATCCACCCACTCCCATCCACAAGCCTCACAGAAGATCCCTTTGGCCCACGGTGGGCAATAATAAACCAAAACCATTTAAACAGTCTTTCAGACAACGAGGGAGGGAGAGTTATGAGGCCAAAATTCAGCGTTTCACGAGCCATGGAGTGCCCTCATTGGCCAGTTTCTGCCTCTGCTCTGCCCTCCCAGAAGTCAAGAGGAGAGAGAGGGAGGGACATTGCAATTGGCCACACAATGATAAATCCCCCTGCTCTTCAGAGAGAGAGAGAGCTTCATGAATAGCAATTGTATTACATTAATCCCTTGTTTTTGAGACTCTCCAAAATTCAAGGAAGTGATTCATATGTTGAGATTAAAGGTCCAACAATTTCCACATACTTTTCTTCAGGGTATCCTAAAGGGGGTCCTGTCAAACAGCTTTGAATTCCTAAATATTTTCCTTATCTGATTTAAGTTCAACCATGAAATGAAATGAAAGATGACATTTTCCTGAAGAATTACATCGGAGACTGCAGGGAATGTACGTCTGAAACATGACAAAGACCAACAGCTCTGAGCAGTAATCAGATAAATCAGATCTTTTCACCTAGGGACTAAATAATAAAGTCCAGATGGGACCAAAAAAGTATAGGACAACAAACATGGTGGGGGGTTAAATAAGTGTCCCAGGTCACATGAGAAGTCTTTTAGTCTGGGTGAATTTGAACGCCTCTGTAAAGGTCCTTCTGTGTTGATGATAACGTGGGTTCTTCCTCTGAGGAGCTGCCAAAGATCCTGATTTCCACTTTCTTACCTCAGTTATGATACTGAGAGTTCCTGCATCACTGATTATGGATTTTTTTTGGATTCAGTGACCAATGCACTGCTCAATAATACACTCACAGCCAACCCTTTGAGCCCCAAGGCTATATGTGCCCATCTAGGTTTAACAAATTCCCACATTTATAATAGATAATACATAATGTATTCTTTTTAGCCAGCAGAAATAGGTTGATACACAGAAACCTGATGACGAATAGGTTATTTTTCCCATGGTAAAATATGTTGCATGTTTTGTAATGCTGTCAAAAATAATTCTGGCTAATTTTTGCACATATAATACATTTCTGCTATAACTTCATTTTTGTTGGTTTGACATACACAGAGTTTCTTACAATCTCACTAAGAGCCCATTAAATCAATATCAATGCTTTGAATTCATTTATATTTACTCTAAAGATGCTTAGCTGTTTTATTTGCTCTTGTTCAAGATTATTCACTTCCTTTAAGAATCATCTTACCTCTGAAAGGGAACAAAAAATTTGAAGGGGGTATAGAGGCTTGTGGGCTGACTCAATGAATAAGAAAAGGGGACAGGTTTGTCTATCATAGGCTGGGATTGAGAGTGTGAGGATATTGGTGTGTATGTGTGTGTGTGTGCATGTGGTGTGGTGTGGTGTGTGTGGGGGGAGATGGGTTAGTCCATAAATCCTGAGCTGTCCCACGCATACTCACACACCTACTAACCGCTGAACAAGTGACCCCTGAGTCATCCCACACATGGCCCTGCACCTTCTCTTTCTGAAACTTTCTGGTTTAAAAAGAGTAGGGATGAATTTGTAACCATTAAGGTCATTTAGAGATTCAGTAAAACCAGCAGTGTTACCAGTAGATACTTCTTTATCTGCTTGCAGTCAAGCTTTCAGTTCCATATATTAGCACTGATACATGTCTTGAAGTAGCTCAGCACAGTCCAAAATGTTGCAATCTCATAGTCTTGTTTGCACACCAGCAACCAGCAGAAGCATCCAAACGCACAACCACGAACACCTTCTGTGCTTATCTATTCCCGCCCTCTCTACCAGAGCACATTCATTCAACAACCCTATTTGTTGTCCTGCATAGTTGTGCAATTCATTAAAATGAGAGAGAGAGGGAGAGAAGGAGAGAGAGAGAGAGAGAGAGCGAGTGTGAGAGAGAGAGAGGGAGAGAGAGGGAGAGAGCGAGAGAGTGTGTGTGTGAGAGAGAGAGAGAGAGAGAGAGAGAGAGAGAGAGAGAGAGAGATGCTAGGGGGCTTGAAGGAGTGGGTGGGATCACGATGACTTCTTGAACACATCTCTCCCTTTGGCTGCAATTAAACAAAGTACTGTGGTGATTAGTTCAGTGTAGGGAGCAGAGAAAGAGACACCCTTGAATCCAAATGGGGGACCTGACTGGCCTTTCTGCGAACGACAATGAGCTGAGTTTATTGCCGAAACCAGCTTACGCTCCTGCATGGAAAACCATGGGAACTCCAGTCAGGTGGAAACTACTCCTTCATTCTCCCTCGCGCTTTCTCTCTTTCTCTCTCCACACTCCCTCTCTGCTCCCTCTGTGACCAGAGAGGTTCTCAAGGGGCACAAGGGTGGCTAAAGCCACAAGATCCCCCTCCTCCTGCTACAGCGAGATGTTTAAATTAATCTCACTCAGTTTTCCTCTCGCTCTCTCCCTTCCTCTATTTCTCTCTTTTAGCACGAATTGTGTTGTCCGCTATTATCCATGCGCAGTTGGTTAATGATGAACTTTCTTGCTGCTTCTTCGACTGTCCTCTGCGCTTCTGTCTTTCTTGCTTTCCCCCTCCTCCAGCCCTGCCATGATAAAAACTTGTTTAAGTGGAGTACTTTTCTCTGGAGCACCTCTCTCTCCCTCTGTCTATCTATCTCCTCTCCATTTCTCTCTCACACACTCCCTCTCTTTTCAGGTCTTCATGGAAGTGGGGAAGCTTTCACTGGGGGTCTCTTGTGTGTGTGTGCACATAATGAAAACAATTTTACGCTGTGAAGGCAAGCAGCGACCAATTACAGTCCTGACAGCCACCTGCACTATCAACCCCCCTTTTCAGACCCCCCCCCCCCTCGTCACCCCACCAGCCAATCCCCCTCCCTCTTGCCCTCTGCCTCATGTATATTTAATAAGGTGCCGATGTTATGAATGGCCGGGCCAGGTGAAGGAGGGGTGAGAGTAATAAGGCTCCCAGCTGGAGGTGATGTAGTGCGCCCCAGTCTCTCTGCGGCAGTCTTTACAGCAACCGCTCTGGGACAGCTGACCCCAGGGAGGGAAGGGGAAGAGGGGCTCATGGCTAACCCGCCAATCCCCCCCTCTCTCCACAGTCACCACTTCAAATCTCTTGTTGACCAATTTTACACATGCTGTCCAGCCCAAAGGCATGGATGTCAAATCTGACAGACCCCCCAACAACTTTAATTTAATAAGTAGTGTACATGGTGGGAATTAAATGGGCATTACACCTCACTCTGTCTTGCTCAATAATCTGAACACATGCACAGTTTCACATTCAGGAATGGTAATGAATTTTAGTCTGGCAATGACAGTTACTCATCATGATGGTCATAAGTAGTTAAAGTAGTTAAAAATAACAATAACAACAACAATTTGTTCTGGAATTTAAGGAATATGGATGCATCCTAGATTTTTGGGGGTTTTAACCAACATTTCCTTTATTAACCAGTCTGAGTAATTTTTTTTTTTTGGTCAGTAACTTTAACTTCAAAATCAAAACCTTATTATTTATTCACTTTTACTAAGCACTTTATTTTGGTCAGAGTCATAGTGTATCCAGATCCTATGTCAGGAACACTGGACCAAGGCCTAATTATGCCCTGAATGGGACTTTGGGCAATTTTCTGTAACTAATTCACCTCCATTAATGTTTTTGGAAGATGGGAGGAAACTGGAGAACCAGGAGGAACCCCATGAGGACATAGATAGAACATGCAAAACTCCACACAGACAGTAATCCAAGATCAGGATCAAACTGGGGACCCTGGAGCACTGAGTTGGCACCTTTACCTGCTGCAAAATTTCATTATATTAATCAAATTATTATTAAATCGAATACTCCAATTAATTCCAGTACATATAAATAGTTTTACATGGATCTTATACTTAAACACAGTGTGTGTGTGTGTGTGTGTGTCTCTCTCTCTCTCTCTCTCTCTCTCTCTCTCTCTGTCTCTCTCTCTCTGTCTCCCAGGAGATTTGTAGAAAAATCTGTTTGTTGAAAATGTGACAAAGTTGGAATTATGCAATGTTTTTTTCCTACCATCAATCCAATGAAGCTGTGACAACTACATTCAGCCTCCCAACATGAGCAATACTGTAACAGATGAGCAGATGAAGGTTAAACGAATCCTGTGAGTGAAAACAGCACGTCTCAGCAACAAAGATGTGATCGGCAACAAGCCAAAGAGAGCATGGGACAAGCAGGAGACAAATACCACTGTATTAATAGCCCCATAATCTCACTCAAGCTGAAGACTGCTGTTGACATTATGTCTTGCGACACAGAGAGACAAATGATCCCAGTGTGTACACTGAGTTCTGATAAAGGATGTGTGAGAAAGACAATGTGCTCCCACTTTTTTTGTGATTTAATTAACATCAGAATTTAATGCAATTCAGCAAATGATAAAAGGTATTAATTGGGACTGGAGGGAATGGTGTCATGTTGATGGAGATGGCATAGAGGGCAAATGTTTTATTTGATCAAACTAGAGATATAGATGAAAAATACACTATATAGTTCATTGAGAGAACCTGCGCAGTCTAACGCAGTGGCTGTGAGATTAAAGGCGGCACAGTGTAGACACAGTGCTAGCTGAAGCCAGCTGGCCTGGATTGATGAGGATGATACTCAGCTTCTGCCGGCTTGATCTGTGGAGTCTTAATTTATCTCCGCAAGCTGGTCCATCCGTTATAGAAATGACAGTGTCTGCTTATCGATCTTACCCTGAAAGATCAATCAGCTTTTGCCCTGATGCAGACAAAATTTACAGTTTGACACTCAAAGCTCAGATCCCTGCCATTACGCATGCAGACACACATAGTACCTAACCCCAAGTTAAAATAGGCTAATTTTAACTACCATTCTGTACTGATCAAATTCACTGTCTGTCCCTTGTTCTTACCTGTAACATAATTTCACTAGCGCATAAATGTGCTAAAACAGTATGCATCTGAATATACTTGTGACAGAGGTTTACATTGAACATATCAATTTTTATCGGTAATGTAAACAAATCGATGTGAACTGTTTGGGCATTTGTTTAAAGTTGCCCAACCATAGTAGTTTTCTATGTGTAGGAATTAGTTCATGCCTTTCCATCAATTACACATTTATAGCCCATATTTTGTCAAAGCTGGTCTTAATATAATGCTCTTTTAAAGATATTTAAAGTATGTCCAATTTAAATACAGAGGACAAACTTAATATGCATTCTATATGGTGTGCTTGGAAATGAAGACAGATAACATTCTGCTTCTTTATGTCAATGTGAGATTTACAGGTAAAACATTCAATCATTCATTCATTTTCATCCTGTGCTTTATTCTGCTCAGGGTCAGATTGGATCCTGAGCCTATCATAGGAACACTGGGTAAGAGATGGGAATACACAGGAATAGGGTCTCAGTCTATCACAGTACACCATAAACACTCATTGACACCTATTGTCAATTTAAGATCACCGACCCACCTACAAGTATGTTTTTTGGGACATGGAGGAAACTAAAGAACCCAGAGGAAACCCACTCTGTCAAGAGGAGAACATGTATACCGCTACACAGACGGTAACCCAAGGTCAGGATCAAACTGACACAGTACACAGAATAAGTTAAAGAAGTAATGACTTAATTGTGGCACTGTGTATGCTACAAAGAATGTGTATTTATTTAATGCTTAACTTGCAACATTCAGTGAAAACACTGAATAAAACTGCATAATGTTAATAATGTTACACCTATATGATAAAATGCATAATGAGTGTGTGCCTTGTGATGGACAGGTGTCCTGTCCAGGGTGTAGTCCTGTCCATGTCCAGTATTCCTGGGATAGGTGCAGGATCAGCCATGGCCCCGATCAGCAACCGCAGTTAATGAAGATGAATGAATGATGATTTTTGTAAGAAAAAAAATATTAATAAAAATAGTGTCTATAGCTCACACTGTTTAAATACTTGATTTTCTTTACTAACATTTGAAATTATTCACAGAACAAAAATGTCTTTTGTACAAGTCCTGCATTTATGGTGTCTGAAGTTTAAATATCCCTCTTACTTATCTGAGTGGGAGTGTAAAGAAAGGCTAGCGAACAAACTTTTCCTGCTCTGACTTTCTGTGTTTCAAGTATGATACAAAAGTAAAAGCCAATGTTGTCCTAACAGTTAAAAAGAAATTAACCATGCAAGGCTGCATAGAATTATAAATGTTTATTAAATTTAAAATAAACTCGATCTTTTAAACAGCTTTCATAATGGTATATATCATAAAAGTACATTTAAGAAAATTTCAAATCTTTGCACTGCTATAAACATGGATTTTAAAAAATGTTCCTTCAATGGCCATTGTTGCATTCAGATTCAGTACTTTATTTTATTTAACTGACTTATTAATAATACATTATCATATATTATTACTTATAACATTTAAATAGCAAAAATGGCCTTTAAAATGAATGTAACCATAATTATATACATTTTGTGATTTTTGTCTGAAATATAATTATAAAAGAATCAGGCATACACAAGCAGAAACAAAGAAATGTGCATGTGCAGTGGATACATTTGCACAGTGCAACACTACAAGCACGCACTACATTGTGCTAAAATATCACTTTTAATGGTGAGCTAATATACGTGTTTTCACATACCTGACACAATATTTTACTGGTTGAGGCTTTAATTGGTCCCTGCCATGAAAAAGCAGCATTAGATAAGAGGTCAGTCAAAAGCAGGGCATGACTTTGAGCCTCCATTTGCTTTGACAGTCTTAGGCACAAAGAGCTTTCAAATTCAACATCATAGCAAACAAATGACTCTTTGTCCTCCGTCAGTTACATAAAGAAATAATTGGAATCAGAAAGTTCATTTGCAAAGAACTAGCCATCGCAATCACCACATAATGTACTGGCGTGGAGCGAGAAAAAAAGCCGTAATTGGTTTGGTAAAGATCGCTTTCCATTACACCATAAAGCACTACACAATAGAAAAGGTCGCCAATTAAGCAATCATGAATACCAAGTACTGTGGCTGATGAAAATAGGCCAGTGGTTTAAATAGATTTGCAAGCAATTTACCTTTTCACAATGTTGGCAATCTGATGCAATTTGCTTGCAATTTTGTCGGCTTTCAGTAGCACTCCAAGCTGACACTGCATGGACCGAATGGCCGAGCGGCACGCTCAGAGAAAATGTAAAACTATATTGGCCGCATCTAGGTACCAGGCCACCGCTTCATCAGGAAAATTACAACAATTAACATAAGTGCTAAGGAATCAACACTTTAAATGTCAGCGGCGGAGGCAGTGGCGGAGGTTTGGAGCCTGAGACGGGCGAAAGTGCAACACGTCCTCGCCGATGGACTCTCTGAGAGAAACATGAGGCAATCAGCCATCATGCTGCAGCTCTGATGGCCCTGCAATTGCTGTGACATTCTCCTTGTTGCCTGTCAGTCTTCACCAATGTTTTTTTTTCACCTCATCTTCCACTCAACACTCCACCCACAAGCACCATCACTGCCACAGCCATTACTTCTGTGTGCTGCAATTTCAAATTTGGGAAACTTTTCAAAGTTTTTGTAACCAAATCAATTTGATTGGATTGTCTATAGACAAAAAGTTAGGAAATTGCATTATAACTTATAGTGAATCACGCAACACAAGCACAACTACAGAAATTTATAGAAAGGATCAGCGTAGCACTTTAGGTAAAATTTAAAAAATGTTGCAAACAAGTCAGACAGATCATAGCTACTGTGGTCAGATGTGTGCTTCCTTAATTATGAAATTCATTTATTCGCTCATTCATCATTAATTCTTTATGTGATGAATCCAGAGTCAATCCAAGGAACACTAGGTGTGAGGTGGGAATACTTCATACCTACATGTTTCTGGAAGGAAACCAGAAAAAGACCTAGGGAGAACATCTGAAATTATAAACAGATAGTAACCACAACTCAGGATTAAACCAGGGAGTCTGGAGGTTGTGAGATTGCAATGTTACCTGCTGTGCCACCGTCCCACCTAGTTATGTAGTTGTAATGTAATGTAATGTAATGTAAATCAGTATTTGCACCATCGTGAGAAAAACCCACTTGACTTGGCGTATACACACTTATGCAGAAACTTGCAGCTCTACAACAATCGTACAGCACTTCTTCAGTTCTGTGGATCACTACAGTAATGCTTCAACAGGTTGCAAATGGATCTATTGGTGTGTGCAGAAGAAGAGTGTTTAACTTATGGCACAGTGAGTTTAAAAACAAGCGTAGGCCTTTGTACAATTATACGCCATCCGTTTTCCAAGCATTTAATAGCAGTCAGGCAAATCAAAAGCCTTTTAGGTTTAGACTGGCAATTGGGTTTGTTGCTTGCACTGGAAATGTTTCTCTGCAGTTGGCTCTTAATTGAAGTGGATAAATTTACACATTAAAATCAGGGTTCATCAACACTGGGTGGAATATTTAGAGTAATGATTTTTGAAATATCCATGTGCTGTGAGATGTGACATGACACAACCCTAACCCTGGAAAAAACTCAAGAGATTGATTATTGGTAAAAATTATTTTTGAAATCCAGCTTGAAATGCTGAAACTACATACAAGTTTAAACTATTTTGATGTGACAATAAGAAATAAAAGAGAAAAAAGAAACACTTTCTGTGTTGTGTGTATGTGTGTGTGTGTGTGTGTGTGTGTGTGTGTGTGTGTGTGTGTGTGTGTGTGTGTGTGTGTGTGTGTG
>JAQQZR010000033.1:9003530-9027878 GCA_030068235.1 Notoglanidium macrostoma
AAATATATATATATATATATATATATATATATATATATATATATATATATATATAGATTTATTCACACACATACAGAGAGAAAGAGAAAGAGAGTTTTGTGACTATTTAGCCATGTGCATGTTCTGTACTTGTACATTATATTTCATGCAGATCTACATTATAAAACATATCCAGATTCTTGGATGGTTTAATTACTTAACAATTAAATTCAAATTAGTCTTAAACAGCAAGCTTTATGATAAACTCTCAAAAAGCAAGGGGACTCTCCATTACAGAACTGGTCACATGGGTTAATTTTTAAAAACTGAGGTATTGTATTTTCATGAAAAGCTATTAAATAAGCTTTCTGTGTTTTTTTTTGTTTTTTTTGTTTGTTTGTTTGTTTGTTTTTTTACCATGATTAGGAGTAAACTATGTAAGTGTAGATATTCATGTTCTATATATACATAGATGAACATATTATTAAATCTGTTACGTGTTTGTTGGTTGTGGAAAAAATTATCCATGTGACTGGTTTTGTAATTGGGGGTTACAAGTGATTAAAAAAGAAACATTTTTCAACAAATAAAGCAATTGTTCACTTTTAGCCTAAGCTATTTTATTAGATAGATAGATAGATAGATAGATAGATAGATAGATAGATAGATAGATAGATAGATAGATAGATAGATAGAGCCATGTTGCATTGGGAAGCACTTGATGGAGGAATAAAAATCAGGATAATGAGTATAACAGTGAAGTGGTTTTTGAGGTGATTTACATCTTATATATTTCTAATAATAAACACCATACATCCTCAAGGATTGAATTCATAATATATAAGTAGACTATAAGCCAGTTTTATAGGCTAACTAAAACTCATATTTGTCTTTAATTCATCTTTAAATTATGCTAATATAAATATGTAAATTTCCGGTTATGTGTAGAAAACAGTTTTACTTTCCTTGTCACTGAGGTGGTAGGCCTCAGGGATACATCTTTTGTACCTTTAATGGGTATCTTTTTTATGGAAATGGAAATGTATCATACCTTTAAAAATCATTTATGGTACATAATTAAACCTTAAGGACTCTTGTGACTTTAATTAGCTTGTAGTGTACACTACATGCTGTTTTCCAGATAAAGGATAAACACTAAACACTAACAAGTTTGTGCTCTTGGGAATAACAAGGAATGGAACCGTTTACTACCCTTTTCTTCCTCACAGTGTGTTCATTATTGTATATGACTAGTGTGCCATCATTAGTGACTGAAGTGATCTAGGGAAGTGGACACTATTTAGTAGGTTAGTGTGTGGTCATACCACAGCGACTCAGTCCTGCCTGCGTCAGAGAGCAAAGAAGGAAATGGAGGGTTGCACAATGTGAGATTCAGCACTGATTAATATTTCAAAAGTCGGGGTAGGCGGACAGGGAGAGGGTGGGGGGAGGAAGAAAAATACGAATGAAACTTTAATTCCCTGCTTTTAAAAATGGCACAGAGATTAATGGTGGACACTTATAAAAATTTCATCGGTTGTTATGCATATATGCATGGAGCAGAGGGCCTTGTCGACAACTTGTGGCAGAGGCTGCAGGAGTGACTGTGCTGCGGGCGAGAGCGTGTACACCAGAATAATCTTCAGTCTGATTATTCTCCCTCAACAAAGGCTTCGGGGTTGTGAAAAGGAAAACGGGACAAGAAACAAAACCACCTTTGAAGGTTCCATTACCCTTGAATAGATTAGGAGTAAAGATGTAATGAAGAGTAATGAAGACTAGAATGCCAGTGAATTAATTTTTTTTCATCCAGCAACATCTACATGTGAAAAAAGAATAAAGAAAAAGAGTCGCAATGAATAATATTAATAAAATATAATACATATATGGAGTAACTCTAGTGTATATGTATGTATATACTATGCATATATGATATAATTTTGATGAGTCAGGCTATTCTTTGCTGGGAGGAGTGGAACCTGTTGCGGTCTTCTATTAAAGCCTCGAGTCAACATGTTGTGTATTCTGAGATGCTTTTCTACTCACCACGGTTGTAAAGAGTGCTTATTTGAATTACCATAGACTTCCTGTCGGCTCAAACCAGCTTGGTTATTCTCATCAACAAGATGCTTCTACCTGCAGATCTCCTCAATGGATGTTTTTTGGTTTTTCGCCCCATCCTGTGTAAACTCTACAAACTGCTGTGTGTGAAAATCCCAGGAGATCATCAGTTTCTGAAATATTCAAACCATCTGGTATGCCACTGTCAAAGTCACTGAGATCACTATTTTCCCCCTTTCTGATATTTACTCTGAACATTACCTGAAGCCCTGAGCCTCTATCTGTATACTTTTATGCATTGCACAGCTACCACATGATTGGCTGATTATCTGTACATAAATACGTACACACATACACACACACTCTAGATTTACTCCATGGAAGTGTTTTACGGTGTCCTCCCACCTCCAAAACACATGCCAGTAGGAGGATTAGCTACACGAAACTACCTCTAGGTGTGAAAGTGTGTGTGAATGTGTGTGTGTGAATGGTGTCCTGTGATGTACTGAGGTGTATTCCCACCTCTCTGCAGGGATCTCCGAGTCTTCATAATGTTCATAACACACCTGCATTATATAACATATAATCCTTTCACACAACCTTTATAGGCTCCAGATCCAAAGCAAACCTACCCAGGATAAAGCTGAAGATAAGGGATTCACATTTATGTTTCATATGTTATATTCCAGGACGTAAACAGTAATAATAACAGGAAAACAAAACAAAAAACATCAACTGAATATTAATTAGAAGCACTTTTTGCTTGCACACATACACACACACACACACACACACATACATACACATATGCACATGCACACGTGTGTGTGTGTGTGTGTGTGTGTGTGTGTGTGTGTGTGTGTGTGTGTGTGTGTGTGTGTGTGTGAGGGTGTGTGTCTGCACACAGATGGGCATGCCTCACTCCCCTCCAGCCTGCTCTTTTGTGTCAGCGCTCTCCATAATTACAGCTGATGAGTGGGAGAGGCGGGGGTGGTTGGTGGTATGGATCTTTGTAGAGGCGGGTGTGGGTCGGGAGGGGGGTCATGGTTGTGCCAGGCAGGTGACGGCTTGGGCACAGGAACCTGTGGCAGCTCCCTGGCGCCATCAGGCACACCGTATCCCTGCCTGACAGCTAATTAGGGCAGACACGGATTTCTCCCCAATGTAACAGATGTTGCCTAATCAGAGCAGCTTCAGAGCGGCCTGCACCAACGACATTTCATGCACAATTTAACCATCTAAAAGGAACGGGAGACTTAATGCATTGTAAGGACAGCACAGCTGTTTTACTCGGCAGAAGGGAGAGAGAAAGAGAGGCCTTTCTGTAACTCAAACAGAGTGCTTATAATGACATAATGATGTAGCTCAATAATAGCACATCTTCACAGCTACCAAAGATTTTCAATAGTGATTGCCATGTCTATGTGCTTACACATAGATTCCCGGATAATCTGACGTCAAGGTCTGTGATCAAATTCAATCTGGATTTATTCTCTTATAAGCAGGTCAACAAGTACATCTTCACACATAGCAGTGCATTTATTATCCTTTTTCAATTATTTATTATGCATAATATATTTATTATTTAATACTGTGTAACATTATATCCCTGAGGGTACACTGAATAACAGGAATGTCTTATTGCCTGATGTGACACGTCAGGAAAATGTAGTTGTCAATCAATCATCACTTGCATGGCATTTTCCACTTCTGTTCTGTTTCCTGCATCAAAATATAGCATTTAACTTTCAAGCCCAATCTGATACAGTAAGACTGTGACCGATCTGGTCTGAGCATTGCCTTAGGAGGCAAATGGACTGAAAGGACTAAAATCTGTTAAACAAATGCGATATAATTGACCCCAACCTTAATGCAAGCACATTTAGTCATACAAGCACTAATAATCTTTATTTATAAGAACTCTCTTCACTTTCAATTCTAAAAGTGCTTAGTGCATAAAAGACTGAATGGCTAAAGTTTAATGGTAAAGGCCCACTAATTAATCAATATTCAAATTTGGAATACCAATAAGATTATGAACTTTATTACACATTGTGAAAAAATATATTTGAGAAGTTCAAAAGAAAATGTTACTAAAATGTTCACAAAAAAAGCACATATTAATACTTAACTAATTATTTCGTAATGATGAGCTTAGTGCATGCTTTCTCTGTATCCGCATGGGATTCGTCCGGGTTCTCGGGTTTTATCCCATCTCCCAAAAACATGCCAGCAAATGGACTGGCCAAGAAATCTTGCCCCTGGGTGTGATTGAATGTGTGTGTGTGCATGGAGGCCTGTCAGTGTTCTTTGGACAGGCTCCAGATCCACCATGATCCTCCTGACCATGATAAAGTAGTTACTTAAAGTGAGAAAAGTATTGATCTCTCATTTTCTACCATGAATTGAATATTAATAATAAAACTCATTTACATTGTTAACACACACAATATAGTTTAACCCAAACTTTATACTATTTAAACTGTAACATCGCACCTTTTAAATTTCTGGCTTTCCAACTCCTTACTTAAACTTTAACCCATAATAAATTCTTAATATAAATAAAGTATACCTATTATTAATCATTTTAATTATTAATCACTAATTCAAATTCAAAAATAAGCTTTTTTGTTGGTATTTGGTATACTGAGACAGAATGTTACGCTTGTGAGAGTATCTGAATAATAATGAACCTCTTTGTCTCGTATCCAATGAACTACTTTACTATAAGGTGAGCTCAGAACTGTGTAAGTGATTATTTCTGACATGTCATTTGAAGCCAGCAACACTAACAAGTTGCTTGGAGACAGTATGATCAAAATCAACACATTTTGTAGTTGTGATGTGATGTTATGCCAATTGGTGATGAGATGATCTCGCAGGAAGTTGCAAACGCACTGTAAGGGCAATTGTATATGCTAATTAGAGTAGTTTGTATGGCCTACCTTAGCACCATGTGTAGAAGTGATCTGAACTACAGATAAAAAAATATATCAACAACTCTATTTTTCATTTGTATTAACAATATATCCTGTATTAGGGTTTTGATTTGGGAAAATAAAAATACAAAAGTTTCAATTTGCTTGAATTTACAGTACAGTATAGGCTATAATTTGACTAGACCATTGTTTCCAAACAAACCTTTCATAATGTAAATGATCTTATTTCATTATTACTAGAAGTCTTAAAATGTCAATACCTAATGATTACCAATATTTATGGCTATTCTTATGTAAAGATAGTATGATGTTATTGCCACAAAGTATCCAATAACACCATGTCCTGCAGTCCTGCAATTTGTCAATGATTACACTTTTTATTACTTCAAGAATGGCACCATGTACTCTTTATTCCTCTGTAGTTATGCTCAATGTTGTGCAACGTCCATTCACAGAACGAATTAGTTCCTATTATCACATCACTTAAGAGCTATGAACAGTCGTTTCTTCACCAGCCTCACCATCAGGGCTGTACTGATGTCCACATTTGGTCATCATTAGGATAATCAAAGGATAAATCATTCAAATGTAATGTATGTTGCATAAAAGACATTACAATGGGTAAGATGGGTATCAAGGAGCAGTGATGCCACATCTGCATGTGATTTATATACAAAATCTTATCTGGAACCAACTGGACTATTATGGCACCCAGTACAAATGAGCCAAATGAGTTAAAGCATTTATTTTTGCTCACACTGCCTCCTTGCACTGTTGTTTATCTCTGCTGGGGTTTGGCTTCTCCTCCTCCTCCACATGTTTATCTGATGTGCTGTGCGGCATTTAATCGCACACAAACTTCCAACAATCATCCTTCCGGTGAGGGGAAAAACCCAGACTGATGAAATCTGAGCAGTTATCATGCTAAACCATTACCTGTCAAGTGCTCACCTTGAATTTGAGAGCGCATCAATTTTCTGAAGAGGAAACCAAGGGCAAGGGAAGAAAGGGCAGGCAGATAAACAGTGGCAAAGGCCTTTTAACTCACTCTGTATATTTATGATGGAATGATATGAATGCATTGCCACGGGGATGTCTTTATTAAATACACAAATGTTTAACTGATATAGTCTTGATATGGTACAACACCTGTAGAGTTTTCACCAAAATATGTGTTCCCTTTGCGAAGCGTATACTATAGAGATTTACACATTGTGAGATTACCAAATTTTACTTGAAAAGTATCTACTGTGGGTCTAAAAGTCTGAGTGCACTAGTGATAATGCTACTATTTTGCATTTTTTTTTCTAACTTAATACAATTGTCATTACGTATCATATGATTGACAACAACTTGAGAGAAAATCTTAATTTTTAGAAATATTTACATGAATTACAATGAGTTTCTTAGTATTGTATGCCCCCTTTTTTACTTTACTGTCAGTGTAGCACTGAGCTGGCATGAACTCTGCAAGTTTGTGCAAAAACTTACCATTCATTTTCAATCAAATCCATCAGTGTTGTCTGAGCACATGCTTCAATAGAAGAGATAAGGCATGAGAAAAATCTGACCTTTTGTACAAAGCAGTTAACATGGTCAATATCACAAATTTGCTTACATTTAAAGAGGGACCTAGAAATAGTGCATAATCTTGAATATTATATATATGAGAATATTATTGAAAGAAAATGTAAATTAACAATAGTTTGCTAAATCTTAAACAAAATAGGTATTTGGATCTAAATAACAGATATCTAAGTTACATTTTATGTGCTCCACTGTCGACAAAAGCCACAGCATTATATAACTAAGTGGTGCAACTTGAATAATACTCAGAAAGAACTTTTACAAGATGTCACCTGTGAGGTTTTGGCAAAATCTGAACTTTAAAGCTGAGTTCATAAATCTGCAAATTACAGTTTGGAAGCCTGAGTGCCCCAAGATGTTACAGAAAATGCACTTACGTAAACTCTGACATTTCCTCTCAGGTTCTTACTGCTGTTTCTATTGTCACATGGTGGGTTTGCAAAAAGCATAAGGAGGAGTTGAAAAAAAATTATTTCATTTTATATGGGAAAAAAAATCTGGAAATCCCCACTGCGCGTATACACACACACACACACAGTGCAAACCAACAGCAGAGTAATAATTAGATACCTGACAGGACAAGATGTTTTTATCTATGAACACATGCCTGTGATTATATTCTGCCCCAGCTTGACCTGAATGTAAACTCTTGTAGACCACTAGTGTAGGGAGGATTGCTCCACAGATAAAACATCACACACTATGACACATAACTAATAACCTTCATCCAGCACATGTGGACTTAATGCAATACCCTTTTTGAACCGTCAGTGCAAAATGCATTTCATATGTCAAATGGCTGACTGCTCTTAATTTGCATGACATTTTCAGGAAACACATTCATGCTGTTATTGAAGCCCCATGATGACAAAATGACTGTTTACTTTAAAAGGAAACATTTATAATATTTAGAATAAAAAGGAAGAAGAGGCATAGAGCAGTTAAAGCAGAGCATGGGGTTTTGAGACTGTTCCGCATATACAAGACCACCAGTGGAGAGACATAAGAAAATTATCCTCCATAGGTGCTTTTATGGAACAGGTGCATGATTTGAATTGTACAACTGAGATATGGTTTCAACCAATTCTCTCTCTCTCTCGTTCTGTATGAGTGTGAGAGAGAGAGACTCTGTCTCTAGCTATTATTGATGACAGTAGCTTGCTTATGGTTGGCCAAAGCTTTTGACGCTTGACCCTTCTCTCTAGTGTCTGTCTATTCACAGCCACTGATAGCTTTTTGTTTGCTATAACCACCCCATTTATGCCTCTCTGGATAACACAGTGCATTGATTGACTGACAAAGAGTTTGGTGCAGATTGCTCAGGGTGAACAAAGCACATAATAGCACTGTTTTTATGCATGCTAAAGACTACAGCAGAACATCTGAATCATTTCCAAACCGCTAACCAGTGATGGGCATGTCCCATTTTACATTTTAAGACATTGCAAGAAAAAATAATCCCAGATGAAAAGGCAATGCGGTTTGCATGGAATTCTTGATGGGCCAGAATGCTGTGACTAAATACAATGGCATTTTTACATCATATTTTTTCTCTTCCAACATTTCAGCTAACCTCTTCATGTAGCTATGAAGTGACATAAACAGATCCTCCTACACACTAATTGACCCGCTCACACTCTGACAAACAGCATGACCCCACAGCCCAAGCAAATTACCACTTAGATGCAGAAATCTAAAAAAAGAAATAATTGCTTATTTAAATTTTGTATGCCAAGTAGTACACTTTTTTTTGTTGCAAAATGTCACTTCTTAATTCAATTATATGTATATTTTATTTTTTATTTGCTAATTTATTTGTTTTTTTACAATCCAACATTAATTAAAAAAGTATAGACATTCAGGTGCATATTATTAAAATAGTGTTAGTGTTATAAAAATGTTCACATTCATTGTCGAATGAAATAACATTTAATTAACATTCCTCTGCATATTTGTTGTATATATCCATAAGTGAGGGGATGTATAAATAACTTCATGCTCTGGTAGGTTTCTTGCAAATGTGTGTTTGTGAGATATATACAACATCTCACTCCAATGGCACGTGTCAATGGGAGGGATATATTAAGCAGCAGGTGAGTAGTCAGTTCTCAAAGTTGATGTGTTGCAAGCAGGAAAAATGGGCAAGTGTAAAGATCTGAGTGACTTTGACAATAGTGAAATTGTGATGGCTATATGACTGGGTCAGAGTATCTCCAAAAAAGCACGTCTTGTGTGGTGTTCCCAGTATACAGTGGTTAGTACCTACCAAAAGTGGTCCAAGGAAGGATAACCGGTGAACCGGCAACAGGATCATGGGCGCCCAAGGCTCATTAATGGGGAGTGAAGGCTAACCTTGTGCTCTGATCTCAGAGTAGTGCTACTGTAGCACAAATTGATGAAAAAGTTAATTCTGGCTATGATAAAAGGTGTCAGAACACACAGTGCATCACAGCTTACTGTGTATGCGACTGTGTAGCTGCAGACCGGTCAGAGCGCCCATGCTGACCCCTGTCCACAACTGAAAGATCCTACGGGAAGGTGAGCATCAGAACTGGACCGTGGAGCAATGGAAGAAGACGGTCTGGTCTGATAAATCAAGTTTTCTTTTACATCAAGTGAATGGGCATGTGCATGTGTGTTGCTTACCTGGGGGCAGAGAGAGCACATGGAGGCAGTGTGATGCTCTGGGCAATGTTCTGCTGGGACACCTTGGATCCTGGACACATTGGACACATGTACCACCTAACTAAGCATTGTTGCATACCAAGTATATCCCTTCATGACAACAATATTCCCTAATGGTAGTGGCCTATTCAGCAGGCAGTGATCCCTGCCACACTGCAAAAATTGCTCAGGAATGGTTTAAGGAACATGACAAAGGATTCAGGGTGTTGACTTGGCCTCCAAATTCCCCAGATCTCAATTTTATCAAGCATCTGTGGGATGTACTGGACAATCATGTCCATTCCATAGAGGCCACACCTTGCAACTTACAGGATTTAAAGGATCTGCTGCTGATGTCTTGGTGCCCGATACCACAGAACACCTTCAGAGGTTTTGTGGAGTCCATGCCTTGATGACTCAGAGCTGTTTTGGTGTCACAAGGGGGATTTACATAATATTAGGCAGGTGGTTTTAAAGCGTACATACATACATACATACAGACACCCACACACATACAAACATATGCCTCGTACATGTTATTTGCAAAGAACAAAAATGCCAGCTTTTATTTTATTCTACCTAAAGCCACATATAAATTCCTTGTAGGCACTAAGGTTAAGGTGATGGTTATGCATAGCATTCTTTAGATATAGACATACACAATTAATGTTAATACCTCACAAAGTTAGAAATACAAGTGTGTGTGTGTGTGTGTGTAAGAGAGAGAGAGAGAGAAAGAGAGAGAGAGAGATTCTGGGACCACCCCTCCACTCCCTCTGGCTGTGTGTCACACTTAACAAGATTAGCCCTGTGTGCTGCCGACACCCCTAACATCCCTGACCGCTCCCGCTGAGCCAATCCCCCACGGCCTCATTCACCCAGGATGCCCCCTCCGCTCAGTCCTAAATGTCCCGTTCTCTGTCCCAGTCAATACGGAGTACCTCTCTAACCTCTTATCCCGCTCATGCTGAGTGCTCTAACCCAACTCTCCTACTCACTAATAAGAGAGTTATGGCGCTGGAGTCTCCAGAGACCTGCCACAGGTTTAAACCGGTCAGCGGGGCACTGCTCTAACCATTAACCTTCAACCAAATCATACATTTCCATGTGTCCAGAAATGTTTATAAGCTATTTCTCTGTCATCATTCTAACATCAGCACTGCTGAGGTCTTGAAGTTCACACAGTCGGTTGCTTCACTCCTACTACATTTAAACCTTCATAACATGTTCAAACATTCCACATTTGCCACCTAGATCAAAGCACCTTGTATACGCTGGCGAGCTTGTCTGACTACACGACTAATGACAGTTCTCGGGTTCCTCCGGCCCCCTTTCTCTCTCTGCCGCACTGGTGTGAAGAGTTGAGCGTAAAATGGAAGCGATTTATTAACGAACCATTAGGGGCCACTTTTTAAATGCCTCCTCCCAGCATGCCTGGCGGGTGGTGCGGCCGGGACGGATTAGGCCGTGCCGGTTTCGGTGACATGAGAAAGGAAGTCCCCTGCCGGGCGTGTGAAGAGCGGCGAGGGGAACACAAAGCAGGGGCCGCCCTTTCCCCCGCTCACTACGGGGCTGAAGAGGCATGAAATAGCAGACCAGGACTGTGGAAGTGCAAGCCGCTCTGTGACAGGGTGTGAATGGGGTAGAGGAAGGAGCGCTGCACAATGGAGGAGATAATGAGCTAGATTCCGTGGGTCAGTTAAGCATTGCATTCACCCACTGTGGTTCACACACATATATACATTCATGCCCCTCCACACACAAACACACACAAACACATACACACCTGTGAAATTCTACCACATGCTGACGCTAAGGTTCCATTCACAAAAAAGCTGTGGTATATGTGTTTATGCGTGTGAGAAAATCTTTACATGAAAAATCATTCACAACAATCCTGTGGTTCAGGGCAGTTTGTGTTTCAATGCTAATCTGACCGTATTGTCCTAGAAAGATTAGCTCAGCAATTAGAGGCACTGAAAACCCTTTACTGGCGCATTGTTTAGCTGTGAAAATGCACATTTATTTTGCATCAAGATCTTTGCATGGTAACCAAATGTTGTTAAAACAACTTGCAGAACCAGTGCCCTGTTGTGCATGCAGTTTTAAAAGGAAAAACACAACTCGACCGAGAACGTCTACACAGCGTTGACAGATTAGCATCAAGCTGTGCCAGGCACAGTGTGGTGGATCCAGTTTAACTGACAAATCAGACTTCAGCCGAGGTGCAAGAGAAGGATTAGCAGACCTGAATGGTTGAAAGAAACCGAAGACTATCAAATAGCACATGTTCGTGCTGGGCCATGTGAAATAGCCACATTAACGGCTTTAGACAGCAGACTTGGCGCTCATAATTCTTTTTGCGTTCAGTTTAGGTGACTGCAAACAATAGCTCAGTGCTCACATCACGTTGGGGGGATAGAATGGTTGTCATCCAACTTCCTTCAGCAGCTTTCTTTAGAACTGTAAGACGATGTAAGTGCCTCTCATCAAAATTAGACACGGCTCCTATAAAGTGGTGTGCTTCTTCTTGTTGCAGAGTCTTAGACTCTGTTTACACCTGGCCATTTCATCTGTCTCTGTATCCAGGGGGCACCCCGATAGAATTTTAACACTTGTAGTCCAAAGTGAGTCCGATTACGGCTAAAATCCAATTGAGGTATTATGATTTAATATGCAACTTCGAATGCCAGCTTCCTGCATTACAATTTCCTTACAAAAGACTTCAACATTGGCATTCACAGACCATGTCCATCAACAGTTGGGTGAAGTTTTTTTGGTCAAATGTAGTTTGGAGAGACAGATGCCTTGTTAGAACACATGGTAAAAAATCGGCCCGGTGACCTAATGGATAATCATCAGCCTTCAGAGCTGTAGATTGTGGCTCTGAGTCCCATCTCAGTCAATTTGTAGTGACGCATTAAAATAAATAAATAAATAGATAGATAAGATTAAAGGAAGTGGTTAAGGCTTTGGGTTACTGAATGGAAAGTCATGAATTCAAATCACTGCCAAGTTGCCATGATTGGGTCCTTGACCAACACCCTTAACCATCACCTGCTCAATTGCATCCTGAAATGTTTTGAGCGATTGGATTTAAATCTTTTTTTGTATGCATGTCATTTACACTTAAATTTTTTACATAAAGAGAGTCTAGAAAGAGAGTCTTAGTTTGGCCAACAATATGAAGCCTTTTTAATACTGCATGGATGACCATGGTATGAACGCTGCTATGAGTGCGTCATTGCGTTAAGAAAGTCCAACACTACGAGCCCATCGATAGAGAAGGGGGCGAGATAATTCAGACAGACAAGATACGCCTCCCCACTTCAGAGACAGCCTTTACAGAGCTCTTAATCTAATTAAGTAAATAAACTTATAAGTGATCACCTTAGTGACAAAATGCTGCCGAGGAGGCTAATTTGCTTCTTCCCTCATGCAACAGATAATACTATTTTATTGCACAAAGGGTCACAAGGGAAATTAACTTCTGTCCAAGCAGCAAATAAAAGAAAAAGCCCAGGCCCCCTGAATAACAAGTGTATACTGATTACATTCAGCCTGGAGAGTCCCAGATGGATTACAACAAGTGACCTTTCTCTAAGCTCCCTCGGAAAATGTGATATGCAAACTGGCGCTATCCCACAGGCCAACAGATGAGAGTGTATCTATGCTGAAAATAATGGCAAAAGGCAGGAACCACAGATTCTGAAGGTTATCTCTCTGATTGTTTTGAAAACAAGGTCTTGAGAAAGTTCCAAATGAACCCAAGGAGCCTCCTGCGAATACACAACAGCTTTTAGCCCTGTTCTTTTTGTCACTTTAGTCGGGTTTGTGCTTAAGTGCTTCTAAAACGAAGGAAATTGATTCTCTCAGAGTCTCTGTTCTGTTTGTCTGTTGTTATAAGCGTTAATACTATACATATAAAATGTAATTGGCTTACAAGATAAGCATTGTGTATTGCATTAAAATTTGATATACCCTTATTTTAATAATGTAATTTTACAATTTTTTTTTTTTAAGTTTTAATTATAGAAATGAGTTAATGAATCCGCTAAAAATTTCAGGACAGAGAAATTATGCAAAATTTAAAATAAAGCAGAAACATACAACCTTTTATTACACAAAATAACAAAGAGTTACTTTCTGAACACGGGTGAGAGCCATCCATTGTTTCCCTAAAATGCTTCTCTAACATTCAGCAGACAATTAATTGTATGCGAACTTCAGTACGCTGAGAATAATGCCATATAAATTTTTCTTTTACTTTTTCTTTTTTTCTATATTATTATTTTTATTTTCTTACTTTATTTACTTTTTAAACAGATGAAAAAGTAGCAGCTCTTAATTGTTTCACCATTTGTCAAGCAAAAAATCTGTTCCCTGAAGCCAAATGTCTTGCATCATTAACGTAGAAAAGATCACTCACAGAGAGGATGAAGGTTTCTTTCATGCTGTGACAATATTCTACAGAATGCTTTAATCAAAGAAAAACAGAGTAAATAAAGAAAAAAAGCAGAGATGAAGATTCACCACTATTGATCCCACCACAACACAGATCCTGCTGACAATCTAGGGTTTAGGTTGGTAATGTCTGCAGTCATTGACAAAATCAATGAAACTCATCCTTTCAATAGAATCCAATTATTAGCACAAAGTAAAGGGGTGTGTGTCTGATAAATCAGAAAAAAAAAAACTTTATTGAGAAGAAACTCTGACATGATAAATGACAAACTGCAATGCAAATGAGGCTTAAATCAGAACTAAAACACTAACAGAAAATGTATCAATATTACTTATTACTTACAACAGAAGTTAAAATGCAGCATGCAACAACTGAGAATTTCACACACAAAGCCATTAAGAAAATCGAGGCAAATTTATTAAATATTGGTCTTTGTAATATGTGCCAATAATATGTAATGTGATTACTTGGGATTATCTATTATGCTTTAAGAATTTTTCTTCTTTGAGAACAAAATATCTCACCCATAAAGAAAAATCCTGTATAAACATGAGATTTTCTAATCTCATTATCATTAACAACTCATCACCGTTTGTGTTAATTAAAAATAAGCTACAAGCCTAATGACTTGGATCTAATGTCCATTTGTTCAGCTCTATCCATCAACGGCTCCTTTTAAAGACATGCCTAATGTAATCAGAGAGGGATGAAGAGGAGTTCAAACACCATTCTGTATCATTCCACTTACTTTACCCATGACATGCTTCTGCTAATAAACTTTTAACATTAGATAGATAGTTATTTATTTAATAATTATGGATAATTGTTGGAGTATTGGATTGCCATTTTGTGGAACTGTGGAATTGATAGATAGATAGATAGATAGATAGATAGATAGATAGATAGATAGATAGATAGATAGATAGATAGATAGATAGATTGATAGATAGCTTTACGATGTTACGACCCCAAAGTTAATTATTTTCCACGAATAGTACATTCCAAAGTTCTGTTTTTGTTTGAAAAAATGTATAAATTAACGAACACCACTTTTCGTTTTCTCTCATGTTTTCTCTTTTCTCCGTTTCTCAGAAGTCTCCATGATTTATCTGTTACTATAGAAATGATAACATATTAGAACAAGCGCATTAATATAAAGCTGTGACTTGAACTGCAGCCTGCACAAATTTAACAAGAACTGATGGCTGATGTCTAAACAAGATCATCCACCCACCTTCGTTCTCATTTATGCAAAAATTATTTCATATGAGGCGCAGTACCACAGTGCCTCAACAAGGTTTGTTCTTTATCTCATCCAATGTTAAATATAGAGACACCTTTTGTCTAACATCTTTAGCTAATGAGCCATGAAAAACATTTGCTGATGTTGACCCAGTAATTATAAGTAATATGGCTATTAAAAGCTATTAAATGTCAGTCAGCTGGAACCGAGTGGTGTAGCGTGCTGCTGAAAGTGGTTTAGACTGTTCAGGTAAATTGGGAAGGTTGTGGCAGCCCAGCTGTTAGCATGGCATGACAGAGTGATGAGAGGAAGGTGTAGGCTGACCAGCATTAGAGATTTGATTTACAGGCCATGATTTACCATGGAGAGCTTTTTTCTTTGGATAACGTACATTTACATTACAGGGTTGTTGTTGTTTTTTTCAGTTTCTTGCTGATCATATTTGATACCTTATAAATGATCCTAATTAAGCAATCTTTATAATTGCCTATTAAATAAGAGCATAATATTAATTCATTACAATTTCTGTAAAAAAAAAAAAATGTTTTTGCAATGGGGAAAAAAGCAATAGTATTCCAGATGCGGGTAGAAATGTCCCTCTTTCATTTTCATTCTCACACACAATAAAATACAACCATTGGACTTTATTAATAATGGGTTGTGGAAGACTGCTCTGTGGGGTCTGACTTAGCATGAACCACGGAAGGCAAGAAAATCAGATTAAACAATTAGTGTCAATTAGCCCCGGCCAAATCATTCCACAAACAATTGGTCTCTAGTGCCCCGCTTAATTACAAGCGACTCTCAACGCCTTATCAAGAGCCTCGTTGGGCCTTTGATTCATGTCCGACTCTCCACTGTCCCTCAGGCACCATCAATTATCCTCCTGTAAACAAATCCTTGATAATAAATGACACAGGGAGCTGAGCTCTATTAGCATAGCCTTATTTATGTCTCCTACTGCAGCCACTGCCACAAAACCACAAGTGATCAAGAGCCTGGCCTGATTAGAAAAACCGGACACTGGGGAGGACATGAAGTGGAAAACCGTCAAGCTGTATCTCTGTATTCTGGACAGAAATAGCAATTATGCCGATGTAAAAAATACTTAGTACAAAGTACTGTTCATCATTGTACATAAGAGTTTAATAGTTATATATAAAGTGCACAGGGAACCTTTTTCGCTGATGATATACATGGATCCTTATTAAAGGAGCCATCATCATCCATAATACTAAATCTATGAGATCACGAGCAGCCACACAGACATAGACATGCATATGCACACATGTGGTAGAGGGTAGGCAGCAGGCGTGATGACATGTTAAATTACCCTAGTGATGTATGGCTTAATGAACCCCCTTGTGTTGATCTCGCTCCACATTAATCAGCTGCCTGCAGCACATTCCCTTATTTTCTCAATGCTTCCCTGATAAACTGCAATTTCATTTAACCTTGGACAGCAACTTTAATAGCTTCCACAGGACAACTGTCAATACTTGCTTGGGTATACAGTGATTAAATTGCACAGAGAGAAGAATGCCCCGACTTCCTCTCTGCACCCTCCCCCACTCCATTCTCCCACACTACCATCACCCCCCCACCCCAATTGTCAAATTTTTTGCTTACACATACAGTGATTTGAAATGCCGAAACAAGTCGATGGATGTGCAAATTGGCAGGAACAGCAATTCACTAATGTACAAAGGATAATCTGATTACATGCTGGTTAGCTCCACTTAGAGGCAAATATGATGCTGTCATTCATACAGTCAAAACCAGAGGCACTTTCTTTACGTGTCTGCGACGACCAGAAAAAGCTATCATGCTTTCTGCCATGATGTAGACATACAGCCTATACTGAATCAACGAGTCAGTCATTGTTATATGAATCTCTTTGTTTAAGAGTACATTAAAAGTAAAACCTGTTCCTTTGCAGATAAATCACACAGTGTTTAAAGGGGGTGCAGTTGATTCATAGCAAAAATTATTATGTAAAGAATAAAAGACAACAGTGGGCACACTTTATAGGTGGCCTGATGTGAAGCAGGAAGCTGATTCATTTCCTGTAACAGCATGACCTGAAGTGTTTATACCAATGTGACATACCAAAGATTAGAATCTTCAATTTATTAATGAAGGACATGTTCTTTTTAACCTTTCATAGCTACCCGAGTCTCCTTCTGTAAATGTTCTATAAGCATCATCTTTATAGAAATCTTCACACTTTCTTTGATGAACAGCATATATTTAAAAAAAAAATCTGTTTATTATTAGGCTCAGCATTATAATGATTATAATTATCATTTAAGTTACAGCCAGAACTACTGTCTGAGCTGCTGTTATAGATAATTACTCAACACTTTCTGACCAATCAGAATCAGGAATGCAAAATTTGCAAAGCATGTTTTTTTTTTTTTCGAAAATAAATGACCTGTTCCTATACACACAGAAATATTTACTGTTTCCTTACAAATATATACATTGGTACTTTTTCTGTGTGCTCAGAATTTGTATTTTCTTTCTCATGTGAAGTTTTATTGACATATTTTAATTTTTAACCATATCTTCCCAATCACCTTGGTTGAACTGGAACAGAATGATGCAATGCTGTAAGACAAGCATAACCACCCACTACATATTGACTGAAGTATAGTTCTTATGACTTCTGCAGTGCTGTCAAAAAGAGAGCTATGAAATCCTGAACACTTTTCACATTTCGGAATGATGCCTAACAAGTGTCATTATATCACCTTAAGCATACAGTTAAAAAAAAGGGTTTCTGTTTACAATCATGCAAAGTAAAACTACTTGAATGTGCCCGTGACGCCACTGCCTACACTTTCTTGCCACGTGCAAAAGAAATACGGCTGTCATTAACAAGGCTGGACGACCTCAACCCAGTCATAATGATTTTCTCTGTGTGATATCTACATTCCCTCCATGCAGATTAAGCATAACTCAGACAAGGGACACAAGCTGACTGATTAAAAGCAAAAACAACTGTCAGGGTAGTGAAGGACAAGGGAGTGTCTTTATTGTACAATATAGCAACTTAATTGGTCCAGACAGTCGCTCCAGTGAGAAAAGGCTGTTCAGCTGTAATTAATGTGAACTGTTGATGTTGATGCAAGGGCATCTATTACCTGAACCTGTGCGAGGAAAGCAGGAGCTCGCACCCTGTGTCACATCCGATGAATTTTTCTGTTGTGCTAAACTAGTTAAAATATTACGATGAATATTATAAAAGTCTGAACTACAGTTTCCTACATTTTCATCACTGTTGTGTGATGAACATACAGTTAAGCAAAAATTGAGCTCTTAGCAGGTTTTTGTAACATTCACACGTAAACATTTTTGTACTGCATGGTTTAAAAGCTGTTGCATAAATGATTAAATGAAAACTTTTACAGTTTCTGAAACTTTACAGTGGGAAGAAACGGAGAAAACATTTCTCTGTCTGCATTCTCTCACTCTTTCCATGACAGACTGATGCTGAGATCTCCATTACACCTGCTGATGGACAGAGTGGCCAGTGTGAGATTATTAGTGAGGCAGTTCAGGTCCTTGCCTCTCTCCGCAGTGTCACTGACTGAGGACGTCCTTCATGCAGACAAAGACTCACACAGAGGACAGGGTGGTGGATGCTTTTTAAAAAATTACACAAAATTATCTAACATTACCCAGATCACAAGTAATTGTTTCTGCAGATCATGTCATATACACTGTCAGCCAAATGTTTTTGAACACCTGGAATTTTATTCTGATTTCAACATTGATATTATTGCCACAAACCAAACAAAAAAAAAGTACAGAATACCATTTAAATGAGGAAACCTACATTTCTGTGGAATTTATTAACTTCTCAAATCCTAATGAGAAATTATTAAAGGCAGATAGATGTAGGAGGTCAAACTTGCTACGCCTATAGCTGAAAGACTCCTAAACAGTGCATTATTTTTAACACGTTAATGCATGTGCTACACCTGTCTAATTAGAAGCTTTCTAATTAAATTAGATCTATATTGTTCCATTAATATAAAGTCATTTCTAACATTTCTCAATTCCTTAAACATGTTATAATAAACACTGCTCAATTCGATACCTATTCCTTGATTAATATTTAAAAATTGTGAATTATTTAAATTATTTTAAAACTTTTCACTAGTGGTCTATGTCCTATGTAATCCTATAATAGGTTAATTGCCTTTTTTATTATCCTGTAATAAGTAAGGTTAGAATTGATTTGGCTGACTGAAATGACGTGATTTTCAAATTTACTCCATTTATTCATCTTTCACTTAACAATTAAATCCTAAAAAGAAATCCTGTTTATTAAAATGAACACTGTTTGTTAGATTTATAGAAATATAATTTTTAAAAACTTAAAAGAATGAGAGAGGAACATCTTTTCAGAGAGGACTCACACACACACCACACACACACACACACACACACACACACACACACACACACACACAAACACACACAAGTACACACCTCCCTCCCTAGAAAAGGGGTTTCCACCCAGGCTGACAATAGGTGGCAGCTGGTCGATCGATCCCTGACAAAGAGGTTAGGGCAGTCAAAAGATTGTTAACTAGCCATTTCATCTCACAGACATTTAGATGATTGTTTGCGCTTCATTGCCTTCCTTCAGCGAGTGCCACAGCTACACCTGTGCCAGGCCTTTTTTAAAGCTTGCTTGCCCACTTCTGTCAACCTCGCTCAGCAGCAAATAAGCCAGCCACACCCTCTCATACAAATGTGTGACTCTTTACAATGCATTCTGTTTGACAAATGCCTTTCATGCACGACTAAGAAAGCACAAACCATACTGTACTTTGTAACTCCAAATAATGTTTAAAGAAATGCTTGATGTGACATGAAAATTTCCCCTAAGACACAAGACATCTCTACGATATAAAAAGTTAAAAAAGAAAATAAAAAAGAAAATAATCATAGATGTATGGCATCGAAAGACAATTGACAAGTATTAGGCCTATTTTATTTTAGTACAAATTTGGTTATAGATATATATTTTATGAATTCTGCATTACCAGCATTCATCAGTACCAAAACAATTTAAATTTCCAAACTTTACAAAATAATTTGCCTTTGAAAAATGTTTGTCTGTCAGTAAAGAAAGAAACATATTACTCCTGGATTTTGTAGCAAAAAAAGCAAGTGTAACGTCAAATTCTCCAGAAGCACTGTGGCAGATTCTCCAAGATGCTCAGTAAAACTTACCAGCTCATTTCTTTAGAAAACTGCAAAAACTCTACCTGGTATTACTATATAAGAAAAAAAAAAGCGAAGGGTCATCACACAATACTAACTTTTTTAAGTTTATTACTGGTTACTGCACATTGTAGTATTTTTCATATAAGTAGAAAGATTTCATTTCATTATTTTTAATGTATTTACATTTCTTTGCATGTGCCTAAGGCTTTTGCACAGTACTGTATGTATACATTCACCAGTCACTTTAACAGTCACACCTGTACACCTGCTCATTGATGCAGATATCTAATCAACCAATCATGTAGCAGGAGTGCAATGCAGATACAGGTCAAGTGCTCCAGTCATGCTTAGGTTTTACTTAAGAATGCAATGCATTTGTCTAGGTGAGTAGACAAGTAACATAGTAAACAGACACAATGGGACAATTTACACTGTTGACAAGAAACACAAGTACACAATTAGAAAGATTCGGTAGAACCTTACTATAAAATGTTTCTTTATCAGCTACCACCCTTAGAAGTGACCAATAATATTTAAATATATAGAGAGAGCCCTTTGATGAACTGTTTTTCAAAGATTGTATATATGTATGCCCTGCTATATTAATTCAGGGTTATGCTACGCAACATTCTTGCATTTTACCTGAATACATTGCTTCTGAACATTACCTGGTTTTGGAACTGGCCAGCAACCAAGTTCCTGACACGGATCCCCTGAGCCACTCCAACCTCCTTGTAACCTCAACAATAAAAGGATTTAGCAATACATCATTCTACAGATACCATCTAATCCAGAAACCTGCTGGTGTACATAAGACCTCAATAGAATACATCCGTATGTCCCTTTCACATGAGAGTATTGCATCTCATGCTATCTTAGTCTAGCATCTCATTTGCTGCTTAATTACAGGGCTTATGTTAATGTTCATCACCACACTCTAAAGCCCATGATGCACCCTCTCCCAGGTGCTTAGGTACGGTGATTAGCCTCTGGGTGCCTCCTCCCCCATCCAATGTCCATGTACTACTGATTGAGTCAGGATGAATGATATATTGTATAGGGGTCACCTGGAAGTGGAGCATGTTCTTACATGACAAATATCATCTTGTTAGTCCTGTTAGTGCATGCAATATACTCTGTAAACAGAAAATACTCTGCAGCACACAGTTCCTAAGTCTCATTTCAAGATTATAAGACTACACTCTGCAATTGTAAAATGATGAAATGATGATGATATGTGACATCAGTTTCTTCTTTCCATTTTTATCATCCATCTAGAAGTATTAACATACCTTTATTCTGTTACACTTTATGGGGATGGTAACAGAACCATTCTACAAAAGGTTTTACTAAACTTATCTTAGGCCTTATGATACCATTATTTTGTTTTACAGAAATAATTAGTTTTTATATCACAGAGGAAAGTAGTGAAAGAAACTTTCATTAACAGTGGTTTGTTAGCTGTTGAACACAAAAATTACCATGTATAAAATAACAAGTTTTGTGAATTTCAAAATAACAGACATTCTGTGTATATATAGCTTTTAAATTAAAAAAATATATAGATTAAAAAACAATGCTGCTTGATTCACTTGACAGTGGCGACAGTTGTTTTTAAAAGATTATTTTTAAATGCTGCTAGCAATGTCTAGCATGAATGACTAGAACAACCATCCAGAACATCCAGAACAACCAGTGAACACAAACTGAAAGTTAACACAGTGCATGCATTCTTACTAATCCTGTATCATTCATAAGAAAAACTTTAATGGGAGGTAGGCTATTTACAGTATGGGCTGGGCAAATATTCAGCATTGCTGCTAGTAGGCTACATTTAAAAAATTGGTTCAATACTATTTCAAGGGTTTGATTTTTTTATTGTTAATATTTTAACCAGTTATATGTGTGTTGAGCAATTGGATAGTTTTGTACTAATTTTGTGGATAGATCATATATCATATCATCAATACTTTATGCTTAGCTTAATCATTAACTGAAATATCATTGTTGGTAAATTTGCACATATGGTGCTTGTGTGTATATCTCTGATCATTAGTGCATGTCCATACATCCATATTTGTCACTGTGTGTTTGTGACCAAGCTATAAGCGATCACCTGGCCTGTGGATCTCCTCCAGTGGGTTTCAGTTCCGGGTCTGTGGTCTGTGTGTCTGGCAGTGGACTGGCCCTCTCTGAGGCTCAACCAGGCAAAGCCATGCTTCCTGCTCCTCCTTTGTCACACCATTTGGGCTCTTGTGTCTGAGGCTCCACTGCCCTGGCCTCACTTGGCAGCTCCATACACATAGACATCTGCTCGCTCTCTCTGTGACCTCCTACTGAACAGACAGGGCTGGGGCCACAACCGTGCTGCGTTGCAATAAAAACTGGCATAGCCATATGACGTTTAACAAAGTCACAGGCATTGTACTGAGCTGCAGAGAATAGCTTTGAGAACATCCATGAGATGAATATTAATATAAAACCGCATATAATCATAATACTGTTATGCTGAACATAAAAACAGGTTTATACAGTTTTGAGAGCTTTTATTTATGACTGTGCTGCTATGTCTAGATTGTAAAAGTGGCCTATTATACAAAAGGATTTGACCAGCGATCCCTTTGTAAACTATGATGGTATTTTCTTTCACATTTTGAGACAAACAAGTAGTCCTTGTGTAAAATGCTTTATTCTGTTGTCAGGAACTAAAACTGCAAAACAAAATAAGGCATCTCCTAAGAAATCAGAATCTAGAAGTTTGTAAACAAACATTAAACTCATACACTATAATGAAGAGAAGTACTCTGATTGTCTTTATTTGACGTACACTCCGTGTATAACTCGTTTATGCTTATCTAAATAGACCATTATCAGACCACAGCAAGGCTTGAACAGGTGAACCGTTGCATTGCTCAGAGAGGATCAGATTAAAGCGGGGAGAGAGGAAAGTGCTCGCAGCGTCTCGGCCACTTGTTTTCCTTCCTCTTCTCTGTGTGGAATGATGCGGGAGCGAGCGATATGAAGCGGGTTTTGTTCGCGCGCACTGGGCCAGAACTAACGCGATGATTGCGGCCACCGAATGGGCCGTGTCTGTCTTTAGCTCCATTTCGTGACGGTAACGCAGCCTATACACGACAGAAGAAAGAGCGAGATGGGGACATCTGTTCAGTCCAACAGGAACCTGAGAAACTCTCCGTCCCTCTCCTCTCTAGTCTGTTCAACATGTGATTGCAACCTGCGTCTTTTTTTTCCACTGGTGGACCAGAACTTGCCCGATTCTCTCATATACATCCTATTTTGGCAATCTGTCGTAATTTATGTTAAACCCATAGGATTTTTTACGGGGTTTTTTTTAAGACTAGAGTTTAATCAGGTATCTTTAGCCTATTAACAAAAATAGCAGTAATATTAGAACTACCAGGAGGGAAGAAGCATAGTACCTTCAGTCTTTTTTTTTTTTTTTTTAGAACAGATAAGAGCTGTGCTCTCTCACTGTCTGCGCCTCGCAGTGTGTATGAAGTCTCCAGAGGATTTAGTGATTAGTCCAGTACTGCGCTTGTGACTCCGTTAGCTCGCCTTTCCAAACTTAACGTTTATTAGCCTACCCTCTCTGAGCTCGCGCTTCAGCACTCGGACCCGGTGGCGCAGCCTGCGGGCATAAACACGGTACGACTTCTCCTCCACGCACCCTGTTGCACTCCGACACTGCTGCGCTTAATGGAGCATTCAGGTTTATAGGCTGTCGGGTTTTTTTTTTTGTGATTCAGACGATGCGATACCTCCTGCGCTGAACTGTGCACCGTCTGGATTTTCCTTTGCATATTTGTTTTTGATTTGATTATTTTTAATTTTTAAGCGGAAACCTTTTTTCCTTGAGTAGGCTATGCAACCTTATGCTGGAGTCGCTTTTAACCGGAACACTTAATTTCTTTAGATTAAAACCATGTTTCTACGGGGACATATTTAAGATGTTGACACTAGGAAAATCTACAAGACCACAAATAAACATATACTGCCTGGCGCTATGCATTTTACTCGCATATTATTTTGACTCAGAGACATAAAGGTACCAGGCTGCACCTTACCTTGTCGCTGGGGTGGTACCATCAAGGGTACATCTTTTGCAACCTACCTTTAGTATGTAGGATAGCTTTTATCTGGGGAGG
>JAQQZR010000033.1:9043199-9060004 GCA_030068235.1 Notoglanidium macrostoma
AATTAGGGGTTTGATAACTGCTAATTTAAAGGATTTAGGTACATAGCCAATGCTAAGGGAAGAGTTTAGTATTTGTAAATATAAGTGTAGGTTAGCCTACTCTGGCCATGTTAAAGGATGGGTTTCTTTCATACTATGCCTAATGGGCTAGGCTAACTAATGATTTTCACACATTATTAATTAAAAAAATTATAAACATCTTATGAAGGGGATGATATCAATAATAATGTCCATAGAAACATTTCAAAGCCAAATTTGAAACAATTCAAAACAAGTGTATTTAATGTTAAGCTTGTAATCGTGTGTTAATATCAAGCATTTCTATTTAATTTTTATGTCTATATATGGTTACAAATAACCTTAAATTAGATTCTTCATACCCATAATATTTTGCTTCTCTATAAGGTTCTTAAGACATAGACCTAAATTCATTCAGTAAGGTAAGGCACATCCATATAACAGCTCCACATAGTTTGCTGCTTGTAGGGATGGTTAGTGGAGTATGTTTTTGCTCTCTGTTTTGACAAGGTCACCCAGAGTGAACTGTTAAAGTTTAAAATTACTCTTGGCACTAACATGCTGTATGGTGCATTCTTCAGTATTTGTGTTTTTCAGAAGTACAACACCAATAAAAATATGCTTTTTACAAATAGACATAGGCTTCCTGTATGTAATGTGTGATTTACAAGACCCCCCGACCCCCCCCCGGTCTCGGACCTCAACTTTTTTTCAAACCCTGAAACCTGGCCCTGAACCTGCCTCTCTCGCTCTGCCATACTACAGAGAAAGAAAGCACTGAGTAAGAGAAGTGAGTATTAAGTGAGTATAAATTGGGTTACATTCTGTCACATTGAAGTACAAATACCCTCTCCCTCTTGTGCCATCAGCCCAGGAACAGGAAAGAGGGGTCAAAATTGTCACTAAGTTAGATTTAAGAAATGCCTAAAACCTCATTTGCATAAGATATGGTGATGAATACCTTGTAATGCCATGTGGGCTTGTAAATACTCCTTCTGTGTTCCAGGCCTAAGAGACTTTCTGAACCCATTTGTCATTGTCTTTATTGATGACATCATTGTGAAGCTAGAGAAATGTGAAGTTCATTGTCCCTAAAATAACCATCCCCTCTGACATCCCTTCTCAAGAGGAAACTCAAAGTGTTAAAATAGAAAAGACGCCACCACCTAAGCCACCCAAGATAGCTCAATTATAGCAATTGATGAACTCACCCATTGGCCACCACCCAGATCCCTCACTCCCATTTTAGCTTGATGAACTGGAGAGACATGTCTTAGCGATGTTGTCCCAACACCATAGTAAAGAAATGCCATGGCTAATAAACCTCTAACACATGGATCCTAACTACACACTTGCTTCAGGAAGGAAACTTTATTTGGAAGAGGAAAGGGATACATTTGAGACAATTAAGTGAATAAATAAAATGAAGCAGCAAGCAGCGGCTGTACACTTCCATTATGAAGAGTGACCTTTGATCAGTCATTTACAGTGTAAGGAAAATAGTTATGAAATGCTCCTCTACCAGAATTAAATAATGTTAACAGAACTCAAAGTGTTTAATACAATAGGGAAATAGAGTTAAATTTGACAACATTACAATGTACAGTAAACAGTATATACTGCGTACACAGCCCACAGAATGCATTTTTCTACTAACTTCTGTGAATGTTTTTGCTACTTTTTATGCTTTATACTTTTGCTCTTTTGTTAGTGATGCACAGGGCATGTGGGTCTTAATGGCCAAGAGTATGTGGACTCCTGACGATCATAATTGTATGTGCTTGTTAAACATCCCATTCCAAATTGGTCACTACTTTGCTGCTATAATGGCCTCCACTAGATTTTGGAACATGGCTGTGGGATTTCCCAAAGGTGTTCAGTGGAGCTGAGGTCACAGCTTTGTACAGGCCACTTGAGTTCTTCCACTCCATACTTTGAAAACCATATCTTTATGGACCTCACTTTGAGCACAAAGACACGGTCATGCTGGGACAGGTTTGGTATAGACCCCTTAGTTCCAGTGAAGGGAATGCTTATAGACAATTGTGTGCTTCCAACTTTGTAACAACAGTTTGGAGAAGAGCTACATGTGATCAGGTGTCCACAAACTTTTGGCCATGTAGCGCATCATACCCTTTATAAAACTAAAGACTTCATTGCAAATAAACATGGTACAAATACATTAGAAATAAGGTACTATATGAAACATCATTCCTTCAACATTCATTGATTGCTAAAATTTAAATCAACAAAAGCATTTATTTAAAAGTAAATCAAGTATACTTCATTGATCCTGATTACATTAAAACCATATATTGAGCTATAACTTCATTGTTGTACGTATATAGTTGTACAAAAATACATTATTTTTATGATCTTGTGTTAGCTGCACTTAGTACAATGAGGATAAATGAGGTGATTTGTGTTAGACACATGGCATAGAGCTTTAGTGCATATAATTCAAATAATAACTAATACTCTATACACAGGGTTGTGCGTAAGATTCTGCTACATGCAACTTCACATGACACACAGATGTCTTTTTAAAAAAAACAAAAAAAAAAAACAAACAGTTAGTTAGCGGGAGACTTGAGCATTTACAAGGGCATAGTATGCGCCTCGTTTGGCCATTAGCTCGCTGTGTGTGCCTCTCTCAACCACCTTGCCATTTTGAATAACTGCAATGTCGTCAGCATTCTGGATGGTACTTAATCGGTGAGCGATGACGATGCACGTGCGGCCCTGTCGAGCATCATCCAGAGCTTTCTGCACAATCTAGACCACAGCGAAGAAAGGAGACAGTTATAAGAAAACAGTTCTTCTCATGAATCTCTGGGTATTAATAAAACCTGCTAAATTATCTACAAGCCAACTATAGAGAACAACTTTATAATGAAGGAACAGCTGCGTTTCACACTCAATGGCCACAGAGTATATGGACATGGAGACAAAATAAAGATTTAACAAAAAATAAAAAAAATTTGTAAAAAAAAAAAAAAAAAACTAAAGATCATATTTCATGTTTTAATATTTAGTGTGCCAGCCTTTGCATTGCAATACTGCTCAATATATTCTGGGCTATGAATGAACCGGTTTCTGTAACTTCCTGTAAGTGTCAGCTAGTGAAGATCAATTTATCCACACCGGAACAGAGACAATTTGCCATTTTCCTTTCCATTTGATCCCACAGGTGCTGTGGGATTAGATTGGGGCACTAGGTAGGCCATTCTAACAGTGTAATATTGTGTTTGGGAAAGATTTACTTCGGGTCATTTAAACCGTTTTCTTTGCAGACAGTACAGGCTTGGGTAAGGCATGGGTTTGTTCCACCCTTTCAAAAACATGCTGGTATGTGGCTTGGCTATGATAAATTGTCCCCCAGGTGTGTGACTATGTGCATGGTGCCCTGCAATACACCAACATTTCATCCAGCCATTTCCAGGATAGGCTCCAGATCCACCATGACATTGGCCGGGATGAATCACTCACTAAAGCTCAATCTCCAGTTTTCTCCACTCAAAGTGCCTACCATCAGATCCACACAAGTTAAATTTGGTCTTACCTGAAAACAAGAGTTTTCAGACAAAATCTGCTGTCAATATGCATGTATTCGCCAAATTTCACCCTGGCTTTTTATCCTTTACATTAATGAAAGGTTTTCAGAACATAGTATTCCATTGTGCTTGCTGCGGTTTCTCGTCTGTTTTTCATACCAAAACCTATTGTTGTTCTCCTGTCCAATCTCATGGTGGTCTTCCCAAATCTGCCTGTACACTACCTGTTGTCAATTCTCAAGTCAGTCATTTCGAACCTTATAACATACCTGATTGTGAATAATGGTAGACAACCTAATTGGCTTACTGCTTCTAAGGCAATTTACAGATGAAGTGTAGTAAAGTAGCTACAGAAGTTCAGGTGATAATTTATTATGGGTATTTTCTAATTAGGAATGCTAGTGCATTGCAGTAGGACTAAATGTCACATTATTTTCTCAATGAAAGAGGCAGGTCTGTGGTTTATTACTGTGCAGCCTAAAAGATCATATTTTAGTATAATTTCATTCTTTGATTTTTTTAAATGTAAGTGTTTTTTGGTTGAAACAAATATCAAGTAAACATATGCATTACTAATGCAAGCTGACATGACCTCAAACTGATCAAACTGCAGGAGTTAATTCAGTACTGTTGGTATCTTCAATACTGATTTTTTTTTTCCTGCCACACGACATACACCGCTAACCATTTTCTATGAACAAAGCATTAACTAAATTATATCATATTATAAGACGGTGACCGATTTTCCCATCCCTTCAAGAAAATCATGGATTAATGATAAAAAAAACAATGTTGTTCCTGTTTATTTCAACATATAGTCTGTTTTCATGCAAATGTAAAAATATTTTAAGTGCATATCTTATTCCAAAAGACTGTATGCTTCATTATCTTGAATAGGCAAAATGCTAAAGAGGACCAAGGTTTAAAGAGACTAATCATCTGAAGCTCCCACAGGTCACTGGTGTAAATATCAGTTCAGGCACATTATACAGAACCTGTAATCAACTAGTCTCTAAACAAATAGAGCTCTTGTTTTGATAATCCTTTAATAACCATCTATGGATATTTGGGAATTTAAAATATGCAAAGTAAACAAGCAGAATAGAAAGAATACATAAATATAAACACCTATAAATAGAAGAACCGAAAGAAATCTTTCCACTTGCAGTTTTTACCTACACATTTAGCCTTATGTGGAGTGGGGGTGTGTGGGCATTAACAATATATAATGATTATATAACAATATTAAAGTTCCAGGTGACCTAAATCCATGATTTCTTTCTAATTAGGGTCTTGTCTCTACATGTACAGAAATTCTGGCAGTCCAAATCTTGGCTAACCTTTGTGCGAGTTTCATTCTCACCAATAAGAAGGTTAAGGAAGCTTTGGCTCTCCAAAATAGCTTAAAAACCACACCCACAACCACACAAAAAGTGTTCACACTGGAATGGCATATTTGTCCATGAATACATTCTTTAGCAAAAGCTCACTCAATTTGCTTCCTGTGTTAAATTTATAAAATCAGTAGGTTTTGTATAGATAAACGATTCTGATTCTCCTTGCTTGCGTCCTTGGTTTTGTTCTGCTTGATTGGTTTAGCAGTCTTGTGCAAATGAATTTCAGTCAGTCTTACTAATTTCATGAGTAGTGATTTAACATGGTAGCATCACTGTAATTTCTCAAACGGAAACATTAATTTGCATACCAGTAAATCAGTATTTTGATGTTTATTGGCTGTTTTGTTAGAATAAGTATTTATTGTAGGTATAAAATGAGTTGTCTGTGCCCATACGGGTCATACAAGCATGTGGTTTTATGTTTGTTTTTGTTTACCATCCTGTGGAAGCCTGGGGGATTTTGTCACCCCAACCGGTTTTCAATGGACTATAGTTCTATGGCTAACCACCAAGCCTTTTTTTTGTTCTCCAAGTATGTGTTTGATGACAAAAGTGCAAGGGTATTGGTTTTATAATGCTGCCTGCTTCCTCATGAATGGCATCTTTATTTTTTTAAGTAAACATTTTTTTACTTTCAAACTTTGCTGGATTTTCATTGCGTTGAAAATTTAATCTTGAATAGACAGTATAGCAGAGACAACCAGGAACCTCTCACTAACCTTTTCACTCTCTGTGTCCAAGGCTGAAGTAGCTTCATCCAGGAGCAGCACTTTAGGTTGTCGGACCAAAGCCCGAGCAATTGCTATCCTCTGTTTCTGTCCACCAGACAACTGAGTGCCTTTATCTCCCACACGTGTGTTGTATTTCTAAAATTATAAGAGGAAGGTTGGTTATGAGTATAATCATGTAAAATTGTATAAATGTGAAAAGGTAAAGCTTAAAAAGAAATGCTATATGACCAAAGGTTTGTGAACACCTGATTCCCACACCCATATGTGGGTCTTTACCCAACTGTTGCCACAAAGTTGGAAGCACACAATTGTCTAGAATGCCTTTGTATGCTGTATTGTTAAGATTTCCCTTCACTAGAATTACAGGACCCAAACCTGATCAAGCATGACAATGCACCCCTGTCAGGTCTCAACAGCCACAGTCCAGAACCTAGTGGAAAAACCTTCCTAGAAAAGTGAAGGTTATTATAACAGCAAGGAAGGACTAAATCTATGGGATGTTCAACAAGCACATACGGGTGTGACAAGTCAGGAGTCCACATACGTTAGGCCGTATATTGTACGTCACTGTACAAAGGCTTATTCCTATTATGAAAGATTTTTTTTTATGATGCTTGGAGTGTTTCTTGAATGCATAGTGGTTGGAATGAAAATTGAGTGCCAAGAAAAAAAAGGTGTGGTAAACCTTCACTGAAGTTACTGCATTTCTAACACCACTACAATGGCAGATAGTAGCAATACCAAACCAATCATGGCACCAACATAAGCGGAGTTGTCCACTGTTATGTGGCCAACATCGTAACACCAGGTACATGGTGACTGCTTATTAATGTAAAAGGATAAATTATGCAGAGTTAGTTTTTTTTTGTTAGCTAGCTCACTCACTTTGCTTTATTCCTAACTTGACTTTCTGCATCTAGCTAGACAGTATCTAAAGTGAAGGTCCTATGCTAGATATTACCCAATAATTATATAATCTAATCCAATTTATCCATCCATCCTTCCATTATCTATACCGCTTTATCCGTCTGGGTCGCAGGGAAGCTGGAGCCAATCCCAGCATCTTCGGGCGAGAGGCAGGGTACACCCTGGGCAGGTCTAATCCAATCTAATATTATGTAATTAAAATTCTTTACATTATTACCTTTGGTTGTTCTAGGCCAGGGATGTTAAACTCAAAGTCTACCTGGGCCATAAACTAAAGCTATTATTTTTCTTCTATGCATCAATCATCCTCCTCCTCCTCCTGCTCTGTTTATTAACACCAGTAAAAACTATTGAAAATATAATGGTTTTTTTTTTTTTCAAAGAAACATCCTAACAGAAACTGTTTTTTTTTTTTTATATTCAGGAACTAAATATTCTAAATTATATCTCTAAATACCCACACATATACAGGCGCACACATTCTCTCTTGAATGAACACTGAACAAAAAATTACCTCTGGCAGGCCAAGAATGTAGTTATGGATATTGGCATTCTTAGCAGCCTCCTCAACCTCTGCCTGGCTGACCACACGGCTGTTGTCTCCATACTGGATGTTCTCAGCAATGCTGCAATCAAACAGGATGGGCTCCTGAGAGACCAGACCCAGCTGAGAGCGCAGCCAAGCAAGGTTCAATCTCTTTGTGTCCACACCATCCATTAACTGAGCAAGAAAATGCAGAAAGCAATACAAGTAGTTTAACAGCATCTAGCATCTTTTGGACAGAAACTGTCATATGTATTAGATTATACAGACATACTCATATGGCTGAGTAACTCAGAAAACATTGTAAAACTACTTCTATGATCCTAACGCACCACATGGCCACTGGCCGTGTTGTAGAACCGTTCCAACAGCTGGACTGAGGTGCTTTTCCCACAGCCACTGCCTCCCACCAGTGCCAATGTCTGTCCTTGAGCCACCGAGATGTTTAGGCCTTGCAGAATCTTTATGTTTGGACGTGTTGGGTACGAGAAGTAGACATCATGGAACTCTATGTCTCCCTTAAAGTTTGTCTGAAAATCAAAGGAGCTCTTAATCAAGACATGTATAAAGACCACACAGCAGCTCTAATTAAGTAATATAATAAGGGACGTAATGGGATTTGGATCCTAATAGTGAGCCAAAGGCCAAGACCAAGCTATAATCACTTACAGGTTTGTCTCCCGCCTCACTGTAAATATCAATCTCTGGTGTTTGCGCAAGTAAGTTCAAGATTCTCCCAGTTGCAGCTTTAGCTTTGGCAAAGTCTGGGGCAAATGATGATGACTGGCCAATGCTCATGGCCGAAAAGACAATAACAGAAAACACCCTGATGAAAAAAAAAAGTAATAATCAGTGTTGCGTGAAGGCTGAGGCATCAAAAGTCTAGCAGACAGTTTTCAAATTGTGCTTACAGGAAGACATTCTCATATTGAGTGTAGCAATGGGCAATCAGCCAGGCTCCAAAACGGAAGACTGCAGCATTGACAAAGTAAGGAATTGCTTGAGAAAGGGCAAAGGTGAGTCCATAGATGGGTGCTTTAGATAAGGCAGACCTTTAAAAAAAAATATATATATATAAAAAAAGTTAATGGTTTAAAATCAGACATTTATTTAATGTTTATCAAATACAGGCTTGTGACAAATTAAAACAAAAGCTGGTGTTTAGCTGTGAGTGACATTTTGCTAGCATTTACAAGGATTGGGTCCACTTGCTCCCTGAAGGGGAAGCATCACTACAAATCACAACAGTTATTCTAAATGTTCACCTTTATCCTGTAACGAAACATTTCTATCCTGATGGGAGTGGCCTCCTCCAAGATGTCTCCAAACCACAGTGCACAAGGACTCACTTGTTTGATGATTTTGATAATTTTGTAAATATTATGCCATGATGTTGACAGACACCAGATTTCAATCCAGCTGAACATATGTGGGAGACTTTAGACCGTTGTAGTGATCCATTTTGGACCTTCATTACCATTATCAGCATAATTCAGAGGATATCTTTGGGAAGCATGTTGTTCCAGTACAATTCCAGAGACTTGGATAGGTCAAGGCACAATGAAGCTTTTTGGTGGCTTGTGGTGGCCCAACACCTTACTTAAGACACTGTGTAGTTTGTTTCCCTTTGTCACCTATCTGTATTTATCAAATTAGTCAAATTTATTCTGAAAATAAATGCACTGACAAAATGAGTACTATAATGAAGATGTACCGATAGGGTTTACTGAGGCTGTCATTAAACTTGTGGAAGATGACATCTTCTTTTGTTAATGAAACAACAGTCTTGAAGTTTTCAACAGCTTCTGTGGATATCTGTGAAACAGAAGTATTGGGGTGAAATGGTGGTTTATTTACAGTGCCATATTTTCCTGACCAATAACCATACACCACACAAGATAGTCTGTTTGCTTGGAGGTAAAAGTCCACATTTATGTGCTACAAAAATAAGATACCAAAATTATGATCATTCATAATCCTTAAACTTAAATTAAGCAAGTGATTTAGCTATTTAAATTATTGTGCATGTTATTTTAGTAGTCTTAGAACAATACAATATTACAATGTACCTTGCCAGACATCTCTAGTGCACTCTGATCTTTGGAAGCATGACCTCCCAGAGCTCTCATCTGAATGAAATGGGACCCAATGAGGAATGGCACACAGGAAAGGATAAGAAGGGTAAGTTGCCAACAGTAAATGAAGGCTACGATCACAGCAATGCCTAGAGAACAAATAGTGTTGCTGGTCAAGCCCAGTTTAGATCCTGATGCCTGAAAGAGAAATTAAGGGAAGAAAAATTGAGTGTGTGAACATATTTTGACTTCGAGCCAAACTAATGAATAAAACCCTTATGATATCCTTTAAAACAAATGAGCCATCCTTGATGAATGTTCTCAAAACTAATGATGTGATACCAAGCAGGTACAACAATTTGCCAGAGCAGCAAATAAAAGGCTGTACAAGTGTCCAATGTTCAACTGTAAAAATTGGTTATCCAAAAAATAAAATAAAAATAAAGAAATAAAACCACCCATCCCCAGTTTGCGTTAATTTACCCCTCAACTCTCAGAATCCAGTGAAGTAAAACAATCATTCATCATTTAATCAATTAATAACATCAACACCTTTCCTTTTAGTTTTATTGTGGTTACTAGTTACTCATTAATTCATCTGCCAGCCATACACCAAATGAATTTAAGAGATTTCACAATCACAGACAAATTGCCAATGTCAGGATAAAATCATCGGTGTTTGAGATGATGAGCTAGCCCCAACTCTAGCCAATCATTTAGTGTTGGAAAGCAGTTTTATCTCAGGCCAAACCGCTCAGGAGTCTTGGCTCATGCAAATAGTGACCCGGCAAGATCCCTAGTTTTTTCAAAATCGTAGATAATCGCTTGCAAATTTGTTTAGTGTAAGGCCAGCATAACTCGGTGACCAATCACGCATTGTCTTTAGATGTGAGGGGGTGCCGGTCTTTAGTCTTTTAAAAATGTCTTTTCAAAGTCATTTACTGTGTGGTTAGCATTATGGTGCCAAATCACTTACTCCTTTAACCATTGATGCATCTGTTGCTAATTTAGTGGTTAGAACTCCCACTGCATTGTTGTGGTCATCAAACCAGCCAATCTCCTATAAAAATGCCAACAAGTTAGCAAGGAACATCAAGTAAGAAAGAGAATCAATCATTTAATTTTGTCTTCTAGCAATATCTAATACAGTGCAGGAACGTGTCGGCATACCTGTCTTAACATGGCTTTAAATGCCTGACTCCTCAGCCTCATGGTTAAAATTTCCCCAGACTTGCCAAACATGCTGCCCTGGAAACAGTGAATCCAGTATTTCAAATTGGCAAGAATAAAAAGATTAATAGCAAATAAAAAGAAGAGACTAGATCAAGTTTGAAATAATGAATTGGGTTACATGAAAGATGTATTCAAGTCAAGTGCACCTGAAGCAAATGGGTGATGAATGACACGGCTCCAAGGAGGAGGAACAGAAGGGAGAACATCAGAGTCTTCTGTCGCTTCACATCAGGGTCAGTCTCAACAAATACCTACAAAGAAAGCAAATTTATGAAAAATTGTTTACAAAATACTTTCAACCAAAGCTACAATTTAAATGTGAAACAAAAGGACCAGTCTACCTTCTATTCATGAGTTACATGCATACAAAGTACAAATCTGTTTGACAAGTAGTAAACTGAAGAAAAGACAGCTACTCACACCAATGATTTTGGCAAAGAGGATAGCCACACAAGGGTAGACAGCTCCTCCCACAATGCTGGCTATTATACCCACCATCAGGTATGGCCACTCAGGTTTGTTCAGAGCCAGAATCCTGCTGAAAGGGACATCTGTAAACTTTTCCTTCTCCTGATAAAGAAATAAACATATTTAACAATGTTATATTGTTATATAATTTCATTTTGATTGCTGTATCTGTATGACGGTATCATGCACTTCGTTTAGTTTTCAATATTAAGTCTGGTTTAACCATGAGATTTCTTTATAGTACTTCATCTACATTCAAGGCTATAATTGCATGTTGTACCTTCTTCTCCTTCTTAGATTTGGACTTTTTCGACTTCTTTTTCTGCTTTGAATTCCTTTTTGATGATCTCCTTTGAAGGCCTGTGCTACGTCTTATTGAATTTCTTTCAAATCCACCATTGTCTACAGTAACTTCCATCAGGTCGTCAGGACTGTCGGAAGATTCCTCACATGTTTCTTCCTCTTCCTCCTCCTCCTCCTCCTCATCAGGACTTCCCTGTGACTATACACCACAGATAAATACAAAAGTTCAGAGAAATCAATCAAGGACAGTTTCATTTGCATTCATTACATTTATGCAACCATCTAATCGCACTATTGAGGAGTAGATGCAAGAGTACCTGTTGTGTGACTAGGGAGTAATAGACTCCTTTCTTGGTCATGAGCTCCTTGTGAGTGCCATGCTCCACCACCTGACCATCTTTGAAGCCAGCAATTATATCAGCAGAACGGATTGTGGACAGCCGGTGAGCAATCACTATGGTGGTTCGGCCTGCTCTTGCCTGGGAAGCAGAATAGGCTGATAAGTTGTGCATCAACTATTTCTCCATCATGTTATCAGTTAATCAAGTATTGCAATGACCCAATGTCAATCATTTATATGCATATACATCCATCCAAGTGGTATGTGACGCTTCGGGAGTACTCGTATTTGTCTTACCTTATCTAAAGCAGCCTGTACAATAGCTTCACTCTGCGTGTCCAGAGCTGATGTAGCTTCATCCAGCAAGAGGATTTTGGGGTTTTTGACCAAAGCACGAGCAATGGCGATCCTCTGCTTCTGCCCACCACTCAATTGAGCCCCACGCTCTCCCACCATGGTGTTTAGCTTCTGCCTCACAACAGCAAGTGAAATGTTTGTGGTCTTCAAATGAAACTTCATCAATTACGTGTAATCTTGTAGCCTTAGTGGCATTATGAAAGTTGTAGCTACCTGTTCTGTTTCAGCAAAGTTTTAGCAATATTTAATTGATAATACATAAGATCATGCAAGTCCCAGGTTTTTTGTACCACAACTCTTACCTCTGGTAGTCTGGAGATGAATTCATAGGCATTGGCCTTTCTCACAGCTCGTTCAAGGTCTTCATCAGTGGCATCCTCACGACCATAGCGAATGTTCTCTGCAATAGTGGTGCCAAAGAGTATAGGCTCCTGGCTCACAATGCCCATGTTTTCCCTCAACCAACGCACATTTAGAGTGCGGATATCCCGACCATCCAGGGTCACCTGCAAGTATGGATGCCCTAATCAGAGCAAATAATCAAGCAACTAACCAACCACAGAGGCCGCAATGCTCAAATTCCTAGAAACCTTTTGCAGTCGGTAGCACCCTGATTTCAGTGTACTTGCCTCTCCTTGATCTGGATCATAGAACCTTTGCAGCAATTGAATTGTGGTGCTCTTCCCACAACCACTGGCCCCCACCAGAGCAATTGTCTTTCCACTGGGAACTTTTAGGCTCATTCCCTGCAGGATCTATGACAGAACAGAATAAACATGTAAAGAAGAATAATAGTTCTCCTCTTCACAATAAGAAAGCTATTAAAGGTCACATTAATTACCTTCACATCCTTTCTGGAAGGGTAACTGAAATGAATGTTTTTGAATTCAATGTCACCTTTCACACCGCCTGGTTTGTAGCCTTCCTTTGAACTGCTGTCAATGGCACGAGGCTATGACAGTAAATGAAGAACCAAGCAAGTTTCATATTGCTGTACACAGATAGACAATTGTTATTTATTCTTAATAGCTAATCATAGAACTGGCTAACTAATTATTAAAAGGTTTCAAGAAGGAAAAAAGAAACATGTCATTACCATATCGATTGTTTTGTAGATGACATATGCTGCACCACGGGCTTTAGCAACACTCTCCAAGCTGGGAGCTCCCTGACCCAGAGAGAATGCACCAATCATCACAGAGAAGAAGACCTGCAGACAGAAACCGTTTTTTACAAAATATAAACATACAAGATGCCAGAAACATGTGCATTACTATCTAGACCATCCATCTTAATATGTTATTATAGTAGAACACTGTAAAGCAGAAATGGCTAGTACATGCTGTGAAACATTCCAAACTCACAGTGAGAACTTTTCCAATGGAGTAGTTTTCTGGCTCATCCACAGAGAGCTTTGTACCATACCAAAACGCCAGAGCATATGTTCCCAATATGAAGAACTGCGTTAGCCCCAGTGACAGATTTGTGGTAACAGCCTTCTTCACTCCAAAGTTCTTTGCATCTACCAAGTTAGTTTCATACCTAGAATACAGAAACTCATCTTCAATTGAAATTTTGAAAAGAGTGTTTTTCAGCTTTTAAAAATACACGGACCTTTCAACACTGGAGAATATGTAACGGGTTCTTACCTTTGCAGAGCTTTCTTTTGGCCGTTGAATGCAACAACTGTCCTAATGGCCACAAGTATCTCCTCAGCCACAGCTCCTGCTTTAGCATAGGCTGACAGCTCTTTACTGGTAAGACTGGCAAGAATCTTTTTGGGAAGAAATCATAATTATGATGTATAATAATTGCATCCTGTTATTATGTTAGTGAAATCTGCACACCTTATAAAAGGATATTACAATATAAAAATATAAATTATAGCCAATCTTTAGTGCTTTGAATCACTGCTGAATGGCAAAATAATGAACATTGATCATAATGAAAAAGCATGTTCTATGATGTACATACTTTAGACCATACAGCAGCTGAACCTGCCAGCAGTGGACTCACTGCCAAAATGACCAGGGTTAACTTCCAGCCGAAAATAAATCCAATAATTAAACCTGCAATAAATCTGCAGAAGAACTGCACAAATATAGAGATCTTGTCTCCCAGGCCATCATTGACTGTGTTTATGTCACTGTGGTGGACAAAAAGAGAACAGTCACACTGCTGAAAGAGTAGTCACATTAAATTAAGCTTTGACCTGCAAGAATACTAAACATTTCAAAATGTTCAACAGAGTGTGAAACAACGGCGTTTATGAATAACAGGCCTGATCATAACCTACTCTGTGAGTCGAGTGTTAAGTTCTCCAATGGGATGCGTGTCGAACCATGCCATTGGCTGATGAAGGATTGCATGGAAGTATTTCTCTCTGATCCGTTTGGTCTGTTTTGTGGCCGTCAGTACAAATAGCATGACTTGGAATGTTCCAACAAGCAAGACCCCAGCCCCAATGGCAACAAAGTAATAGGCATATCTGTGCAAGTTAAAAAGAAAAGAGTTTCAGCGAAAAGGGATTCAGCAAAAGAGAATTTGTGGCTGACATCAGGATTAAGAAATTAATGATGGCCAATGTCATGTCAAGAAAATAAGAAACTAGAAGGTGAATGAATTTACGTTGTCATTGATGCTTCAATGTCAATTCCTGGTATAGGAACACAGGCTGAAGTATTCGCTGTGAAGTTATAGGTGAAGTTTCCTGTAAAGTTTTATGCAGAAGGTAAATCAAACAAATGATGATTGTGATAGAGAGCACCATTGAACACACTGCTACAAAAATCACATGTGCTTAATTGGGTGGAGATCAGGTGACTTTGAAAGGCATAGTATATGACGTATATAATTTTTATACTGATCAAACCATTCTAGTGAGCCATCATGCCCTATGGATGGACACACAGTCATCCTAGAAAAGGCCACTTCCATTAAGAGGGAGGAAAAAGTCATCAACTTTGAATTGATGCTTCTCTTGGAGAGGACAAATGTACTCAAACCAAAGACCAGTAAAATGTTCTACAGCATGAATCATAGTTTTCTTTTAATTTGTCACCTATCTGTATATATAAACCCGTGATCAGGCAAACAAGCTGTACAATATACAGTATAATCTAAAATATAATCTGTTTTTCTTTCATTTTGTCACACATCTGTTAATGCCATTGCAGCCATAAGTGATAAATCAATTGTTTATATATAAGTGCTTCCATACTGTTGAAGGCTGATATGGACCGCTGAACCATCTTTCCAATGAAGGTATAATGTGTGTCTTATATACCTGTAAAGTTGAGCTTTTGTCCACTTTGTACAAAGCTGTCAGTCATCTTTCCAAACACAATACACATTACAGGCAGCGCAGCACCATGAACAGCAGCACACAGAAGAGAAATCAACATCAGGAAGACCTCTGGACAGGTGGCATAACGAAACTGTAATAGCACAAGAACCCAGGCAGTAATGAACATTTTAATGTGACATTAAATAAAAATCAGTGATATCTGTACATGTGCAGCTTGAAAATCCAAAACCTGAACTAGCAAACATTTCCGTACCAGCTGGAAAAGCCCGACTGCTTTTATCGGTTCCTTTGGCTTATCAGACTTTTTTTTCTTCTTCCTTTAACAAGGTAATAAGGAGCATGAATGTCAACGTAACCATGCCATTCATTTGAGGAAAAATTAACTCATTTTCTAATTGATTTACTTCTTGGTCTTCGATTTAGATTTGGAGTCCTCCCCTGGAACATCCTCTGGGTTCTCATTCTGGGATTTCTCATCTTGTGTGAAGGCCAGGTTGAGATGGCCAACAGGACTCACTTCTGGGAAGGAAAATGGAATGCTCTTTTAAACCAGAGAATATACGATATTTTTATATAAATGATTATTCATGCAGTGCGCATGACAATTGGGAATAAAATGATCTTACCTTGTTGGTTTGGTGGGGGTTCTACATTCTGATCCTCTCTCATGGTGGTTAAAGAATGTTCTTAAAGAAGACATTAACATAATTCAAAAAGTAAGTACTGCTATTTTTATAATGAAATATTGCATTTACACAGCAATTTTATGGTTCATCTTTTAAGAAAGCTCTTGATTGTTATTCATTGTTAATGTTTCCAAGCTGTTAAGGCAGGAAATTCATCCTAAGCATTCTTAGCTTACCCTTCAAGCATTTTGTTTAACACAGTTGGTTATTATCTGAGCTTCCCAGCACCACCCTTCCCCCCTCAAAGATTTTACTTCTTGTGTCCTTTTAGGTTCATACAAAGTTAGTTGCACGGACCGGAAAACCTGGTCAGGCTTTAAAAAAACAACACTTGTAGAACAAGAAGTCACAGTTTCACTGTGCAAGTATACAGTAGATCTAATTCAATACACTTCTGCAGAGGTGTTAGCGATGTGGTAGACAGGCAACCTGCCTAGGGTGTACCTGCCTCTCGCCCAAAGATTGGCTCCAGCTTTCCCATAACCCTTAATGGATAAGTAGTATAGATAATGGGTGGATAGATGCATGGATTTCTGCAGTGTAATTAATCCATTAAATGTGATTTAATGTTAACAAGGTTTATTTAAAAAAAAAAAAATCAATTGGTGGCACGAAAACAAACAAAATAGGGTTAGAAAAGAAAATGCAAAAACAAAGATTTACAATGTATTTTTATTAGAATTCATTAGCATGACAGTAGATGGTGTGTACAACAAAATCAGGTAATTCCTGAGTTTCAGTGTAACAGGCCTTAGTGGAATTCTGCACTACTTGCAATTACTCAAAATGTTATAAAATGACTTTTAAAATTTTAAATGTATTTCTTAAAATGTCATGTTATTAAATGCAATAAAATGCAGTAATA
>JAQQZR010000033.1:9060104-9072173 GCA_030068235.1 Notoglanidium macrostoma
TTAGGGGTATATATAGATAAATGTATAGATTCATAAGTTTATATTCAGAATTTATATACTTTTGTGAATCTGCTTTGAGACAATGTCTGTTGTTAAAAGCGCTATACAAATAAAATTGAATTTTATTGAATTGAGTGGACAATTTTGTTGACTGGTGTGAGATCAGCTGCACTCGACATCAGTAAAACTGAAGAATTGGTGGTGGATCTGAGAAGATCATGGTCTCCAGTTACCTGCTGTCCATTAAGGGAGTGGATGTGGAGATTGTTCAAGACTACAAGTAGCTTTTTGTGTACTTGGACAAGCTGTGTGACAGCATGAAGGTGGCAGATACCACGAGACTCAACAAGCACAGTTGGCACAAAAGAAAGCTGGCACTGTTGTAGATGTGAACTTGACTCATTGTGAAACTGTGGCAGAAAGGAGAATGTTGTATATACTTCAGTTCATTATTGGTAATGTTAATCACCCACTCCACAGTGCTGTTGCTGAACAGGGAAGCACTTTTAGTCATAGACCAATGAGTGTAGTGTTCCACTGAATGCCACAGAAAATCCTTCTATATATGTATGTATAAGATAATCTCACTATATATGTATTTATTAATTTATTTAGAAGCTTAGGTAATGGAAGGCAAGCAACATAAGGACCAAGACTGTGAGAAAGTAAACAAAAAGTCACGAATCTTTATAACACATGAACAAATGTTTATTTCCAAACTACACACAATTCAGACACAAACACTAACAAACAAACACAAAACAATGATGAAATATGTGGAATGTGGAAATGAAGTGACCCAAACTACACAATATTAGGCTATATGTAAAATTATAATGGGTTACTGTCTTAACCAGTTATGATTGAGAACCAAGCAAGCCACTTTGAGGTAGAAGTAAACTTAAAATAAACCCTCTTTAAAGTTCTCTTTTTTGGTTACTTAAATGTGCAAGTATTTCTTTTTTTTTTTTTTCTTATGCGCAATATCTTTTTTTAAATTTTAGCTTTATACTTTTATATTATTCTTTGTTTATTTGTATCCTTTCTGTTTATCTGTGAAGTGGTAACATAAGAAACATAAGATCCTTTGGAATCACTTAGTTATACCTACGGCCAATTTATCTTTGCCAGTCCACCTTCTGGCATGTGTTTGGGAGGTGGGAGGAAACCAGGGAACCCAAAGAAAACCCATATAAACAGGGGAATAACAAGCAGACAGACTCTAAATCAAGTTGAGGATCAAACCTGGAGCTGGAAGGTAGTAAAACAACCCACTACGCCTCCGCTCCACCCTCTATTCTATTTTATTCTTCTGTATTCTACAGTATGGAACATAATTCATAGTTTTCAGGTTCATGACATAAATTATCCAATAGATGTCAGTCTTTGTCAGGTTTTTGTCTTTTCATGTAACAAAATAAAAAAATATAATAATTATTTTACATATTGAAACTTGTGCTCAATTTGTCATATCATTCATTGTTCTTATTCAACATAATTAATTTCAATGGTTTTATTATTTACAGTACTTTTAGCTGAAGAGCAACAAGTTAGAAAGAGTGTATAGAAATAAAGTAAAGAATCTGCCTTATTTGAAGCATTATATAGAATTTTTTTTAAATGTCTGCTTTATTTGAAATATTCTCAAAGGAGTTACACAGTTAAAAACTATTAGAAGTGACTAACTCGGCATACTTCAGGGAACTGCCTCTGCAAAAACAACCCTATCTGCTACAAGTGAGATAACTGTTCTAAAGATCCTTTGTGTTGTGTACTATCCACTACTGGATCAATGTGAAACTGTTCACATTGTTCACATATCAATGTGAAAGAAACTCTGCAAATTAGATCAAGTTCCATTTCAAAAGATATGCCCAGCTAAACAGTTTATAAAACTCAACCCATAGAATAAAGGTAATTATGCCCTTTTTTGTTGTTACAGATTATACATTACACAGTTTGTTTTGCACAGTCAGGGTTTATATATACAGCACTGTGCAAAAGTCTAAGGCCTCCTAATTTTTTTCTTATTCGACTTTTTGTAAATATTTTCTTGTAGATGTTTATTTTATGAATTCTGCATTAATGAGTCAGTATAAAATCATTTTATATTTCCAAACGTAACCTTGCCAGTGAAAATATAAATGCTACAGGAAAAGAATGTTGAACAAAAATGAATCACATAGCAGATCATATCCCATAGCATTTTCAGACAAAAAACAAAACAGAACATAATGAAGGTGGTTAGGTTTTACACGCAAAAAGAAAAAGTAATTGCGACAGTCAAAGTCTCCAGACGGACAGAGGCTGTTCAGAAGATGTTCAGTAACACTTGCCAGCTAATTTCCTTATAAAACTGCATAAAGTATACCTGAGACCACTAATGAAAAAAGACAAAGAGATGTCACACCAAATACTGACTTTATGTATTGTTTTTTAATGTTTACTGATAATGAAGAAACATTTAATTTTATTATTTTTGAAGGAATCTTTGCTTTCCAGCATTTCTTTGCATGTGACTAAGACTTTTGCACAGTACTGTGTAGAGAGAAATAGGTGACAAAGGGGAAAAGCCAGTGGTTTCTGTTATGCTGTGGGAGCCAATTTCCTGCATAGTTTGTGTCCATTTGTCCTCTTCGAGGGAAGGGTCACTGAAAATCAATCCAAAGGGTTTTTTGTTTGTTTGTTTGTTCGTTTTTTGACTGATCCATTTTATGATGTATTACATGTATATAGTTGAAATGACAATAAAAGCCACTTGACTTGATGTAACATTTCGATTCTAACAGGAGAATCTTTCAAGATGACAGTATCCCCATCCTAAGGGCATAAAGGGACTCACGAAATGGTTTGATAAACATGAAAATAATGTAAATAATATGCTGTAAATTCAGTATAAGAGAACTCATGTTAGACAGCCCTCTCCATCATCGTTACTGAAACAGCTATTCAGGGAATATCTTTTTGGAGGAAAAAAATTTCTTTTTGAAAGATGATGATGATGATGATGATTTGGTGCCTGTCTGTATGTTGTTGAGGTATGTAGGCTGTATGGTGAATGATCTCCTAACTTTGCATCTCCTGTCTATCCTTAAGGTTAAGTTTTGTGGTTTACTGCAGAAAGCCTGAATCGCTTGTTTATTATTGACGTAGTATGACTACTTACATGCAGTGAACAAATGTAGGCTATGTACTACTGATTAATCAGCTTACTCTTTGAATAAGTCCCTTTGTCTTATCAGTATGTTTGTTCTTTTTTGGCTAAATAAGCAATCCACAAAGGTACTGGTCTCTCTAACTGATCTCTTTACAGAGTTCTCAGATAAACACAACCTATTGTTTTAGACTTGAAAAGGCTTATCATGAGGCTGTGAACCCTGACTGAATATAAAGCACGTTTTCCCACGGATACCGAAACCACCTTAAGTTTCAGGTGTTGCAACTCTGTATTGGTATATAAAGCAGAGAAGTCTGGGTTTCAGAGTCATAACCAGAACCTGCTCTCGGCAGCTACAGTACGCGGATTGGTTTCTTAGGACTACATTTCCCACAATGCATTTGTTTATTATGCAAACGAAGCCTGGGACGCCAACGTGCAAGGTGTATGGCTGTTGACACTCCCTATCTTTTTTTATTTAAAAGTTTCCTAGTGGACGTGGCAGCGGAAACTTCCGTTTCGGGTGAGTTATTTGTAATTACTTGCTTTGTGGTGCTAAATTGCGTAAAACATGTCAAACGAAACAGATTTTCTTGCTGAAGCGGTACTGAAACGGTGAAGAGGTGAATAATGGAAGCGGGTTTCTGCTCAGGTTTAACTCCGGCGTGGTTAATGTCAATAAGCAATATAGGCTATGTGTTTAGGGATATCCTATTGTATATTCAAATCACTGGTCTTTTGTTGGTCTGTGTCTGTTCTGTTTTCTGTGGAGTCCGAAACCAAAACTAAGTAGCAAATTGCTTTATTGGACATGCGACATCCGGACAGGTCCATACTGGCCCATTAGATAGTAGCCTGTTTTACAACATTACTATTTGACATACTGTTAATACATACTTAGGGTTAGAGGCGTAGCGTTTATTTCATGCTCTACGTAGTGCACTTAGGGTAGGTAGGGAAGTCATGTCGGATGGTTCCTGGCAAGTGTGAGTGTGTTTTAATCCTTATGAGGACCAAGTGTTCTCTCAGGGATAGTAATATCTGACAGTTTTGCCTTTGTGAGGACTTCCCTTACAATGAAAGTGTTTTTGTTTTTAACAAAAATATGAAAAGTTTCCTTTACATTAATGGGTTTAAGGTTAGGCTTATGTTTAGGTGCCTTTATGCATTATTAATTATGGTCCTCACAAGGATAGTAGGATTGTGTGTGTGTGTGTGTGTGTGTGTGTGTGTGTGTGTGTGTGCGCGCGCGAGCGTGGCAAGATGAATAGATGCTTTCTGTCCTCCAGCCTAAGCCCAGAGAGGAAGCAGTGTGTTTGTGATCCAGACAAGCCCAACCTGTTTTTGTGCAGCGGTGTAGTAAGCAACATAATTAATGACTGACTTGTTGTGACACACTAAACACCACAGTGATGATTCCACACAACAAGAAATGCTCTTCGCACTAATAGCTGGTTTCATGTTTGCATTGCTATTATGATACTATAATAGTGCACAAGGGTCACACTGGGGTTAGGCATTATTCCTGACAGCAAGGGATATTTTAGAGGCTTATATACTATAAGACCCTGTTTGAAATTAAATGAGTTTTTGAATATTGGGTCACTTTATAAAAAAATAATAATAATAATAATAATTTTTAAAAAAGCGTTCCATGTAAACATCCCCCAATACCTTTAAGTATTGCTTTTACCATGTCTAATTGCACACATCTATTTTCAGGAATTAGTATCATAATGCCTACAATTCAAAGTGTATTTATTTTCTGCCTAATGTGTTGTTTTTTTCTTTCTCCAGTCAGATGTAAAAGATGGCAGCTGTAAAAGAAAAGTCAATCCGACAGACTGGGAATCTGCTTCGAAGTCGCTCAGAAGGGACATTGATCGATCTAGATGACAATGTAACCATCAACAACAACAACTTACATGGTAATCATGAGCAGTTCATTAGTAGAGCATGTAATGCCATTTGAATATGCATGTTGCAAGTATTTTGCTGTTTGTAATTTTACTGTTGTATACACAAGCTGTATGGATAAAAGACAGATTTCAAAAATATGTATTGTATTCTTTTTTTTTTTTTTTGTGCCACTGAGGTGTGGTAACATTTTAGGACTTATGGTAATTTTTAGTTCTCATTGTTAATTGAAGACGCTTTGCCAAGAATTTTTTTCTGGTTGCTCTGTAAAACACCTTTCTAAAGTGCTCATCAAGTGCAACGCATTCACTAACATCAGTTACCTGTTTTGCTGATTTGTTAAACAGCATCCATTAAATCTAGATTTAGTTTTAGTGAACCGGGTGAAATATGATTCTAAACATTTCCAATGTCAGTTTGCTACTGCCATCATTTTACCTCACCAATAGTTAAGACTGAATCAGTTCTAGAGGCTGTTATGCATACCTTAGTGCTGATTATGTGGTCTTGTTTCACAGGTGAGGTCATAGATAGCTGGGTTTCCCTACATTTGAACATTTCTGTCATGTTGGAAAATGTTTATCATTGTGTCAGTCTATATATCATGCTTCAAATTGTATCTTCAAAATCTCCTTTTAATGCTGATGAGAGATTTACATTTTGCAGCGTACCCCACTTCTGCTCTTGAAAACAAATTGTTCTATTCAGTTTTTACACCCAACAGCAGAACATTTTACTTATATTTGTACTTTTTACTTTTATTACATACAATAGTATTTTTTTACTCTACACTTCGACTTTGCTCAAATTGATACTGCTCACACAGTGTATGCAAATGAACAGCATAAAAATACCATTGAAGTTAGTTTGATAGCACCTTGGGGAAGTTATTGTGTGCAAGAGCTATGCAGCTAAATTTAAATGTTTTATTTAAAATTTCTTTACTGTTATTCACCCTAGTAATTTACCCATAATCTTTCTTTCATGCAGGGAGGTACATGTCAGAACATTCGGAATGGCCTGTTTTACAGCCAGTAGACCAACCCCAAGGGCACACAACAAATCCCTTCTGGAACAAACTCTCCCAGTCAAATCCTTTCCTAGATGACATTGTGTGCAGAAACACCACGGATTCAGGTGTGTCCATACTGAAGGAGAATCCATCAGCTTTCTTTGGTAACAGTATTGAAGATTGTGACAGCACATCCTCGGATGAAAACAATTTTGGTCATTTTCTGGAGCCTGAGAGAAACAGCCTTAATCGCTCTGGGCGGTGGAGAAGTGCCTCGGACATTCTTGACAGTCTTGCAAAAAAAGAATCCATAAAGGAGAAGCGCTTTAGTGCTCAAGGACCATTCTTGAAACCTGATTTTGACTGGCTTAAAAATGATATGGAGGCTTACAAAATGGCCTGGCTGAGTCACAGGCAGTTGACCAGGTCCTGTTTGGACCTCAGCCTGATAAAACAAAGTCCTGGTTGGGCTCAAACCCAAGCTACAGACACACAAATTGTCTGTAAGATCGATCACAATGGAGGTTCAGTGCAGTTGCCCGACTCTAAAATCATTGCCCACATTCCCCAAGGCCATGTTGCTCCAGGGGAGATCCAGGATATTGCACTTAAAGCTAGTCTTGATCCACCACGTGGAATCAATAATAATTATATAACATCTGTGAGTCCTCTTTTGGAACTCGGTTTCAGCAATCTTAATACAATGGAAGGGATCTCACTTGATATTAAAATGGGAGCTGAAGTAAAAAATGACCCTTTGAGCCAGGTCATGACAACATTTGTAGGTCTGGTGGCCCATAGAAAAGATGGACCTTATGAAAAGGTTAAGGACTGTTACGTATATAAGGACAATTTACAAATGAAGATCCAGGAGCTAAAGCCTCACATGTACATCATTGCTGCTGCAGAGGCAACAGTCCTCCAGCCACCAGCAACCTCAGTATGGGACTATTTAGATCGACATTTCACAGTCGCTGTATATGGTCCCAAGCATATTCATCCATCTTTCAAAATTGTGCAAGTCATCTCTTGCTATAATAATGTTCCACCCAGGCTTCCATTCTCTGATATCCGAAAAGGTAACAGAAACCTGCCCCCTGTTGTGTTGCAATTGTGGGGAAAGCATGAGTTCAATCCACGTGGTCTAAATGATTTGCACATTACAACCAGTGTGATGGAATCAAAGTTTGAAGTGAACTATAAAGACATAAACAAAAAGGTCAAAATCGAGGAGCTCAAAACAGGCAGAGTGATCCACTTGCCACTGGAACTATCCAGGACAGGCAATGGAGATATGGGTCCATTTAAACTAGCCATCCAGGTGAAGGACTCAAATTGTCTGTCTTTAGCAGACTTTCACATTACTTCTCCTGAGGCTGCTCCTCTGAGGACTGACAAACATGGACTCAGGCACGTGGATCGTCACCGGGAAGTGACCCATTCTCAAGCAATTCCTGAAGAATCTGTCCCAGAGTTGCGAAAATTCCAAGATGTGCCTGTGAATATTCAGTGGTATGGGGTTGCAGTGAAATCTCTTCTCCGACAGCCGAGAGTGGACTATCTTCTAGAGTACTTCAAGGGCGACACAATTGCTCTGCTTTCCAGAGAAACGGTGAAGTCTGTTGGACAGTCGAAAGTAAAAGAGTGGTATATTGGCTTTCTCAGAGGAAGTGTTGGTTTGGTACACTGCAAGAATGTGAAGGTCATAACAAAGGACCAAGTAATTGACTTCACTGGGGTGAGACTCACAACACAAACCCTGCTGGACAACATGACTTTGCCATTTAAAAAGCTCACATACATGTACTCTGCCATTCAGACCCTAGTAACAGATCACATAACCTATTGGAGGACTTTTGCTGTAGCTCTGGGTTACTCAAACCTCTCAATAGACAATTTCTCTAGGAGGAAAGCTGAGACCGAAGCAGAGAAGGTAGCATGTGTACTTGAGAAGCTTAAGGAAGATTGCCACACAGAAAAAAATAGAAGGAAATTTCAACATGAGCTCATGGTCGTAAGTATCTTCAGTTATATAAATAAATACCTCTTGGTAATTAGTTGATTAGGTTTTTTTTTATTATTGAGTGTCCTGAAAATATTTAGATGAGCATGTTGTTCTTAACATATCACATAATGTCATTTTCTTTCTTAACAGGGACTCTTTAAAATGGATGCTCAGGGCCTTGTAGCCCATTTAATCCAGAACACAGTTATTCTGTCCACAGCTGTTGAGCTTGGTGTACGGTGGAGGGAACTGGCAGAGAAGATTGGAAAACTTTCAAATTCACAAATTGCTGGGTATGAGGCACCACACAAAGGAAAAAATGGAGAAATCAGTGTCCAGGTAAGTGCCTGTACAGCTTTGAACTTTTCCACATTTTGTAGTGTTACAGCCTGGAACTGAAAGGGTCTTAACGGGGATTATACGCTATGCAACTCCACACAATAACCCATAGTATTTACGTGAGATGGGAGGACAAAAAACAGTACAGTTTGCAAAACTATTTTCAAATAAAAATGTGATAGCATTAGTATACACCCCCATTGCTGTGAAACCCTTAAATCAGTTCTGATAATAGCCACTTGTTATCCGAAGTCACATAATTAGTTGAAAGGAGTCCATCTGTGTTGGTGTCACATGGTCTCACTGAAAATGGACCTGTCCATGGAAGGCCTCAGAGATCATATCTAAACAAACAGCATCTTGAAAACCAAAGAGCCATTGAAACAAGCCCAGGACATATATTATATGGACAAAAGTTTGTGTACACCGGACCATAAAGGCTAATTTACACAAGAAGTGTTTGTGAAGGCTTTCTCAGTCATCTGTCTGACGTCTGTCTTTTGTTACCGAGTGGAATCAATGCAGCAGTTTATACTGATAGAGTTTTAAGCATGTATTACATCTGTAAAAGCAAAACAGGAGTGTGTTTTTGTGCTTCACTTCTATTTTTCGGCGTGTGTAAAAGTTGGACTTAATAGAAATACACACACCATAAAACCATGCTTCCTATCTTGTCAAATTAAAAATATCTCTAGTCAGAAGAAAATGTCAGTTATCTGGGGGTTTTGACATTGTTGACACTCAGTTCCAGGGTTGCTGACACGACAACCTTTTAAACAACCTGCTGGAATGATATTTGTGATGGCGATATATAGTAGGCTATTTGTGAGTCACATAAAAGCTTATTTTTATCTTTCTAAATTTCCCTGACGTAATGGTCGAAAACAATATTACTTTCTCTCCCTATAATGCAAACAAATGGTTTGGTCTAGTCATATGTTTAACATCTAGCCAGAAGGGGACTTAAGTAAACTATGAAAATGGTGATTTCAAAATCGTCAGAAGTCGTGTGCTCAGAAAAGGTAGTATGGAAAGAGAAACGAAAAAGAGGAAAGGATAGCAGAGAAAATGGAAGTAGCTGCAGAAAGGAGAGCGGAGGTGAGACCCAGGCTGCAGATGAGAGCAGGGTGGGAGAGGCTAACGTTAGCATCACCAGAAAGGAAAGGAGAGGAGAGGGAGGGAGGGGGAAAGCAGCAGCACCCCCTCAGAGCAGCAGGTGGAGGATGTGAGCACAAGCCAAGTAGCATGCTGAAAAGTATATGGCGAGTTATTAACAGTAATGAATAAAATTATTTATAATGCATGCGATAATTAGGTATAGACCGATGTAAGGTCTTAAAATATATACATATCCTTAATGAGCAAGCCTGTGGCGACAGCATTAGCATGTTCTTAATATGACTGAGTTTTAAATTTTGATGGGGCTACCCTTTTAGTTAGCCTGTATTTTGTTTAAATAGTGTGTGCTCTTTTCAGAGTTCTTTTGCTGTATGTCCTGTAACTAAGGGTGAATTAGCCTAGTGTGGGACATATTAGGTTAAATTTTAGGCTAATTCACCCTGTGAAGCTTAATAATAAATTAATTTGTCCCACATTACAGCAATTCAACCTATCTAGCCTGCTTTTGCATTCTTGAATCTTTAAAATTGTGCCTTAGCAGTGTAAATTGGCAAATGTGTACAGAAACTTACTTTTTGCACTACATCTCACTTGCTCTGAAATTCTCCATAACACTTATAAGTACTTGTTGAACATCAAATTCCATACTCCGTCCCTCTTTGCTGTTGTAATAACCTCCACTGTTCTGGGAAGACTTTACACTACATTTTGGAGCATGGCTGTGAAGATTTGTGTCCATTCAACCACATGAGTGTTCGTGAGGTCAGGCGAGGAGTCCTGGGGTGCAGTCTGTGTTCCAGTTCATCCCAAAGGCATTTAGTAGGGTTGAGGTATTGTCATGTTGGAACATTTTTGGTCCTCTTAGTCCAAGTGAAGGGAAATTGTAATGCTAGAGCACACCGTAGCATCCTAAACAATCGTGTGCTTCTAACTTTGTGGCAACAGTTTGGGAAAGGACCACATACTGGTGTCATTGTCAGGTGTCCACAAACTTTTGGCCATATAGTGTAGTGTATTTATAGTGTAATATACTTAAATACATATAGTGTATTTAAAATAGCCCAAACTTTGATCATCTCACGGAGCATTATTAAACCCATTATTAATAATTATGAAGAATATGGCACAACTTCGACAGTTTCAATGACCAGGTAAGGAGGATAGTAATGGACAGACACCAGAGGCCAAAGTTGACTCTGAAGAGCTGGAGAGATATGCATCTCAGATGACAGAAGCAGTTCACAGGACAACCATAGCCTAAAAGCATTCTGGAGACTTGGCAAACATGGAAAAATGAACCCTTTTTGAGGCCAGAACTGCTTTTTTTTTTTTTTTTTTTTTTTTTTTTTTTTTAATAATTTTTTTTTAATTTACTGTTCTTTTTTTTTGTCACAATAGAATATTTGGCACCTTCAAACATATCATGTAAAGCAGATAATATAAATCGTAATTAAGTCCATTTAAGTTCCAGTTTGTAGCACTACAAAATGTGGCACTACAAACTATACACTATAGTGTATAGGAGTGTATAGGTTAGCTGTGTATAAAGAGGTGTTTAATGTTCTGGTTTAAGGTGATTTATTATTCTTTTTCAGTCAATGTGGAAGCCTGCATATGACTTCCTGTACTCATGGAGTATGCAGTATGGTGAGGGCTATAGGGACATGATTCAGGATCTTCATCTGGCCCTAGACAAGATGAAGAGCCCAGTGACTAAAAACTGGAGACAGATTACTGGATCTCTCATTACAGTAAACTGCATGGAGATCTTGAGAGCTTCTGCCTTCCACACTTCATAGTGAACATTAAGTTGCAAACAGAGGTGTATTTAAGAATATCATGCATTTCTTTTCTGTTTTTGTATAGCATTGAGCAAAAATTTTGTTCTTTGTGAAGTTTATAACTGAAAATGGCAGAATATGAATGCTGTTGGACTTGGAATGTATTCTTTTGTACTGTTCGACATATGAAGTTGCCCAGGCAAACAGACGTTATTCATTTTTTTCATGTTACAGTTCAACTATACAGTATGTTAAATGAAATTCCTCACATCCAAACTCTGAGTCCTTGTTATGTTTATGTGCATTTCAATCATTGTAATGGAGAGAATCTGGAAACTTCCTCTATAATCGAGTCGTGCCAGTTAAGATGAGGTATGACTTGGTTTCTTCTGCTGATGGGACATCTGATTGCTTTAGGAGGAGTGACCTTTTTTCTCTGCATCTTACACTCTAAAAGTGGGGCAGTTACATTGTTTTTCTAGTCTTACTGTAATTATTTTACTGGTGCCTTAAAAGATCATTGTTAACTGTGCTATTTTTACATTTAACCTTGTAACAGTTATTGCTGAACTAGAATAATAAAATATATTTTGACTGTTTCATTCAATTCAATTTTATTTGTATAGTGCTTTTAACAACAGACATTGCCTCAAAGCAGCTTAACAAAAGTATATAAATTCTGAATATAAACTTATGAATCTATACATTTATCTATATATACCCCTAATGAGCAAGCCTG
>JAQQZR010000033.1:9079614-9107654 GCA_030068235.1 Notoglanidium macrostoma
GTGTGTGTGTGTGTGTGTGTGTGTGTGTGTGTGTGTGTGTGTGTGTGTGTGTGTGTGTGTGTGTGTGTGTGTTCTCTATTCCCTCTTTTTTAGTCTTCTCTCCTATTAGCTCAACATTTTAATATTTAACTGGACAAAATAACTTCCAGAACGACTTTAGTCCATATAGCATATCATTTTCATGCTGACCACACTCCTCTTATCTGGCCAAAAAAAATGGCCCAATTTTACATCCCATTATACCTGAATTCACCCTAATGGCATTTAAAATCAGTGGCTCATGTTTATTAACTCATGTTCATTTAGTTTATTTTCTTTATCACACAACCACAGAGCGCAGACTGGTATAGTAGTTCATTATCTATCATTTGTTTATGACCTATCCAAGATGCATTACATTATAAAGTAACTATATATTTTATAAAAACCATTAGGTTACTCTGGACATGCAAATTGAAACACAGATCACTGCAAAGAACTTGGTGCATGGATTCAAAAGCACAATGAAAATAATATTCGTGGTAGTATTTAAATTAAGAGAATTTCCATTGATAATTAATTAATATGATTTACTGAAGTTCAACAAAAAATAAATTGGCTAAGTCAATAACGGCAGTTTTATGTTAAACCCATTAAATAGAAATATGTACATATATGAACTTAATTTAGGCTGTTAGAATAATGTGAACATTATGTCAAAATATAAAAGTTTTAGTGTCAAATTCAAGTCATGCATAAAGTACAATGCAAGGCACCTAAAAATTAAAAGTCAGCTTTAAATTTAAAAAGTCAATTTTAAATTAAAGAAGTCAATTTTAAATAAAAACGTACATTTTATATTAGAAAAAGGCAACTTTAAATAAAAAGAGTCAGCTTTAAAAGTAATGAAGTCAACTTTAAATTAAGTCTACTTTAAATTAAAAAAATAAATTTTGAATAAATGAAGGCAACTTTAAATAGAAGGAATCAATTTTAAGTAAAATAGTCAGCTTTAAAAATAATAAAGTTAACTTTAAATTAAAAAATAACTAAATAAAAGAATCAACTTTGAATTCAAATGACTTCTTTGACTTATTTAAAATTGACCCTTTTTAATTGAAAAATTTTAATTGAATTGAAATTGACTTTTATTCAAAGTTGACTTCGTTATTTTTAAACTTGATCTTTTTTTGTTTAATACTCACCAGTAGTAAAGAAGCGTCTTTATATTGTTATCGTATGGCTCGTAATCATTTAACGGAAGGATTAAGACATGCGGGACAGGAGTAGCTAATAACTACTAATAACAGATAACAAAATGATTTTGTGTGTTTAGAATTGCTTTAAATGTGTCAGGGATCCATATAAGCAGAGACACATTATAAGATGCTTTATAATGCATAGGCTATGTAGACACAATACACGAATCTCTCTTTGTAGTGATGTTCCCTGTGCTTTACATTACCGATTCCACCTCCTACCGCCAGTAATGAAATACAAAAGATACATGGATGTAAGTGATGTTTATTTCTCTGTGACTTTACTGGCAGTAAGGGTCTCGCTGCTAGAATTTCATTATGCACTCAAACTAAAAGAGAGAGAGAGAGAGAGAGATTAATCTATATTAGAGGATGCTGGAAATGGAGAGATGAGCAGCCACTCAGCGCGGAGGTATTCAGGAACGCGCAGTCAGTGCTGCGTCAGTCACGTCATGTCACGTGTAAGTCAGAACCGCCATTGTCAGTTAAAGACACTTAGCTTACTGAAACACTTCGACTTGGAACTCTTTTTGATAGAGAAACACTCCATTTAACCTTTAGGTTAGCCCAGAAGATAACCAAAGAACCCTTAATCCTTCTAGATCTAATATTTATCTAGATTGAATATTTTCTCTGAATGTTTGCCTTAATATATAGTAGAGTAATATATAGTGTTATATAGTGTAGTAGTAATATATAATAGACTTATAGTATAGAATGTAGTAAGAGTTAAAGTAGGAAGGATTAATAAATAATGTATGTGCTCTATATTTCTTGTTTTCCCTTCTATCCTACTGGCTCATCATTGAAATATTTAACCAGGCAAGGTAACTCCCAAAAAAAACTTCCAAAAATTGTAAATTATGCCTGAAGTACAGTACATGCACTGAAAAAAATATTGGAGTGAAATTTATCAGATAGAGTGTGGTAAGAAGTTCCTCACAAAAATAATACTAAAGTTAAACCAGTAACAGAAGTAAAATATACACTTTGGGTTAAAGTTACATGAATTAATTTAATACAGAACTTAGAGCATTTAAGTAAATTCTGTTAAATAGTTTTTTGTGTAAAAATCACAGAATAATTTTTGCCACATTTACTGAACCACATAATTCTTTTTTTTTTTCCCGAAATTATGTGCATGCCTGTCTATAGCCCTTCATCAAATTTTTTGACACAAAGTTGGAGGTTCATGATCATCTACAATGTCTTACAATTTCCCTTCACCAGAACTAAGAGACCCAAACCTGTTCCAGCATGTCAAGTGCTCCTGAACACAAAGCGAGGTCAATAATGACATGGTTTACATGGTTGGTTTGGAAGCACTTAAGTGACCTGTACAGAGCCCTGACCTCAACTCTATTGAACATATTTGGGATGAATTGGACTGCTGAGTGCATACCAGGCCTCCTCACCTGACATCAGTCCCCAGCCTCAGTAAAGCCCTTGCAGCTGAATTGGCACAAATCTCCACAGCTGCAAACTTTACTGAAAAGCCTAAGGGATCAACTTGTTATTCTTGTCACAAAGCAATAAACAGTGACCGGGCCACTGTGATTATTTAAATACATTTACAATCTTTTGAGGGGATTATTTTTGAATAATATTATTTAAGGACAAAATTATATGATTGTATTTAAAAGATAATAAGTTCACAGTATTTATAATGTAACATGAAATATGGGGGATTTGGATTGCAGATGAGGTCAACAGTATGCTGTAGAAAAAACAGTACAGTTGTTTATATTACTGTTAACTTGTAAGGTATTTCTTTATTAATTTCATTACAAATGAATTACAAATGACAAAAAATACAATAAAAAAAGTATAAGCCATCAATACAACAGGAATTTTTTATCCACACAATCTACAGCAATAGGAAGAGAGAGGTTCAGGCAATTTGCCACCTGATGGACCATCCAGTGAAGAAGATGACAAGGGTGAAATTTATGCAGAGTGAGTGAGGATGGTGACAAGAGTGAAGAATGTGGTGAAAATGGAAAGCAGAAGTAGCACAACTGCAATAATTGTAAAATTGTGCTGTTTGAGCCTTTACGAGTTAAGAAAATAGCAATGAATTCATTTTCTTCAGTGTCTTTATATTCTTGTCATGAAAAAGAAATACATACAGGGTTATGTCTATGAACAGGCTACCAGAATTCAGGTAGGTGCACACAGAGAAATGAGTATAAACCTAGCCATGCCATTATAAGTCTGATTTGATCTATTTGTCTAAATGTTTAATCTCTGCTGTTAATTTTAAATTCAGCTCTTGGTTGAATTTGTACATAGTTCTATTTGGAAAGTCTAAATATTGTAAATAGGCTGATTTGGGAAACTTTGGGAAACTAAAAAAAAAGGTTGAAAAATTATATGACAAAAGAAAGAACAGAGTGGAAGCACACAGTAAGTACCAATAGGCTAAAACACTAACTCTGGAATGTGATGTACCGCAAGCACACGTATGGTTGTGAGTCAAGTCTCCACATACATTTGGATATACAGTATGACTTACAACTAAATAATCCAAGACTTTCTTTAAATTCTGTGTTTTATACCAAAATTTGATGGAATATATCTGCTACACCAGTCAACCACCTTTCCCACAGATGGTTTTGGATTGTCTTGCATCACCTGTCAGCTTAAACAAGTGTGTTTTGTACTTCAGTACTCTGATTGCACAGACCAAATCAAAACACATTCAGCCATGAAAAATGATCAACTAGAAAATAATGATAATTAATAAAAACAGAATTCACTTCTATGGATGTCTATCAGTCAATATCATTCTATGTTGCATGGATGTTTATAATCTTATTTGCTTGTTTTGACTGAACAAAAAAGTAATAATTAGCCAAATATATAGTTTAGTAGTCAATATCACATATTGTGTAGCTAACAATACTAACAATACATTTCTTGTCGATATATATATTTATGTAGAAGTGTAGAAATATATTGACATATTCTAGTTGTATGATATGAACTAAATTTGTTTAAATATATTGAAGTCGAATCAATAATGCCTTGCAGTCTCCTGACACTAGCAGCTGCAGTGAAGTAATACGAAGATATTGTTATCCATTTTTAGAGGTCACGCCCTGCTGATAACATACTCACACTGAAATAGGAATATTTTCTTAGCAAGAAAATGTATTGCTATAAACTGATAAAGGCAAATCATTGTTTTCCAAATTTCACTGCTCAGATTAAACTGCAACAAAATGTGAAGATTAAATATTTTCATGATGTGATTAGTAACATGAACTTTTATAGCTATATGTCTACAACAACAAATAATTAGTTTTATTCATATTTATATAAAACTAAGGGAAAATATACAACCTAAAACTAATAAATAATAATAATAAAAAAAAGACTACATAAGCATTCATCTTTTATTCATTTTGTGTCATTTGTTTTTCTGAGCAGATTATTTTAAATATTTTGAATCAAATGTCATACTTGAAATGGGCAGGTTGTTTCCTATCAGGCGTGACAGTTATCTCTTTCAAGCAGCAGAAGTGCTGACTTATCTGTTGTATTTGAAATGAACCCAACCCAAGGTGTCACCTAATTGTGAAATTGGGCTTTTTGAGCCTCAATGAGTTAAGAAAATAGCAATGAAATAATTTTTTTAATGTCTTTACATTTTTGTCATCAAAAAGAATTAAATAGGGTTATGTCTATGAAGGGGGTGGAGGGATTCAGTTAGGTTCAGTCAGAGAAACTGGTATAAACCTAACCATGCTATTATACGCCTGATGTGATTTGTTTATATTTTTCTAAATATTTCACTTCTGCTGTAAATTAAATGCAGCTCTCAGTTGCATTTCTACAGAGTTCTATTGGGTACGTCTAAACGGTGTAAATAGACTGATTTGGGTAACTACATGTAAAAGTTACAAAAGGGTAAAAAATAATATAATAGAAGAAAGAACAGATTGGTGGCACATAGTAAGTACCCACAGGCTAAAATGAGGATGCCTGGCCAATGCATTAGTCTACATGTCTCCATGTCAAATGAAAATGAACAATAATTTGGAATAAGTGAGGGAAAAATTACACTATATGGCCAAAGGTTTGTGGACACCTGACAATCATACCCCTACATGGGCCACAAAATTGGAGCTCAAGCCTGCATATAGCCCAGACCTCCACCCCACTGAACACCTTTGGGATGAACTTGAACACTGAGAGTCCCACAGGAATTTCTCACCTGTCAACAGTGCCTTGCTTCACTAATGCTTTAGTGGCTGATTGGGCAAATCCCCACAGCCATGCTGCAAAATCTAGTGGCAAGCTTTCTCTGAAATGTGTTATTCTAACAGCAAAGGGAGACTAATTCTGGCATGGGATGCTAAACAAGCACGTATGGTTGTGATAGTCAGGTCTCCATATACATTTGGATATACAGTGTATAATAAGTGTGACTTACAACTAAATAATCCAAGACTTTCTTTACATGCAATGGTTTATACCAAAATTTGTAGGAATATATCTGCTACACCATTCAACCACCTTTTTCCCACAGATGGTTTTGGATTGTCTTGCATCACCTGTCAGCTCAAACAAGTGTGTTTTATACTTCAGTACTCCGATTGCACAGATCAAATCAAAACACATTCAGCCATGAAAAATTACCAACTAGAAAATATTGATGATTAATAAAAACAGAATTCACTTCTATGTTGCATGTTTATAATCTCTTTTGCTTGTTTTGACTGAAAAAAAAAGTAATAATTAGCCAAATATATAGTTTAGTAGCTGATATCACATACTGTGTAGCTAACAATACTAACAATACATTCTTTGTCTATAGATATTTATTTAGAAGTTTAGAAATATATTGACATATTCTAGTTGTATGATATGAGCTAAATTTGTTTAAATATATTGAAGTCGAATCAATAATGCTTTGCAGTTTCCTGACACTAGCAGCTGCAGTGAAGTAATACAACGATCTTGTTATCCATTTTTAGAGGTCACGCCCACAAAAAACTTCTGCTGATAACATACTCACACTGAAATACCAATATTGTCTTGGCAGTCTTTACAAAATCCCACCCCTTTAATTGCCAAGAAAAATGTATTGCTATAAACTAATAAAAAGGAAATCATTGTTTTCCAGATTTCCAAATCCATGATGCGATTAGAAACATGAACCTTTATAGCTAACAAATAATAATTGTTTTACGTTTTTAATTCAAATTATTTATATTTATATAAAACCAAGGGGAAATCTATAACCTAAAACTAATAAATAATAACCAAAAACTTCATTTTGTGTCATTTGTTTTTCTGAGCGGATTATTTGAAATACTCTGGATCAAATGTCATACTTGAAATGGGCAGGTTGTTTCCTATCAGACATGACAGTTATCTCTTTCAAGCAGCAGAAGTGCTGACTTATCTGTTGTATTTGAAATGAACCCATGTTGTCACATTTTTGAGGTGGGTCCTGGGTGTGCCATCTTCAGCTCCTTGTATAAAAGGATGATTCGTTTTTGAGGCAGTTTACAGAAGTCTTCTTCCAAACTACTCTGAAGCCATGAGTCTCTCTGCCAAGGACAAAGACACCATCAAAGCCTTCTGGGCCAAAGTTAGCCCAAAGGCTGACCATGTTGGTGCTGAAGCTCTGTTTAGGTAGGTGCTTAAGTAACTCTTCTCTTCTTTGCCTCTTTCAATACTAAGGATTAATTCTTTTCCATTTAACTTCACAGGATGCTGACAGTTTATCCGCAGACCAAGACCTATTTTTCCCACTGGAATGACTTGAGCCATGACTCTGCCCAAGTGAAGAAGCATGGAAAGACTATTATTACTGCCGTGGAAGAGGCTGTCAACAAAATCGATGACCTGAACAGTGCTTTGCTCAGCCTAAGTGAGCTGCATGCTTACCAGCTACGGATTGACCCTACCAACTTCAAGGTATCATACATTATACCATTTTATTTGCTCTGTAATGATTTAATCTTGCCTTTACCTATAGATCCTGTCCCACAACATTGTTGTTAACTGTTAACTTGTTAACTTGTTAATTTTCCCCATTTCCCTGTAGATCCTATCCCACAACTTGATCGTTGTTCTGGCCATCCTGTTCCCTGCTGACTTTACTCCTGAGGTACATGTGTCCATGGATAAGTTTCTTGCTGCCGTGTCCCTGTCTCTCTCCGTGAAGTACAGATAAGAAGCTCTGCAGGCAAAAGATGGACACCCCCATGCATGTGTCTTTCTCAGAACCAGTAAATGTCCTTGAATGAGCTAAATAAAAGCCAAAAACAATTTTGGCCTGTCTTCTCTGGTTGTCTCTATTTTGCTACTAATATGTGTTCATATTAGATCTAGGAAGTTGATAGTTATTAGACCAAATAAGTTGATAGTGGTAGTGAAAGGAAAATAAACATATAAGGAAACACAAATCTTTCTTAAAAAAAAAAAAAAAACATACAGGCCTAAGTGGCAAGTGGGTTCAGTTAAAACTTTCAATTGTCACACTATGCTTTATTAATGTATTACCAAATATAAATTGAAAGGCATATGTTTGGTCAAAATAAATTTAATAATTGACAAAGCACAACAAAGTTTATAGCATAACCGTGGGAAGTGCTGGGTGCTGCAGGATCACTGTCCAGTAGCTGTCGGGGAGAACAAAAATAGAAAAATAAAATAGCTGAGTAAATAAAATTACAAAAATATAACAAAAAGCCATTAATGCCAGAAACAGTTAATTGCTATGACAATGCAAATGGTTTGTTGACAGTTCCTTCTATATTCACATGACATGGTGAAGTTATTTTTTTAAATAAAAAACAACAACAAAAATGTAAATAAAATAAGAAGTGTTAAAATCTGTTCATTGTGGTTGATAGTAATAATGCATCAGAGTAATAACTGTATCACAGTTCATTTGGTTTTACTTGTGTACTTCTTACAGCTTAAAAGCTATTGAATTTTGATCATTTTTATATTAAAAATTTTTTTATTTAAATGAAAAACAAGTGATTTTTTTTTATCTATTTGCAGTATTTGGTAGTAATTATAGTTTTAGACTGATGATATTCTTAGCCAGGTATCTGACTAACAAGTATCTGAATATATTTACTGATAGAGGCTTCAAAGCACTTATGTAAGTTGCTCTGGATAAGGGCTTCTGATAAGTGCCATAAATGTAAATGGAAATGTGGGAATAATAAACTGTCTCATATGAACTGTCTATCACAGTACTTTTTTATTATTATTATTATTATTTTTAATTAAAAAACAAAAATTGAAAATAGAAAAATTACCTAAGTGAGTTTTTAAAATCTATTAGTTGTAGTTGGCAGCACTAATGATCTGTATCATAGTGCTTTTGGTTTTACATTATTATAATAGTTATTGAATTTTTTTTGTTTTGTTTTGTTTTGTTTTTTTAATTAAAATTAAAAAAATTTAAAGTAGGTTCTTAAAATGTATTTACTGTAGTTGATAGCAATATTGACCTGGGTCATGGTGCATTTGATTTTACACTGGGTTTAATGTAGCTCAATGAGTTCATATGTGAAATAATTCATCATATCATATTGTATATTGTATATGATTAAAGCAACACTACGCAGGATTACTGCTATCTAGCAGTGAGGTTACAGATTTGTAGCCAATTGAACGCCCCCCTCCCGCACCCCTTCCTCACCAGGTGTGTATTAGAAGGTACGGTGGCCATCAGGTGTCCACAGCGTTCAATCGAGTGCTTCCAAAATGATATTATCGTGTATCACCGCTTCGAGTAGCCAGTAAACTGATAAGGTTAATTTAAATAGATATTTAGAAATTGTATTTGGTTAGTTAGGCTGTAAAACTATAACTTCCATGTAATATATCGTGGTGTGTTTTCCATGGTGGCAGCATTTTATTGCTAGTGAATGGTTTTTATTACTTCTTTCGCATTGTGGTAGTGTTTTATTGCTAACATTGATACATTTGGTTTTTTTTTCTCCATTTGAAGAGTCATATATCAGATAGAGCAGCCCTTAATGTTATTGAGGTTAGAGAGACAGAGAGAGGAAGAGGGAGAGGCCAGGCATGGAAGCGGAGCTAACCAAGCTGCAGCTGCTCAAAAAGAAAAGAAAAAAGTGGAAACCCTTCAAAACGAGCGACAAGGAGTAACAGAGGTTTGTATTGATAAAATTATTTTTATTATATCAGTCTGTGCGATATGAACACCAACAGAACAGAACAGAAGAGAATGTTGTATTTACACAGCAGCTCTGTGCTTTACCTGCAGCAGTGTTACTGTAGTCTGTAGTTTGGGGTGTTATCGCAGTGTTACAGGAGTCATTACTTTGAAAACATGAGCAAAGATAATGAATGATTATAAAAATACTATAGGAACAGTATCATGCAATGATATTTTGACAACTGAAAACTTTTGTGATTTCAACAGTGATTTTAACAGAACAGTGATTTCTATCTGGGAAAAGCCACACAGTGTTTGTTTATCTGTGTTTTCTTCTGTTGCGTTTGCTTCACCCGTTCACTTCTTTGAAGAGGATTCATGTTCCCTTACTGATTCTTGTGTTAACTAATAAATATGATACTCAAAGTTTGGGTCCTCAAGCACATTAGCCAGCAAACACTGCTGTGCGTTCAATAATGAAAATGTTTGCAAACGTTAGCGAACTAAACGAGCGTTTGCCCTATCGAGTCCAAGTCCACCATGCCATGTGACTCACTGATGCCATTTACACATGGTATTAAAATGTGTCTTGGGCAATCTGATCACAACTGGATACTAAATACAAGTGTAAACAACCTCCAAGACGCATTCGCTCAAACCACTTGCCGGGGTGGCCTGGGGCACATTTAACCACATAACTTCTGTAGTGTAAACGTTAATGCATACTGATGCATACTCAACACGGACGTAACAGGAAAATACGTCATTGATGCTGGACGCAGTGGTTTTGTTAACAGCGCGACACACTACAAAAAAATGGAGAGGAGCACCGATGTACATGGTTGGACTGCAAGAAAATAATGAAGGTATGTTGCAGGTTTTATGTTTTAATATAATTTTTAACCTTCTAGTGGAAGTGACGTAGGCAGTAATGAAATTTGAACAAAAGTGGTCAGCTGTTCACCTTGGAGGCGCATGATAAACACAGGTGTAAATGGCGATGTGACTCGGCAGTCCATTTGTGACCTGAATGCTCAAGATGCATTTTAAAACCAAGTGTAAATGGCCACTGACTCCAAATCTATACTAGATATTATTACTATATTGGACAGTTAGGGCTCACCTCTTTTTATTGGGTTTTAGAATGTTTTCTATTTTATACTAATTTTATATTAATTTTTATGGAAAAAAAAATAGCTTTTTTTCAATAGGTTCATGTGGGTGCGTTCTTTTGTCACACTTTTCTTAGGCTACCTCAAACACCAGAGATGTTTACTCAAAAATTGAATGTTTGTTTAGAGTGACTGCAAGTTCAATTTCCTGTTCGCATGTGTTCATACTTGAGGTGAGCACAATTTTCTTATTTTTGGCCTTCAAAATTTACATTTTATGTAAATGAAAATTTACAACTATTTTTGAGTGCACGAGAGAATAAAGTGTCTTTTGATGCCTTCTTATGTTAAACTAACCATAAAATATAATCATCATTGGCATTACATGACATTACATGTGACAACTTTTCCCAGTATAAAAGGACACACAGAAATCATTATGATATTGTGTAATCAGGCACTGATTTTTGACAATAGTATTAAATGAGGGGAGGACTTTTTGCGTTAAGGGGGCAATTTTTTTTTTACTGACATCAGTACAAAGTTTAGCTTCTGTGTTGAGTGTACTGTGCACACATACAGTAACAGAAGACAAGAGAAGCACCATTCGCACCACTTTTCAGCGCTGATGTGATACACACAGGCTTACCTCGTGTATTTGTCTTTCTCACACATGCTCACAACTAAAGCACATTGTTAACCATAAAGCTAATAAAAGTGACATATCAATTTTATATTATACTGTTAGGCTTTCATTTTCCATGTAGCCCTTTAAAACCCTGTTTGTGCTCATGAACTAATTTCATGTTAAATTGAAAACTATGAAGTATGCATACTGACGTGTCCATTATCTGTCCACTGTCTGTATTATTATAACAGAAAGATCACTGAAAGAGCAAAAGAGAGGGAACTCGCTTCTAACGTCACACATCACGACATGCCATGTCACATTACATGAGTGTCCAAAAATGAATATTTAACAAAATCAACATAATAGAATTCAGATTTGATTCTTACAATCATTTTTATTTTATTGTATTTATATAGTATATACACAAGAAATATTTTTGGACCCATTTCACACTCAATGCAGTGACATACGGTACTAGTTAAAAGTTTGGACACCTTTTATTTCAGGGGTTTTCCTTTTTTTTTTTTTTTTCAACATTGTAGAAAGATGCTATGAAATAACGTATGGAATTATGTAGTAAGAAAAGTGTAAACAAAGCAAAATGTTTTATATTTTAGATTCTTCCAAGTAGCCCCTCTTTTTGCTTTGATGACAGCTTTAAACACACTTGGCCAGCTTCATGAGGTAGTCACCTGGAATGGTTTTCAAGCAGTCTTGAAGGTGTTCCCATATATGATCAGCACTTGTTAGCTGCTTTTCTTTCACTCTGCAGTCCAACTCATCCCAAAATCATCCAATTGGGTTTAGGTCAGGTGACTGTAGAGGCCAAGTCATTTGATGCAACACTCCTTCACACTCCTTCTTAGTTAAATAGCCCTTACATAGCCTGGGGGTGTGTTTTGGGTCATTGTCCTATTGAATAACAAATTAGGCTCCTACTAAGTGCAAACTGGATGTCCAAACCAAACATGTCACTGCAGAAAGTTGAGGTAGTGATGCTGGTTAAGTGTGCCTTCAATTTAGAATAAATCACCAACAATGTCACCAGCAAAGCACACCCACACAGATATAACGGTTGGAACCAAAAATCTCAAATTTGAACTCCTGGTCTTATGGTTTTTTTTTTATTATTATTATGTCCATTCCTTGTGTTTCTTGCCACAAACAATTCTCTTCTTCACGCAGTCTTCCCTGAACAGTTGATGAGATGTGTCTGCTACTTAAACTCTGTAAAGCATTCGTGTAGGATCAAATCTGAGATGCTGTTAATTCGCGATTTGACAGGCTATTAACTCTAATGGACTTATCTTTTGCAGCAGAGATAAGCCTTGCTCCTCCTTTCCTGGGATGGTCATCATGAGAGCCAATTTCATCATAGGGTTTAATGGTTTTTGCAACTGCAGTTGAAAATACATTCAAAGTTCTTATAATTTTATGGATTGACTGACTTTCATATCTTAAAGTAATGATGGACTGTCGTTTCTCTTTACTTAGCTGAGTGGTTCTTGTAATATGAATTACTACAGTTGTTGAACAGGGCTATTTACTGTATACCAACACTACCTCGACACAACACAACTGATGATCTCAAACTCATCGAGAGGGCAAGAAATTCCACTAATGAACTTTTGACAAGGCACACCTGTTTATTGAAAAGCATTCCAGGTGACTACCTCATGAAGCTGGTTAACATAACATAGTGTGCAAAGCTGGTAAATCAACGTAAACATTGGCTACTTTGAAGAATCAAAATTATGAAACATATTTTGTTGTTTGTTTGTTTACCACATAACAAGTGGTTGTATTTGTATTTTTGATCCTCTATGAATAATTTTGATACTGTGGTAAATAAAATAATAAATAAATAAATAAAGCACCAATTCTTGCTTTTTTCTATTAAAGATGTATGTTTGGATGGTGACTTGCAGCTTCATTGCTATTATCTTTATACAAAAGGTATTTTTGCACAATGGGTTGACCACTAGGTGGCCTGAATGAACATGCTACCTAAAAAAATATCTCCCTTTGCGGAGACAGAAAGAGCGCCACCTGGCACCTTTAAAGCAGGGAGCCTTAAACGCCTGCACAACAGTCAGTCATTCCAGATTCCCATGTTGGGTGAATCATCTGACAATTTTATTAAGTGAAAATCAAGATTGCCCTTTTGGCATATTTTTGTGAAGGTCCTACACAAAGATAAGAAACGGTCTTTTAAATGTTAAATTTTTGGTATTTTCCATCCCAACCACAACCCCCTTGCAATTCCTTTTTGATGCACGGCAGAACTTGAATACCTCTGTGTCAGAAGTTTCCCATTAATGGGACCTTGAACACTACAAAATTCAGGAGAAAAAATATGAAACGTGGTGAAGCATAGGCACTAAAGGAAGCTGCAGTCCTTGTTTTGGTTTTACATTTGAATATATATATATATATATATACACTATATATATATACACACAATGTCTTGGCTGTGATCTTATGTGTTGAAAAATCCACCCAGGTGTGCCCGGGCACGGACGTCATTTACCCACTGACGAAGACTGACTGTCACAACCTCCTTCTGTCTATAACTGCATACTAAAATAGTTTATAAAGACATAGAAAATAAACAATATGTGCCTGCGACTTCGTTCTTTCATTTGGTGTGACATTTATTTCCTTGTGATGCATGCCTCCAAGAAATACCAAAAAAGGGTGAAATGTGTGACAAAAATGCCCGGCTTTCCCTTTTCGTGAGACTTTCACGCAGGGGCAGAACTGCAAGGCAGCCAGTGCAGTTGCCCCGGGGCTCGTGCCCCAGGTGTGCCGGGAGCTGACGCTATTGTGTAGTTAATTACTTACTCTTCTGGAAACGGAAATATTTTCCACGCAGCAAATAACTCCAGCTATCAGCTTTATCTCGTTCATTTCGCTTAGTTAGAATACAAAGAAACTCCTTCATTACAATTAATCCTTTATTATACTTACTGAATTACAATTGTACAATCAACTGACACTTTCTACTCATAAAATATAGCATTATTTAGAGCTAATATAGTGTGATTGGAAGGATAATCCATAGTTTCACGATTTTGTAGAGTTTAATGGAATTAAAGCCTATCCAATAGGAGGCGTCTAATTTGATCAGGTGATTTAGAAGCCACTAATGCTCGATTCAATTAAGTCGTTTGTTTGAAGTTATTTGTTTTTAGCAGTACAGCAGTCAACAGCGGGGCGTTCATTATCAAAACTAGAAGTGATTAAGAAGTGTCTGAAAAGCAGCATGTTTCAGGATTGATTTAAAGGACTGGCCGTGCCTGGGGATTTGAGTTAAAAGAGAATCTTGCACGAAATTGCTGAAACGAAAGATCATCAAATGTGTGAGTAACCTGTGTTGCATTGCTGTGGTTATGGCCGCCGTGCCAGTATCAGGCATTCACTCCCTACAATTTCTTTAGTCACATATTTCAACTGTTAAACATACATTAATTACTAAAAGAAATAAAATCATAATGTATATCCTTAATATACGTTGCAGTAGTTTGTTTAGTAATTCTGTCTAAACTGTACACCATGTTGGGTAGGCCTATATGCAGAAAGTCTGACACTGACCAGTGTAGAATACTTATTCAACTCAGAGTCGTTTTTTTTCTATTACAGCTTTAAGCGAGTCTACAGGGAAATTGGCATCGTGACGTCGTTCTTTGGCAGCTAGCCAGATATTTTAAACGACATTTGCTGGGAACAAATGACACCTGTTAAACTCACGTCAGCGTGTCTTCCAATCATCGAACCCGCCATGGGCGATGCTCAAATCACTGTTCTAAGCAATGCATTGCGCAACACTCTCTGTTTACCTGTATGAGGCAGGGTATATATTCACGTATAATCTGAAGTGAAATGCGTTTTCATCTCTCTCCTTTTTTTATTTATTTATTTTTTTTCCGGGCAGTCTGTCATGGCGATGCTGTACAATATACTAAACTGATAGATCAGAGTGGTGGACCGTAAAGTCCTCTCACAGAGAAAACTGATCGGTCCAATTAGCAGAAAAAAATAGACCATTCAGGACATTTATCGATCGCCTGTTTCATGTTCGATTTTGCATGAAAAACAAAATGCTTTTGCTAGCTCTATAATGACTTTAAGGAATGCAACAAATGTCACTATTCGTGGATATGTTACCAAACCACCACATGATGTCGCTAGAGTGCACAATGTAGACTACAGACTAACTGACCCTCTAGTATCTCTCTTACTCTCTCTACACAAGTGCCACTAAAGAGGAACAATGATCTGTATAGGTTTTTCATTATTTTGACTTTTTTACATTGTAGAACAATCCATCAAAATTGTGCAATAACACGTGTAACATGGAATTATGTGGGAAAACAAAGTGTTAAATAAAAAATGTTTCCTCATTTTGATCCTTCAAAGTAGCCACCTTGATGATGGCTTTGCACAATATTAGCATTACTTTAACCAGCTTCATGAGGTAGTCAGCTCAAATGCTTTTCAATTAACAGATATGCCTTATCAAAAGTGAATTAGTGAAATTTCTTGCCTTCTTATGTTGGAGATTACCACCTATATAGTAAATAACCCTATTGGACAACTGTAGTAATCCATATTATGTCAAGAACCACTCAACTAAGTAAAGAGAAAGGACAGTCTATCATTACTTTAAGACATGAAGTGTTGGAAACCATTGGGTGGGGGGGTGATCTCATGTACAAGCACTTAAGAATGTTTTTGCCTTTTGGGTATACCAATTTGAAAACAACTTCTTACTCATTAGGCTTATGAAAATTCCCTGATGTGTTCATTTCTTTAGTCAGAATACTGCAGTGACACATTAGGAAACGCTTCAGTTGTGACGTCCTGTAAAAATCACTCTTCTCTACCAAATGAATGAGTCACAGTCTGTTAGTGTTTTTTTTATTATTATTATTTCTAGATCATTTTCCATTTTCCTTAAAAATTCAGTTTAGTTTTAGCAATAAATTTCATCAAGAATTTAACTTTTACTTATTTTTGTATTCATTAATATTGCAGTAATTATTTTTGATGGGCTTTAATGTTCTTTTGTCATCGACTATAAAATGCCGACCATACATATTATCAATTATTAGATTTGAATTTTGTTTCTATTTCTAATATATGGAAATTTGTTTCAGTTAGCACCTGTTTGTGCTGCACTGGGTTCGTGCTCATTAGCAGTTTATGCTACAAATAAATATGCTACTGCCTTCTCTGCTTCCAGTGGACTCGGAGCTCTGACAGCCTGCGAGCAATCCACAAATCATGCTTACGAACAGAAGCATTCCTGCGTCCTCCTGAATATAGAGGCCTTTATTTTGCTCACATGATGTATGCCGGGGTCAAGGAGTCATTTAGATTGCAAATTTATTAGCTGTGTTATTTAAAAAGCTCTTTGGTGTCTGCACATCTCACCTCTTCTACCAATGCACTCTAATAAATGTGTGACCGATGATGTGACCAGAGAGAAAAGTACAACAATTAGAGAAATCAAAACAAACAGAGGATTGCCGTTTCCTCAGTTAGATTTCATCCATATCATGGTTTAGTTTTCTCCTGAGGTAATAAGCACGGTTTCTTTTATTTTAACCTTGACTAAGAATCGTTTATTGAGTCCGTCCCTTTTATGAGAAACTTCGTTTTAGGCAGTTAATGAGGTGTGACTTTGAGGATTTCACTTTTACTGTAGAAAAGTAAATGCACATATAAGTGAATTATAATGTGTCACTGATACTAGACACTTCTCAGCATTGATATCTGGCGTGCTCTATCAGGAAAACTATAGTTTGCACTTAATTTCAAAATATTTAAGTGTGTTCTTAGGAGCAAGCCATATTGATGACTTATGACACATTGCTCCTTCCAGCTTTTTATTCTCATGTGCTTTTCCGTGTTGTTGTCGAATCCCTGTTCTACTGAATCATCTAAGAGAAACCTTTGTGACTCACTCTTGGCAGTGTCTGTGGGATAATGTGTGTAAATCATCTTGCCATTTTTCCTCCCAGATACATGGAGAGCCCTGGAAACCTGTATGAAAGGGGAAAGTTTTTTTTCCTCAACCACTTTTGCACTCGCAAGCATCAAATGCACAAACCCATAGCTCTGGTCTGCAATATGGGTGAGGGAAAGGAATTTTGAAGAGACTTGCTTCACTGGGCCAGTTATTTTGTCTTCTATCTTTCAAAATGAAACCTCTGTGTAATAAAGGGCTGGATAGCTCGAAATTGTTGACTTTTCCAAACACGTAAGGCTTGCATTATTTACATCTGTTCTTTTCCTCTATATGTTCTCCCTAAATTAGTCTTGGCTGATCTCCCTACTACCAGATAGCTCTTCTCGATCACATGGCAGCTACCAACCGGAGAGAGGGTGAAGTTAAATGATTAGGGTATGCCATGAACAGGACAGTGGCTTTATTGTAACCAGAGAGGATTGAGGTGGAGCAAGAGCCGCAAATGTATGACCGCTTCCGCGTTTGAGCTTTAGAAGGGGGAGGGGTAATGATACTCCTGTATGCAGATCTTAATAACCCAGTACTCCATTAAAGTCAATGAGGAGGTCCATGGATTTATTTTGTGATGTAAGTTGACACCCATTTGTTCAAACACGTCCACTTTTACTCCCGTAGAGATAAAATGTATATTGGTAAGATTTCTGTAATCTTTGTTTTTGTTTATATCCAGGGGCATTAGTACAGAATTAAATTATGATATGGCGCTTGTATAGATGCTTTTACAATGGCTTTGGCTCAGCCAATGAGATTTTAGACTACCCGTTTTATGGGAAACGTCTCGGCACCTTGATAATCTGTTTGCTAATAATTATTTAGATACTGTTAAGTGGCCTACTGTTTTATTGTGTTAACCAATATTTTATCAATTTAAAAGTTCATGCTTTATCAGGTTAGCAGCAGAGTCTGTTTATTACTTCAGCTTTGATTTCCAGGCAAACCAGGTGATCGTTTTGTGGTGCTGTGTATGATGGAAACTAGCTGAAGAAAGAGCCAGTCCGGCATGTCATGCTAACACTGCAGCTCCCCCACCCTGCCCATTCGTACTGTAATGGACAAAACACATGGGCAGAATGGTGAGAAACACACTGAGTGGTGTGGTTAGGTTTTTTTTTTAATGATTCACAGAATAGCTAAAAAAAAAAAAAAGTGGATGTTTCTCACAGAAGCAATTCTGAAAAACTGTGTCTGCATGGAAGCCTTGTGGATTTTATTTTATTTATTTTTTTTTGGGGGGGGAGTTGACTATCAAACCATACCACTATTGTTCTGGTTGCAACAGCTTTACCATTATAGCATATGTACTTGGTTGTTGTTTTACACGTATTTGTGTACATGGTCATTGATGAACCTTTTCACCACTGCCCTTACACCGTACTGTTGAGGGTCGAACACAATTTTCATGCCTGTCTTGAAAATGTCAGCCTCTTTGACGATGTTTAGTAGACACACTGCCCTGGTGTCACCTCGTTTAATGCTCAGCAGATGATTGCTGATGAGCATGGCCTACAGGTGCATACACACTTGCACAAAACAAACATTTCTGTCTGAAAAGCAATGATGGACTCTTCCTCAAATGATGTAGTAAATTGTCTATTTACTTTGATGGCATTAAAGGTGTGTTTAAGGTTTAAGACTTTCTAAAGCTCCAGATTGATGGATTAGGGGTGCTGCTCAGGATTATCATGGCATTATTGATGTATATTTTGTAAATGATTACCGAGAGGTCATTCAAACCAATGATCTGCTAACTTGACAAATCGAATAAGTGTAGCAATTGGAAAGTTTCTAAAATCAGTTGTGTAGCCACTTGGATGGGACTCACACACACACACATACACATGCACAGGCACTTTGGGTTATGATGTTTTAACATACTTTTGAAGTGAGGTTTGGATGGAAAACATGAGCCTAAACAGAGATATGAGACTTCCGATATGAGCAAATTGGGCAAAACCATTTACAGCAGCTTTCAGTGTGTGAGAATATAATTTCCAAATTCATATTTACTATTGTACAGTACAATGCTGTTCTACAGTAGCAGCCTATAACATTCTCAAGTCTCCACATTGATGGCTCCTAAATATCCGCTTTCAACATGAGCGAGACGCTGCAGGCCTATTTAAGTTCAAAGTCGCATTTCCAGGAACTGTGGAAAACGGTTGCTGTGAGATTAGTCCAGTCAGGGTTTAGCTTTCAGCGTCCTGCAGGGAAGGGCTGGAAGATGGTGGAACGCTCGCTTCTCTCTTTTCAGATCCTTACTCAGCACATAGCACCCTCTAAGCCTGTCTCACACTGCCCCAGACTTTGTGTACATCTCCTCCCACACACACGCACATATACATATACCCTGTGTTATCTTTATCTTTAGTCACTTTGTTAAAATTTGACAAATAAGCAACTCTGCTTAAACTCTGCTTGTTATTCTTCCCTCCACAGTTCTGTTAATGCATAAATAAAGGGACTGTGGCTGGCTGCATACAGTTCCAAGAGCAACAGAGTGAGGGGAGCCGGTGTTTCGTACGCTGACAGACAGGAGTTGCTCCTGAGGAGGGACGCGCACTGAAAGTGAATTTAGCAGTACAAGTGCTGGAAAATCACACAGCTGCAGACAAGGCGAGATTTATTGTTGTCACTCCCACATAGTTTCAAGATCATCTGCTCATGAAAACTTTCAAAGAATTATTTTTTTTTTTTTAAACTACTTAAAGCTGACCGTGTTGGAATATTCAGGGGACTGCTTTTCTGCTTTTCTCTCTCTCAGCTGCAGAGAAGTGTGGGTAGTGTCAGTGGTTTGGATGCCGCGACTGAGGTTCTCTCAAATGCCGACTGCGGAGACAGCAGGAGCATCCGTCCTTCTCCTCTGTTGTTTTTGGCATAGACTTAGAAGTTCCTCCCCTGCACATTACCCCCCCCCCCCACCTCTCTCTCTCTCGCTCACACACACACACACACACACACACCTCAGCCTGTCACACCACCCTTCCTCACTCTGTATTCTACACACACAGCTGCAGCACTTTTAGTGACCCTGACTGATGCATGCACACACACACCCTTAGAGACAGTTAACCATACAGAAACATGCACTGGAAATCTAGCACACTCTGTTGTTTAATGATCATCCAGATAGATTCTTGTCCATAAAGAATTCACAAATTGCATATTTCTTCATACATTGTAACTTTACATTCATCAATCCTCCTGAGGATATGCCTTGCTGATGTAACACGTACATGGACACAAATGTAGTCCGACTCACTTGATTATCATGTAATATAATTCAAACAGGCATGTCTGACTCTGCTGAAACACTGCCAAATGTTCTGCACTGCTGTACGCTGCTAAATGGCCTGAGGGATATCATTAGCATTTAGTCACTGATAAAAGTGATCATAACTGACCCCTCCACCCACCACCCCACCCTAACCCCTAACTTTAGTGGATCCAAGACATAGTCTACCTTGGAATGCAAGAATATCATCATTTAAATAATGTAGCAACAAGGAGGATTAACTCCGAGTGTTATTTTAATGTCCGTTGTCTTTCAAAATTATTATTCAATTATAGATACAGTAATTACAGTTACTTCAACATTTTATATTTTATGACTTTATCTTGGGTGAAGCTTTGAATTTCTGTATTTGTAATGGCTTCATTTCTTCATTACATTAGTAACACAGAACCGTAGCCCACCTACCAGTATATTGTTTGGCCAATAAAACAAGCCAGCTTTAAAGCAACAGTAAGAATTCTGCTGATGAATCACAGTACTGATAATGTTCACTAGAAAAATACATTAATTTATTTTTATATACATCAGTCTGACTATTAATCAACATCCATCCATATGTGTGTGTGTGTGTGTATTTTATTATTATTAGTTGTGCAGGAGTAGCTTTGTTTTTAACATCAAACTCTGTACATGAACAACTCATGAACTCTCAGATGTCTTTAGACATCAATGCACTTTGAAAGCTGACAGATGTAATTTGTAGATATTTTCACAACCCTTTTTTTCTTGTTTCACAACTATTTCATGAATCATTCAGATACATCATAAGAATTGGCCAAATTTGAGCTTCCTGGCCATTACATTTGAGCCATTACATTACTTAAATATCAGTCTTTAAAATGGACAGAACACAATTTTCCATGAGTTCACAAGATTTGTAAAGAACAGTCGGCTTCATTCACCAATATCTAAATATCAATATATACGTTTTTTCTTAAATCTGTTCTTAAAGTTCATAAGAAAAGTCGACATCGGATTCATGACATGCTTAAACCACAGATTTGTTCGCAGCTGTGTTCTTCTATTGATGAATCCCATTGCATTTGTAAAGAGAAAGCATGCCCGTTGTGCATAATATGGAAACGCCTCGCCAATCCCCATAAAAGGGTGCACACACAAATCCCAAAGAAAAGTTGAGGAGTCAAGAATGCCGCAATGAAGATCTAAAGACGATGGAGCGCCAGAATCCAAACGTAAGGAAAAAAAGTAGGTCTGAAGTGGAAATTCTGCTGCAGGAAGAGAACAAACGAGCGGTCGTATTAATTAATGTAAGTAGGGGATAAAAAAAATTATATAAAAATAAAAAGCTGTATGGGATGCTATTACGCAAGAATGCAGTTCAGTGAATGTTGTCTCCAGGCAAGGGTGCACACACTGATATGAACTGAACGATTATTGGAGTGTTTATTTGTTTGAAAAAGACAATGCTTTGTAAAATAAGGAAAATAGTTATTTAAAAAAAATGCTAAAAATGATTGTAATTTCAATCCTGTACAACTGTTTAATTGATGAAAAGACAATATAATTCTTTTTCAGCGCTCCGTCGTGTGTAAGTGTGCTCCTGAGTGTGCGTAGAGTCTGTTCTTACCTGAGAACAAGTCCCAAATAAGAAAACATTGGTGAATGTCAGAATCTTCCTAAAAAGTGTATAAGTGGGTTGTAAGAAGAGATTTCTTCTTAAGAACAGTTAGTGAATGAGGTCCAGAGTCTTTTATGATGTTCACTGCTATTTATGTAGAGTTGCGATCTTGACATTCAGATCAGCAAAGCCATGTGTTAACAAAATTGTATGTTCAATTGTTAACTATATATTGGGCATTATAGACAATTATCTCAGTTATGTTTTGTTAGATCCTAAAAAGGGAACTGTGACAAATTAATTTCTGTAAAAATCAATTCTAAAGACCTCTGAAGCAATTAGTCCAAAGACCATTGTTTTTATTCAGATAGGTTCACAGTTTATTTATTCAAACTTGTCTAATCTTTAGCAGTTTCCCCATTTCTCTTGGCGGACGGCCTCTATCAGTACTGATATGGTGTCTGAGTGCAGTCTGCCTGAGCTCGGCTCCTTCCATAGACTCGAGCTAAAGGGTGCCGACCACATCAGGATAGCGGTCACCTCTCCTGCTTGGTAGAAGATACTGTAATTGTTCTGGGAGAGGTTTCACATTGAGGATGTGTTCTCACACTATTGGAATGCAATCCTGAACTGGAACTTGACCCTTGCAGTCTAACACCTAGGGCCTCCTGCCTTTCACTTCATTTAACAGTAGATTAGTCTTACTAATCAGCCATGTGTTTGAACAGCTCACTAATTCAGTTACTTTCAGGGTGGGGTTTGTGAGGGAGAGCAATATGTTTATTAATTATCTTAAAAGCATTCTGAAATGCTGTTATTTTTCCTCATGGGAATTGGTCAACGGAGAAGTAGTTCTTTCCACAACTCGGCAGATACATAATAAAGCAAATAGTGAGGCTTTCATTGATAGGCTCTGGCTCCAGTAGATTTGGCTGTGCGCACACCGCTTAGGGAGAGGCTGTGAAATATTTGGCTCCTGAACTCCTCCTGGCTTTTGAGTCAGTATATGAATCATCATCACTAACTTGGTCGAAGTGAAAAAAGCTCTCTTGTTCGCTCAAGTCATAAACAGAGAAGCTGATCTTGTATGACATGTGGTGTTTAGCATACAGAATTTATCCCGCATACTTTGTGGCTTGTAAAAATCTACAAATATTATCCTTAAAATGAAGAGCGCCAAGGTCTTTTACAGCTCCTCATTAATCTACACAACCTCTGTGTACAGTATAGAACTGCACTATGTTATGTAAAGGGGCAGACAATGCACATTATCCACAATAATGTTGATTTCACTGGAACTGTATAAATGTCCATGGTATTGAAGCAGTCTGATGTAAGGCTAGAAAAGGCTTTCTGCTTTTTATTGTACTGTATAAACATACAACCATCTTAACACACAGCCTTGTACTCACAATACAACCTGTCTTCAACCATCATACACAATTTCTTTTTACAAATAATGTTTCTTATCCTCGATGTGGTGTGTCTTGGAAGCCGGAACATTGATCCCTTGTGCATAAATTCTCACCTACTTGTAACATAGGCTTATTACATTATTATTATTATTATTATTATTATTATTTTTACATTTCATGTGAAAAGAAAAGAAAATCATGACCCCTGGTGGAAATATTTTGCAAAGGTATTTTGATAACACTTTTAACAAGACTATTTTAATAGGTTTATGTCTTATACACCAAGCAACACTTTATTTTCTTTTTTTTTCTGATGAAGCTGTTTATGTACTCATATAGATAATCTCATGAGAAAGTCTCCTGTTTATTTATTAGACAAAATGATCTCTACAGGCAAACTAAATCTCATCCCAGACTATTTGATTGATTGTACACAGACTCACAGCAACACACACATCAGGACAGGGCAACAGTTCAGTGCATGGTCCCAGGGTTTTTGAGTGACCTCTATTTTTTTTTATTATTATTATTATTTTTTTTTTTTTAAATAAAGGTAAAAATGAAAAAGGGCTGTATCTTGCCACAAAATAATTCAAAACATAAGGCAAACTGAACAGAAAAAATAGTGAAGATGGTTTACCATGACCCTCTGTCTCTAGACCTGATTTTGAGAAAGCCAGTGTGTTACACCTGGAAGATTTATAAGATGTGTCAAGAAGAATAGGCATAGACTGGCTAAACAGTCTGTCTGAGTTCGTGAGATGTCAGGAAGAATGCAGGCGAATGTTAAAGCTGAGATGAGCCAAAAGCTTTTCAGAGAATACAAAAGAGTCTGAAGAGGCAAGATGTTAGAAAATATTTGCATCACATTTATATTGCATGCAAAACTTCTGACATGTACAATATTTGACCATTTTGTTGCTTTGAGATTGATGTGTGAGTTATGCATGTCTTTGCACTAAAATGTGCGTTAAAACGGAACACTAGGCTCCTAAATAGCACGCAGTGTATGGCGCACAATTGAGACACATGCATGCCTACTATTGAGATGGATAGTATGGAGAATTAGTAGTTGTAGAAGCTCCCGCTCTCACCCCTCCTTCCCACGTAGCGGCCTACGATTTCTTGGCCAATCAACTTTCTCTCCTCCAGCTATAAGAGCGCCCCAACTTTTTGTCCCAAAGAAACTTTTTTTCTGTCCTGTGGAAACCTGGATAATTTTTTTTTGTTGTTCCATATTTTCATACGAAACACATTATTCCAACGCAACCCAATGAGGAAATAAACTTGACTCGTATCGTTAATAAAGAGATGCCCGACGAAGCTGTGCAAGACGGCTCGAGCTGCCCAGTGTCTCCGGCGGACAGCGTCCCGAGCAGCAGCGAAGGCGAGCTCGAGCGGCACACCAAGAAGAGCGTGCGGAAGAGACGCACGAGCCGCAAGGACGCCGAGGACTCGGACAGCTCTGTGCCGGGCAAGAGAGGGAAGAAGTCGTGCAGCGGTAGCGGGGGAAGCAGCGGCAGTCCGCCGTCTCTCGAGGAGCTTCACACGCAGCGTGTCATGGCTAACGTGCGCGAGCGGCAGAGGACGCAGTCCCTTAACGAGGCCTTCGCTGCGTTGCGCAAGATCATCCCCACGCTCCCTTCTGACAAGCTGAGCAAGATCCAGACACTTAAGCTCGCCGCGCGCTACATCGACTTCCTGTACCAGGTACTGCAGAGCGACGAGCTCGACTCAAAGATGGCAAGCTGCAGCTACGTGGCCCACGAGCGCCTCAGCTATGCGTTCTCCGTGTGGCGCATGGAGGGCGCGTGGTCCATGTCGGCGTCTCACTAGCGCGCGCCACGAACTCTACGCGCATGGGACGACTCGGTGCGCTGGACGGTACGCTTTTTTAAAAAAAAATTTAAATATTCAAACGCACTGCAAACAGGATGGGGTTTTTTTTGTTTGTTTTATTAGGCCGAATACAATAAATCACGAACCAGCCCAAGCACAGACAAGTTGAGTTTGTGTACACATGTAGATTTGTAAGGAAGACTGCCCAAAAGATAACCTGGACTATTTTACCTCATCATTGGCATAAGCCGTTCTGAGTTGTATAGGTTAACACGATTTGTGCACTGAATGTCGACAGAAGTTGAAAGCTGGTCTAATGCATTTTCTGATTTCCAGGTGACAGTCGTCTGTGCTGACGAGGCAAACGTGGAGCGATGTTTGAAAACAATGCTGGATACTTACATTTCTTTAAATAGTGGGGAGAAGACTTTTATGGACGCTTTAGCAGCGAAAAGCAGAACTTTATGGAAAGGAGGCCGCAGACGATACCTTCTGAACCGCTTGGCCCAAAGTTATAGTTTTGACGCTGAATGTCTGAAATGTGTGTCATGACGCGCACCTTCAACCCGAGAACAGCAGAAACCGCAAACTGCATCCAGGAGCTCTTTCACAAGCCTTCCTTTGGTACGGAAGTAAATTAGGACATGTAGTTCCAACTTTATTTATTTATTATTGGCACGAGTTGTCAAACGTGTTTCTGTGTCGAAAATGAATCCCTATTTTTATTACTTTTGTAAATAAATGTGCATTTCTGTAATAAAGGTGACGAATTTTAAAAGAACATAACCCTTTGTTGTCACAAATGGAAATTCGCTTGGCTTAGACCAACTGTGTGTGTGTGTGTGTGTGTGTGTGTGTGTGTGTGTGTGTGTGTGTGTGTGTGTGTGTATAGATAGATAGATGGGGGAGTTGTCATTAAACATATAAACAGGCTTATTATTATTATTATTATTATTATTATTATTATTATTTACTGCAGATAATAATAATATTACTATTATTATTATCTGCAGTAATAATAATAATCTTTTATAGAGTAACACAACATTGGCTAATTGGCTAATTCAAGTACTTTTTATTTCGACATGTGAAGTACTACGAATTTCTTCAGATTTCCGTTATGTAGGCTATATAATTTTTAGCAGCCCATGGTTTGAACTGAAACTCAAATATTTAAATAAAAAAAAGTGCTTGATTTATTATTTGAAGTAATTAGTAATCAATCGAATCACACTATTGGAGAGTTTGTTTACTCTGCAGCTAATTTCTAATCATTATTGGCCTGTGTGTTTAGGCTGTATTGTGGCTACTCAGGATATTTGGACGTTCTTTTATTTCTGGGACGCTTTAAAGTTGCAGGCCACAAATGACATATTCATAATAGCAATACATTTTTCCATTCTCAATTCCATATTATTATTATTATTATTATTATATAATTGAGTGTCATGATTATTCCCCTCGGTTTTGGTATATCATATTTTGATATGAAAAGATACGTATAGCCTACATTTGACGAATATCTACAGATAAAAATACATATTATTATTATTATTATTATTATTATTTCCGTGGTTGCAAAACAAATGTCAAATACGCTAGCCTTCATTTGCCCTGTGACGATCAGAAATTGTGTGTGTGTGTGTGTGTGTGTGTGTGTGTGTGTGTGTGTGTGTGTGTGTGTGTTTACACTGCACTCTGGGCTTGAAGTCCCGCTGACGGCCTTCAATCTGGGAAAGTGCTTTAGTCCAGTGCGCTCGTGCTGGAGTCGCAGGCCGAAAAGCGCGTGCGCGTTTGAAGGTGTGTAATTGGCCTTTGAGGCACGTACGGAATTTCCAGATGTGTATGAAACCTAAGCTGCCTTCAGCGGCCACTGGAAGGTGGGCTATAGGTTAAACTCTCATGTACACACACATTGCTTTTACGACAGCAAGCCTAGGTCCAATATTAACATAAATAATATTAAATTTCTCTTAGGGGGAAATCACCAAAAGAGCTCCAAATGTGTTTCATATAGTCCCATTTCCCCGTTCGGTTACTTGTCATAGTAGCTTAACATAGCGTCTTATAGTAAATATAAGCATCATATGACTATTTAGAGCTCTTTAGGTCATTTCGTTATTTCCCCTAATATTATTTATTTTAATAATATAATTAATAACTTTTATTATTTTTTTATTATTTATCATTTTTTCGAACTTATTTAGTCTTACTTAAAAAAAAAAAGATGAAACTGGAATTCATTTCCAGTTGTAAAGGATTTGGCAGATGCACGTTAGAGGCACACGAACGACGCTTATTTTGAACAGATGTTAGCGTTTTCGTGTCACGTGAATGGAACAGATGTTCAGAGGCCGAGGACCGCCTTTGAATTCACTCCACACGAAAAATGAGCTTTGAAACAAAGCTTTTGCTTTCGCTCACGATGAGAAAGACTGCTCCGAGTGACTCCGGCTGTCTTCAGGGATTTCAGTGCACCGGAGATGAAACAGTTTTGTGTTGAAAAGGGGCTGCAGATGAACGGTGTGGAGGTGTGGAACTGGAGACAGAAAGAGTGTGGGATGAGCTGCTAGTAGAAAAAAACATCTGCATTACAGGTACTGCTGCAAACAGACTCAATTCTGCTCATCAGTATACAATAGCCCATTAATAAATGTATTATGGTGAGATCCACAGCATTTTAAGTCTGCAAATATGATTTAACATCAGTAAAATGTGCTGTGGATAATCTACAGTGTGTAT
>JAQQZR010000033.1:9107754-9131724 GCA_030068235.1 Notoglanidium macrostoma
ATTTGCTGGATAATGCCGGCTGCTAATTCATTTAAAGAAAGAAATAAAGGCTAGTTTAGGCAGCTATTTCACATCAGTGTCTTTTCTGGATTATTGTGTCAAATATAATACCGCCAAGGTCATTTTTGATGATGTCAAGACATAAATTGACTGAAATTATGTTAGATTGATAGTACTCTTAGATGCTTAAAAATAAAAATAAAAAGAAGTTATAAGAGTTGGAAAACAACACTGACAAGCTGATGACCAGACTACACCTTTGATGATTGATTGATTGATGTGTAACATATAGTGTGTCAAAAACCTTTAATGTATAAGAATTACTGAAATATAATTAACACTGAAATGAAGTTTTAAGTATATTGGTAACCATTTAAAATTTGTTAAATATTCTGGATTATTTTTCCACTACATATATGATTTTCACAAAAGATATTTGACAAAAATCTCTATTCTCTAATTCTGCTTCAGTGTCAGTTTTTACATATAGGCTATACAGATGGATATATTTCAGTGAACAGGTCCTTATTCTCTTATTCCATATGTGTAATTACAATGTTCTCAGATGTTCTAAGAAGACTCTAATGTGTATTGTGATAATCAGATATTAATTCAACTTTGGTCTTGGAATTAAAGGAATATTAAGTAATGCTTTTTGTGTTTTTGTAAGTCATTTATAATGCTTGCTATTCAACAGATGTAGAATTAGATAGGAATTTTTACTGTGTGAAAGAACAGCTGTGAGCCATTTTGTCATTTTGTAATGTCTAGCTAACTAATAAAATAGTTACGATGACGATTCGCTGTTTTTTATTGATGAAAGAAAATTTTATCTTGTGTACTTGTGTGCACAGAGCATCACTGATGTAATGTAATAAATGCACAGTTTATGAAGACACAACAATGCGATAAAAATGGCTGAAGACAGCATGAGGATCACAAGTTAGCACCGTTTAGCAGTCAGAACAATGAACAATGAAGAAATAAACGGGCAGGGAATTCTGTTGCATAAACCTGTCAGTGTGATTTAAATGATAAATGATATTAAAGGATCTGTTATACATCACTGATGGAAGGCTTGTCTAATACCAGATACCATAATCCAATCAAGATCTGGAAAATGCATGCATATGTTCTGTTTAAAAGTTTGTTCCTGTGGGTATCGGTAAATCCAGTGGCTTTTTTCTCAGTTTAGTCCCAAAAAAAAAACATAAGTGCATGGTCATTAAGGTGGAAAAAAAAGTTTATCCAAAAGTCAGTGAGTGATTGCTTAGTCAGAGAGCTGGTATGATTCAGAAAGTGTGCTGGTACTTTAATATGCCTTGATGAACAGCTATGGCACAGTCATCACTCATGTTACAGTTTGGCCTGGTGGAATAGCACTGCTGAGGATTGAGGCTAACAGAGTGTCAGAGGTGCGCTTTCAAACCCGTCCAAAAGAACAAGTGTAAGGAGGTTTGAACGTTGTGTTTGCTCAGTGTTCTACACTCACCACCCAGGCAGCAGACAGCACACGCATCCCTCTGCCCTTGGGGCATACACAATGATGTCACACACAGGAAATGGATGGAGAGACTTGGCACCTCTCAGGTTTGGCTGAGCATCCATTGGCTCCATAGCGCACTGTAAAAATAAACAGGCAATCAAAATGCCGCACAAGAAGTACACAAAGCTGTTGTGGAGGTTCATGGATCATAAAAGTAGGGTTTTCACATCAAGAGGACTATTTATTTGTGCAGCCTGGTTGTCTGTAAATACCCTTGTCTTTCTCAAGATGGTCTGTCTAAACATAAAGCTGAGATTAAAACAGTTTATATCCCAAACTACGACCTCAAACCTTCCTGTTAATGTTTAGGCATATGACTGGATACTTAACTGAGAATAAATGAGAGAAAAGTGGTTGGGAAAGGATTACAAGGAATACGTCATGGTGTAGCTTAAAACGTATGTTATGACTGCATGCCCAAACATGCCCTTACATTTTATCCAATATTTTGCTTAAAATGTCAGTATAGTATTTTATATAAACTATAATGCAGGATGTCGAGATTTTATTTTGCACATATGGAAATGTTGGCAACTTTTAATGATTTAGCACAAAAATATTTTCCATATAAAACATAATAATTTAACTGAATGAACAAATGTGCTCTTATGGACATTCCACTTCAGATTGAGCTGAGTATGAGAAGGCTGTGGCAAAATATTCTGTTTAAAAATACCCCATTGACCAAGACACTACCTACATGCAGAGACCTTTCTGACCTGACGCGTTACGCTTTTTCACTCTTTTATTCATCCTTCCTTTTATGCTAAACATACAAGTGATTACAAAAGGCCAAAAACATTTCAGGTTTGATCAGGCCACATCATTTACTACAGTGTTCAGTATTTCTCTGCAACTAAATGAGCAAAAGTGAAACCTAACCCTTGCATTACTTTGGATGTAGACTTTGGAGTATTTTTTGCCACTCATTATTCTTGTGTGAGGACAACATATTCCTGTGTCCTCTTCCTGGCAGTTCAAAATTTAAACTGGTGGTGATTTTTTTTCTTTTTTTTACATCTTTGTCTGTGGGTATTGCTTTTATATTCCATTTTCTGGTATGTGAAGATTGGTGGTTTGCTCTGCTTCTATTGGTAGTTCCTTTGATTTTACTGAAAAGACTTTGTGTGATACAATGCTGTGTACTCTGCTCAGTTTCTAGGTCAGATTTAATAAGAAACAGTGAGCAAAGACAGTAATTCTGCATATGCTATTCTGATGTAGCAAGTTTCTTTGCTCTTTTTGCTTGGCTGTGAGAGACTTCAGTCAGTGTAGGACAAATTTGTGCAAAGTATCTGGTATTAATAGTTTCTTTTCTATCCGTTTTAGTACAACATGTGTGGTGTGTTATTAATACATGCAGAAAAAACTATTAAAAATCCATTAATGTAAAGACTTCAATATCATTAGTATGACTAATTCTATTTTAACATCCTTTTAGCATAAGCAAGCCACCACTGACTGGTCATTTCATGTGCAGCCTGTCCAATCTGTTTGGATTTCTGTTCTATAACACAGACATTAAAATGACCAAAATTAGCACTTTAACTGAATTTAAAGCTGTTCTAAGTGTGACCGGTTTGGTCCATTGTATCACCTTTGTATTTCCGAATCAGACAACATGCATCTAATGAGCTTACCAGTAAGATGGCCTGTGCCACCCTCGGTGGCCTGAGGGTAATTAGCTTAATGATGCCCCCAGCTCCCTCCCAGTGGGGTCGGCCCCACACCGGCCACTAATATCCATGCACTCATTAACCTGGAGCCCACCGGAGCCCTAAGACAGACCACCTCTTACTGCCATGAGGCCAAGATAAGTGATGTGTTGTTCTTGGACATTACAATGATTCTCCTTTTCCTTCCTCTTCATGTCAAGAAGCCTAATCTGCACTAATAGGCTAAAGAAGGGCTTTGTGACAAAACATAGTGATGTTCTTTTAAGTGAAATGTGCTAAACACTGAATATCTTGATTCATTCGATATACCACACATAACCGATTCATTTGATATACCACTCATAAACATTCTGGCCATTTGTATAATGCACAGTGGATACTATTTTATTATATTCAGCATATTTGCTAAGTACATTAAGCCATAATTTCCTCTTAGACTATATTTAACCTTGCTTTTTACATAGACTAGTGTAATAGCTTTTTGTATGTCTTGGTTATGTTCTATGTCATATGGTTTGGGTTTGATTGACTAAAGATTTGAAATTTCTGTCTGGTTTTAATTGTGTATAATGCAGAGAGAACCTTGCATTGTCTTTTTAAAAAATCCATAGCTAAGAGCATGAACAGAATATTAAGCTAGGCAATGACAATGATGACATTCTTTCCCCTCTTGCAAACTTTTAACACGGTTAAAGATGGCTGGTGATTGCACAAACAGACATTAGAGCAAATGTATTTCAGCACATTCATCATAATGTTGCTAATATGCATGTGCTGGCTTGACATTTTCAGGTATGTCACACAGTGAGTGACTAGAGGATCAATTACTTGTGTCAGATTGGGTCACTAAGTATGTTAAATGGATGTTAAGTGGATTGTCAGTATCTTGGTTTTAGGCATGGCCTCAGGCTACAGTCATCAAGTGTCATTGTATATTTAAGTGCCTTTATTCAGGATCCTGGTGCCAACACTAAAAACTGTTTTTGCTTAACATTTACCACTGTTACTAGTAAATGTACAGAACACGATAAATTGTTAAAATTCCTAAGACGGTCCATTATCTTTCTCCTCTTTCCAAGGATTTGCCCCTTTGTGGTTTGAAATTTCACATTATTTAAACAATACCAAAAAGCAATGCAAATGTAAAACAATGCACCATTGCTGTTACGGGATCAATATAGAAAAATGATACATTTATAAACATTTAAAATCTTTCTGCATTTTTTTTCTCTTCAAAAAAAGAACTTACAGAGTTATGTTTGTCTGTCTGTGATGATGTATATGCAGCAGTTAGTTATTGGTTATAAAGAGTTGATTTATCTTCAAACTGCATTTCCCATCAGAATGATAAGGACACTGTTTTACAATTTGAAAATAAATGTAATATATATTAGAAGACCACAATCAAATTAGGTATTGTACAATATTACTTATACAATAAGAGTGTGTGTTTACAGTAATAATATCATACATTATTTCCAAAATTTATGGAATGAATTGAAAAAAATAATGAACATTATATTGAAATCAAGTCTCACTCCATACTTTGATGCATATATTAATGGTCACTTCTATCCAAAATGATCGTTTCAAAATTCATTTAGGCCTACACTCCTTAATAAACTGCACAACAATCATACCCTTAATGCAACCCAACATTGTTTATGTAGACTAATGTTGCACGTTTTGATTAGAAGCCACCGGATGTGTTCAAAATCATTTTCGTGTGCTGCTTTGCACATTGGGAATAAGGAAGAAATCAATCATTATTGACTGCCCCAACAGTCATGTTGTGCTCAACGCTGGCATAGCACGGGGAAAGAGCGTTCAAACTGTCCTCAGACATTAAAGCATAGTGAAGCACATCTGTTCCACAGGTTACACTTTAAGGATTGCAACCATAAATCAATATGAAACTGTTATGAAATGTAGTTTAGTCTCCAAACACTATAAAGAAGAGCATTTGTGTTGAGTTTTTTGTAGAACGCATTGCATGGGAAACAGTTTACTGGAAGACAGTGCGATGAATGATGGGCATGAGAAAAGCTTTTCACTGATCGAAGACTTGAATCAGATGTTTCATCTGAAGTTTATTTTTTAAAGTGTCAATCTTAAAATGCAGTTTTGGCAAAGAAGAAAAATGCATATGCTCATAAAACCGTACAACAGAAGGTTCTGCTAGAGAGACGAGCTGAAGAATAGTCTCTAGATTTAGTCTGCTTGTTCTAAGAGTGTACCTGTAGTCCTATAACACTTGCAGCATTACAAGTCACAAATACTCAAGTTTTATTTTTTATAGTTTCTTTACATGTCCTGTGTCTTCCTCCAGCATAACCAATGATATAAGGCAGCCACACTGTTTCCTTTCAAGAGTATTAACCTATCCATTTCCATCTAGCCTAACCTATTCCATCGCCTGTATGCTGTTGGTTAACTCTGTGATATATCCTGAGGCCACCCTGGCGCTGTTTCAGCAATTCCTGATTGCGACTTTAATAAGGCCCAGTTAAAACTCATAAGGACGTAGTGTTCTTTGTCCAATCTGCCAGTGAGCTCTGTGGGACACTCTGTTAGACAATCCCGTATAGCTTTCTGTGGAAACGTGCAGGATGACACCAGTGTCTTACTTATCTCTATGCTGAAACATTGCGTCCGTGGTGCGCTGGCTCCGGCCCATGGTGTGGTGAACCTGGCTGCTGCTGACCTAAGTACTAAATCAAGTTCAAAGCAAAGCTCTGCATGCTCGCAGGTATTGTGTTACATGTATGCTGTTGGGAAGTGGACAGCCTGCTGGGAGTTTGGTGCACCTCTGGGCTCCCCTTTTGACTCCTCCTCACAGCTTGAGCTCGGTTTGTGCGACACGACCTTAGGGCAGGACATACTGCATTTCTGCTCTTAACCCAATAACAATAATCTGGTCACGGTGCAGTTTTCCTTCCTTATTTATGTTTTTTATGACTTTTTTTTTTTTTACAACAACAACAAAGACTTAACTTTGAGAGATTCTTTGGATAAAATGACATACTAAAAAAACCTGGTTTAAAATGGTCCATTAGGTCATTTTAAAAATTATCCAATTTCTCAACCCAGACTGCTTTTGTATTCCAACCGCACATACCACAAGGCTGATAAGATAAAAGTATGCAGCAGTGCAGACTGGAGAATGGAGGCAAGGCAGAACATAATGCTGTTTTAGAGTTCAATTGCCTGGTACTCTGATCATGTTGATAAGACAGTCTGATAAACAGGGACACTCACGCAAAGTGAGTCTGTGCCACAGCACCTTGGGCCTCTAACATTGTGGTGGTATGGGTGAGTAATTACTGCTTCTTGCCACATGCTACACCACATTACTTCTTGATGGGCTACAGCTCAGTGCTAACTACCATCCTTGAAGGAAATTCATCTCCACTGCCTTCTCATTCATAGCCCCATTCAAAAAGATGACCAAAAATTAACTAGTGGCGTAAAACAGCTTAATCTGTATCCACTGAATATAAATAAATGTAGAAGATAAAGTAGCACTTGAGAGATTGATAAATGTGGTGTGTCAATATTGTCAAGTGTTTGAAGGTTTTCTTCTTAGACCTCTAGCAAAAATAATGATGTTTCATTTTCATTCACAGACAAATTAGAGTATAAACATGCAACATACATGTTACTTAGTAAGGATCATAAATTAAAAACCATCACAGAAATGAAAGTTGTGTGGTCCATATACATGTGTTCTTGTAGATGGTTAAGCTAAAAAATGACTCACCAACAGAAAGAAAGGCATAAAGCTAAGACATGGTAAGGAAGAAGCATTGACAGTTTCTCTTACACTTAATCCCATGTTAGCTAGTCAAGAAATCTAAGTCATTATAAAATAGTAAGAGTTTCATCATAAAAAAATGTTTACAGGACAGTGACATGTAAAAATACTTTGTAGGTATTTCAGTATGTTGAGTACTTTTCCTTTTAGAAAACCTCAACATTCCCCGCAGTCTCAAGGTGAAACAGTTGTGCTTTTCCTGCGGTGACCTTTGATCGAGGGCCTGAAATCTGAAAAGGCCCACAGCACATAAAATAGCCGCGTTCTTCTGTAGTAAAGTCAGCAGTAAAGCTTACTAATTAGAGCTACCATGGTTACTGCGTCAAATAGAGGCAGCAGGGCTGAGAACACTTCGACGACATCAAACAGCCTCAGATCGACAGACTCCTGCACAGGCTGCAAGGGACCTGGTTTGAATTAAGCAACTTCCACACTCGCCTCACAAATGCGTGCTCCAGAGGGAGAAAAAAGGGGGAGAAAGAGACAAAGTGAGAAAGGGCCCAAGTTGAACTTTGCTGGATTTCATTAGACCCAATTATCTTATCTGTTTCGTTTCAAAGGCTGACCTGAGGGGCGGGCAGCAGTGGGGAGAGCTCACTGGTATGTTGAGACTGTGTTCACTGAGAGTCTGCGTCCCGCCAACTGGGTCATTACAACACTCAGACTCCCTGCCTGAGGTGCTCAAATATTTGTGTGCTTTTGTAAATAATTTTTAATTTTTTAACCTCCCCCAAGCAAACAAGGCTTTGGTTTAAGTGCCTTTTCTTTTCCTTGTTTTTTTTTTTTTTTTTTTTAAGATAAAGTATACAATTTCTCCCTCTTAACCAATTCCATCTGACATTTCAGCTGCATTTGTATCTATTTTTAAACATTACAATCTATCCAAGACTTATTTTGACTCCGTGTACTTTATATGTATTGCTGAGTAAGATACAATCAGTTCAGCTCTTATCTACTTCCTATCCAGCTTTGTTCGCCTAAAACACATAGGCTGATCTACTTTTACTTTAACACGACTTACACATCGAACATAATGTCTCATGTTTTAAAACTATTGCACTCAAGGTGAAATTTGGCAAGCACTCATATGTTCTGTTCCTAGAATCTGTCCAGGGCTTCATCCCGAACTTCATTGTGACACAGGGAATGCTTTGGCAAATTGATATACTGTATTAGATGGCAGTTCAAAGCATCCACCCAGTAATTACATAACCGCTTGCTCATTTAGACTGTGATTTTCCACACACATTATTCTTACTTCAGTACAAGGATACACATTTCTGTACGTGGGCCAGTGGGAACGTTTCTTTGTGTATTCAGTGGATAAACATTTTGAACAACTGCCTTTAAAATAATTACATTTATGTGTCTTATTACAGACCCATAAACAAATACCTATTTGGTGGTTGAAGCAGTAACAGAGTCTGCATTATTTAGCTGGTCTCTAATTATATATTCCCGGAAATTATGCAATTAACTATTGCAGTCAGGAAAACATTGCTCTTGCAGGCTATGGGAATTCAGTGCGTTTGTAATACAAGTCAGTGTGCTCTAAAGGACTCTTACTCTGCAAGCTGAACTGTTCACTGTAAAGTAGCAGGCCAGCTGTCCAAGCAGTATGGGCACTGTGTGCCTGCTCCCACACTGGCTCAGAGAAACACCGACCTAGAAATTACGCAGCGTGGTCATGCTTTCTAGCGAAGATCATCAAACAGAATGTTAAGCAGGGGCCTCTTCATGAGCCCTGACAGGGCACCCACTCTTTCTTGATATCGACACTCAGGGCTTGCATGGTCCCACAGGCCAATTTGAGTAATCAAACAATGCAGCAGTCCTGTCACACAACCTAGAGAAAAGCAGGGTTAATCAGGCAGGAGCTCACTGCTCCGAGATGGAGGGAGCAGGAAAGGCTAGAGGACTTTCAGCTGAAATGGAGAAGCCACCTCATCAGGGGGCTCCTTTCCCCTCCGAGACGAGGTCGTCTTGATCATGGGTGCTCCAGGAAATGCACAGGACGGCCAGGTCACCACCAATTGGCCTGCTGTGTGCTGTTGCCATGGCAAACGTCCCAAGGGCCAATGAAAACACATGACATGAACAATAATATGAGGTGTAATCACCAGGGTCTTGCCTTCTACATTCCTCCTTTTCACATCATCTCATTTGCTCACCAATTCAAAAAAACAACCTTATCTTGGAAGTGCTTGCTAGCTTTGCACAGATAACCTCATATAAGTAATGGCTAAGAGAACACAGGCCTCACTTTACCAATACTAACAATGGCCTAAATGCTAGATAATGGCCAAATTATGATGAAGACTAGGTTCCATTGTAGATCAATGATTGTGAAATGGCACATAGTGAGGTCTGGGATCTCTGACAGCCTCATATAAGCAATCGCTGAGAGATCCCAAGTCCTCATTTTGTGCCTTTGCGTAATGGACACTACACAACGCATCTCGGCCTATTTATTAATGACTTATTAAGTGCCAGCAATTCGTAACTTCAGTATAGCTATTGCAACACAATGTAGCCCCTACACATGGATCGTCTTGATAAAAGATAAGTGTTTTTACTTGTTTAAACAGCACAGCATATGTAATTACTCTAATTCAACAACACTCATAAACTAACATGTTATCTGTTAGCATCTCTCCTGTCTGCTCTATGCATTGTATAAGATAGAGAAATGTGATTGCCATGAAATGAAAGCACAGTCTCAAAGTTGCATTCTCGGAGTAAAAAAAAAAGAAGCTGACCTCTGACCATTTAGTCAAACAATTCAAACGCAACCTCCTCCCAACTCTTAACACTTAACGTTAGGACGTATCAGTGTTATTCTCTCCATACACTGGTATACAGCCAAAGTATTTTGAATTACTGCACAGCTTATAAGCGCATTGTTTGGCCCCCTAGAAATTATGTCAGCATTGTACAGCAAAATCTTTTATCACTTGCCAAAAATAATGAGGGTAAATAATTGCATCCAGATGTGGCCCATTTTAGCTGATAGCAGCCTTCATTTCCTGCCTCTGCTGTCTCAGACAAAGTACTACACCTTAGAAGAAACTGCCACTAACACACACCCCCCCTTCTTGTAAATCAACGCTAACTTCCTTTGTTTGCATGGGCGCTCAGTTCGGATCATCTAAATATGATAAAATCATTTGTTTTTGTTATATTATAAAGATAAATTTGAGAGTTAATAAACATTTTGCATGTTATCAGTTACAGGGTTTACATTAAAATAGAACAATTGAGTTGAATAAAGGAGAGACAGGATTTTTTTTTAAAGGGCAGGATTGTGATATGTGTTTGCGTTAGGGACGGGTGGTGTTAGGGGGCGGGGTTCCCCTAAGTGATGGATGAAAATGTGTATATTACAATGATCTGTACAATCAGATCAGTGCTTTCAGGTCTTCCAACTGCATCAATTTTGGTATTAAGTGAATGTTGGTAGTGCATTGAGGATTTCCGTCATTTCTAGTCATCAGACCTGGAGTACTGATTGTCTCGTTGGCTTTCCAGAAATCTGAAGTGACTGAGTATTGTTAAAAACAAATTATTTTATAGTAGATACTGAATTCTGTCTGGAACAAGCTGGATTATCATGGTCTGGGTAATGCTGCTCTGGTGCTTTTTTCCTGTTTGCTTGTTTAAAAGACATGAAATGAATATATTTTAATGATAATATTAAAAGGCAAGAAAGCAAGCATTGTATATATTTTTAAATATTAATCTATCTTTATTTTTCTCATTGCCACTGAATTAATGTAATAGTCTTGCTGAGTATAGTTGCTTTAAAGACGTGAACTTACTAAAACTGCTGCAAAGTTGGTTAGCTTGGTTTTCTGTAATGAAACACCACTATACATATACTATTACTATTTCATATTCAGAGAAATGGAGGTGTTACAGTGTAGAGACTGAACGAACAGCTATTTTAATGAGGCTTATTAACATGTACAGATGCGTAGAGTCTTGATGTAGGCTCACTTAAAAAAAAAAAAACAATGAAACAGGACAGCTCTTTATTGAGTCATAGTTTTTAGCATGAAATTAAAACCTGGCTTGCACAGTTCTTTGCAGTTTGTATTTAGAATTCCATGGCAACATTCTACTGAACACTGAGCCGTGGAAATTGCAAGTTTGTCAGTAGATCTTTGGACTATGTATTGTGGTAATAGGCAATGCAGTAGTGATTTCATGTATTGATTCATGGAAAGAACAAGAATTTAATATTTAATAAAACGTTCAGAAAAGTAATAACTTTCAAAAAAATATTTTGCGGAACTTGCTTTATGAGGTTCTTCTCCACTTTTGCTCATGAAACAGACAATGGACTTGCATTTGACTAAAAGCCACTGTTTAGACAGTGATTAGTCTCATCAATGAGAATTCCTGACATTAGTTCTGAGGCTGTCGTGCTTGATGGAATAGTCCCAGAGCTGCACTGTTTCATGACTAGTCCCACGGATCATAAACTTTGAAATCCATAACCAAGCCCCAATGCTCATTTTCAAAACGGGTGGTCAAACTTCTCTCCCACACATTTGTTCTATTTCTGTCTTTTTTTCTTTTTTTTCCCCATTGCATCCCTATGTCTCAATTTTGCACTCCCTCCTATTCATTTATAACTGTATTTTTTTTTCCCAGTCAATCTTTTGCTTTGATCTTCTTGGCTTATTTTTTCCTTTTTTCTCTCTCTAACTGCACCTATTTTCCCTCTGTCTTCTTGCTGGTATGTATTTGTGTTACATCTTCCTGCTCCTTTATGCAATGGCTCTGCATGCAGCTTACATTCCCAGCATGGCATACACACAGAGGTTCAGGAGCATTCTTCACGCCAAACTGTATCCTGCTCCACCTGAGCAAGCACAGTTTGAGTAATAAGGATGGGAAAAGAGATAGATTGAGAGAGAGAAACTGGTGACAGAGTGTTGGAATTGTACCTCCAGTGTATAATAACATTAGTCTTCCGTCCTGGCCCAGCTGAGCCTTCCTTCTGGACATGGTCCTGCATAAGCTTCATATTCCTCCTTTTTTTTTTTTTTCCTCCTTTGTATTTTCTTGTGCAGTTCCCTCCAATAGAAACACACTCATGCAATGCCTCAGTGGTGTCCCAAGTTTAGATTTCTCCTTACAAACAGCGTTACATGCATGTCTTGGGACTGGCCGACACAGACAGCAGCCAGATTGGCGAGCCCAGTGGCAGATGCCGAGGGATCCAAGGAACCGTGGTTTCTATTTGGCTTGAGCGAGCGAGCTGAAAGACGAGGAGATTTGAACTTCTCAAAAAAGAATATTAAGGGTGCCAGAGTAGTGTCTGTAGGATATTCTCCTATATTCTGATGTGATGTATCTTTCAGTAATGTTAGGTGCCCTTTGATGTGTTTTTAAAGCTAATATTTCAATTCAGATTCTTTGGAAATGTAGCCATTATGTGTATTTATGACTACATCATGGCTGTTAAGCAGATTTCCTTAACTATTAATATGACACACTGAAGAAAGCAGATTCTATCTTTCCTGATGTTTAGGATACAGAAATCCTTGAGTGAAGTGCTTTTGATTTTAAAAGCCTTAGTCGTTCTGTGATAATGGATTTTTCCCCCCAATACCTCTTCAATTTAAATGCATTTTGGTCCAATGTTTTGCTGTGATGCTATAAAAAGACCCATTGATGGCAGGCATCAAAAAGGATATACTGTGCTCCCATACTCTGTCTTCATGATGCCAGATTTTTTTTTATTGAGAACAGCCAGTTATAGAGTTCTCTGGATTCCTCTTCATCTTGTGCCAAAAGTTGAATGGAGTCTGTCACTTCCACCAGAAGAAAGGCAAGCAAGTATCAAAATATGACTGACTTGCCTGGATCACGTCACAAAAAAATAGGAAATGATGGATTATGGAAATGATCTCAAATGGCAAAGCTCAAATGATGCATTTAATCAAAATGAAATGCAAACATGTTTGATACATATCCTATTATTTAGTTGTGTTCTGTCCTGAATTTTCATGGTATTACTTTTTGGTTATTCTAATCTACATCCCCCTGACCCTCCCTTATTACCTTGGCTGGGCAGAGCTCTATTTCCTGTCATGTTACCCTCCAGCTTTAGGACTTCCATCACACAGCGAGGCAGTTCATTCCTCATTTAAACAAAAATCACTAAAGCATTTCAAGCTCTTACTGACAACCCTACAATCCCACATCCCAACCACCCGGTCCCCCCCCCCTCCCGCCCCCGTGGCCCCCTTCCTTAAAATGCCGTCCCAGCACCCTCCACGCGCACAGGAGAAGAGTCTAGGCAATCTGTTATCAATTTGAGGAAAAAGCGCACGGTTCCTTCCAAGATGTAAACGATAACAAAACTTGCCTGGAACTGTTTGAAGATGATGACAGCATCCTACGAAATATAAGCTGTGGTTCCTTCCAGGTTTCGTTTTTTTTTTTACAGCCCCGACTGGAAAAATATTTTCAGACATCTCTTTTTGTCTTGCAGGTGAAAGGTGGATCTATATAAAGCCTATTTTTATCCTGGAGAACCATGCTAGAGTATTTATTTCCAGAAAGAGGAAAAACCAAGATGAGGATAAAAAAAAAAAAAACAGACTGCCAGTGTGAGACTATTTTATCATGATACATTTTAATGTTTGTAATTTATAAAACTCTGAAAATGTCTGTGCAGTGAGGTTAGGTTTTGTGCAGTGTTTTTTTTTAGGAATTATATCACTTCATGGGTGAGTTCTCCTGCCTTTTCTCCAATGTTCTCGGGATAGGCTTTGGATCTATGTTGACCCTGACCAGGAAAAAAGCATTTACTGATGAATGAATGAATGAATGAATAAACGAATGAATGAATGAATGAATGACTATCAGTTTGGACACAGTGCTATGTTTTGTGGACCACTTTTTTTGTAGACTCACCATTTGATTTGATTTTATACACTTTTCAACTATAAGAACCAGGAATCAGAAATGTGTGAAATTGAAAGTATTTATATGGCATGCGGGTGCTGCCGGACTGACAGAAAGGACATTCCAACCAGAAGAATGTGAGCAGCTCAGTTCCTGAGATCCACAGCCAGCTTGCTACTCAAACCTCCTCCAGCACACAGACAGCAACTATATATCTAACCACCTGTTATCTTCCCAAGTCCACAAGCACTTGGAATTATTCATGGCAGATTATCTACAGGCCAACTGAGATTCAAAACATTAGTAAAGCTACTGTTAACGCTGGTAGATTACAAACTGTTCCATTCTGTACAGTCAAACAACTTGATCCCAGGAAGAGGAACTGGGAACAAGTCCCCTCAAACTCATGAGCAAAGCACTGTCAACGCTCTCATCAGAAAAGTCATTGCTGTATCTTAGTCAGATGGCAATGTTAGTATATGTATGTAAAAGGGATGGGCCAGTGGATCATCAGAGAGGATCATCCAGACATTATAACATTTTAAGGTCAAACTGGGTGGGTCAAGAATGGAACATGTACAAACGCCAACAAAACATTCAACATGATTTGAGTAATGGAACTAGTTTATTTGCTCTGTTTCTGAGACTACAATTCAGATTGTGAAATATTTTCTATTGTTCTATCAGTTCATAATGATACAGTATCTGTCTATTGGAATGAACTGTAAGAAGCTGATGGTTCTTGGATTACAAGGAACTTGAGAAATATGGTTTATACTTTTCTACCCTTATAAAATATCACAAACTTTAGTATATTTTATGGTGTGCAATAAGTACATTTATTGTCATGTATTTGGTAGACCATCTTTGCCAGAAAGTATGTTATTTTCCACCTTCCTTATTACTTAACTAATGATATTTTGTAATTTCATCACTTTTGTATCGTTTTGATGATTAAAATGTTGTCTATGTAGCAGTGACAGCAAGAATTAAGAAATTAATTTTCTATCAACACTTTCTACCAACAGCCAAAGATGCTCTACCAGTCTGACCAGCTCTGATAATTAGCATCCCACATGAACCATTTATGTAAGAATAATTTAGAGTAAAGCTTTTCACAAAGTTCAGAATACTAGTGATTATGGGGATAAATTTGCACCTAGACTTTCATTTCTGAGAGTGAGAGTGAGAGTGAGAGAGGCTTTTCCCTTCTTGGCTTTTTTGGTGTGATGTTTTTTAAAAACACTGTCGTCATTGATATCTACTGTATATTCCTGTGGTTAAACTATATATATATCAAACTTTTGCATGAATAAATGACCTAGGATTTGAAACTGTTTTTGATGAGACCTATAGGAAATATTTCTATGCAACTTAAGGGTCTCTTAAGTGTTTAAACTTGAGTGAAGTGCTGCTGAGGGAGGAGAATTCAAGAATTGTAATGGAATTTTTGTGCTTTAGTTTATGACTTTTATGTGAAGCATGAACCTGGCCAGTAGTTCTGTGCAACTGCTAAGTGTGATTAATCATTTACATGTAATATAAGCTTCACACTGGGTTTGGGAAGCTACTTTTATGGTTGTTTTTACTGTCCCTCTGTTATATACACTGACACGACCTTGCAAAAGTGGTATTTTAAAATCCAAATGCACCCTGTAGTTATATCTAGTGCTCATGACTGACGCGATCTAAGCAGTGCACGGATGCATGGCAAGGAGCAACAGTAATGGAGTTTTGCAGTCCTGCATTTCCTACAAGTTGTGTGCAGCTAAACAGCCACGCACCTCTGTTTTGCTTGTCCAGATGTTCTCTACTGAGGCTGCTTAATGACGTATACCAGAAAGAAAGATAGACGCTCTATTCTTTGTGGTGTACAAGCCTGAGGAAACCCCTTAGGATCAGTGACAGTGAAAAAGGCCAAGGTTGTAGCCAGATACTGTAGCTCAAATGCAACAAAACATGACTCTTAGCTCATTCATCACTCTCCAAGCACGAGGTTCATAGCCAAAATCATTTTCGTGCTTTGTTTGAGTCTGTAACAAACATTTTGAAGGCTTGCGTTTCATTTCTGCTTGATGTTTTCATATTCTGTCAATTTCTGGAGGAGAAATGGCTATGACATCACCCAGGCTGTTTTCCTATCACTCAGAATGAAATATTGTGCATTGGAAAGCCTTTAGTATTAATGTCATTTTATCATTTTAACCTTAAAAACACCAGAATATGATTCACTCAAACACGATTATGGAGCCAGCGTGGACTGATTTTTTTGGTCTCATCAGAGTATAGCCCCACACTGCTCCACGTATCACACACATTGCCAATGACATCGAGAGGATTAAGTTGGAAGCAGGATGAAGCCCGTGGCTCCAGCGTGGAGCAGAAATCACAGGCTTACGAGCCCTCTGGGTGCAGTTTTAGCCTGGCAATGCGTTCAGGCAACACTTTAAAAACAAGTCTCATCCAACTGTTCGAGAGCTCCATAGCCACGGAGATGCTTTATGAGAGCTGGAGCACACACACACATAGGGTTGGGGAGGCAGGCACACAAAAAGCGCCTGGTCTCAGAAATCAAAGACCTGTAATCCTGAAGATTCCTGCTTTTCATTCACTTTCCTTTCTCTCTCACTCTTTCACTCATATGATTTGTCTCATACTGTTTCTCTTTCTCTCGCCTTCAATATCACCCCTCATTTTTCTCTTTCTTACATTCATTCTTTCTTTATTTACTCTTTTTACAGTCCCTATTTCAAACACTCACTTTTTCTAGTTTAAAGTACTGTAGCATGGCCGGTTCCTCCCATAGGAGTCTTCATCCCTGGTCTGCTGCTCTTCTTCAGTGTCACCTATCAGGCCAAGCCATCTGATTGTGAGACAGAGCAGGTCTTCTCAGCCTTTGAAAGCGGCAGGGTCGGTTCTCTGAATCACTCCCCTTTCTCATTAAACTTGAAAAGAAAGATCAGTCCTACTAAGACTGAGATTACAGGTTTGATGGCACTGACCAGCTATACATGCACAGTCTGTGTGTGACTAGAAGAGGCTAAGGGCCTTGTTTTTCTCTTTCTGCTTATGAGAAAACTAGACGACTTCTGGTGTTTCATGGTTCCAAACCGGTTGCTCTTAACACACTCATGTCTATTGACAGGCTTCTTGACTACACAGCATGAAACTTCCCACAACCACAAACAGCCTTACATAATGGGTAGTGATAACCCAGTGAAAGCCTACACGTCCCCATCAAGCAGTTACCACTCCTTTATACTGCAGCTAAGATATAATATAGAGCTTGTGAGAAATCTGATGACAGTGTTTGCTCCATTGATGTAATGCCTGTGAGCCGTCAGCTAAGCAAAGCATGGTTTATAGCCAGTCAATCAACCTCAGCCAGCATGGAACAGGCTGAACAACTGGACGGCATGGTTTGTACATTTGGTGTGACAGTTTGCAGAAATAATGTCGACACCAAATTCCGGAGGTTCTGGGCAGGGGGATGGCTCCAGAATAAATTAGGCTGATCCAGAGAGGAACTGTTACAGTACACTCAATTTTCTCTTTATTCTGGCTTTGGGGTGGTCTTTTTAATAATAGTCACATTAAGGGGGAAAAAAAACAGTGTTTCCTTCAATTGCTGCCAGCAGCGTCTTGAGAGTCATGTCCTCCACGTAGAGATTAGTCATAGCAAATGGAAAGAAAAGAGGAGCGCAACATGTTTTGCTGTTTCACTGGCATGTTAGCATACGTCCTGAAGACCAGACAAAGTTTTGACAGCATTCTGAGTTCTAATGTCCGAACATACTGCTTTTTCTGTTTACAGTTGTAGAGTTCAAACTAAAAGTATACTTATTTTGTTTGCTTAGTTGCTTGTTTGTTGCCTTAAAAGATGTTGAAGATGGATTATTTGCTGGGCTGGTTAAAACAAATGTATGTGTAAATTTTGTTTTGCTTTTTGTTCGTTGGGTTGCATCACGGGTCGAGTGGCACAACAGAAATGCATTCGCCTTCTAGTCTCACAAGAGCTCACAAGTTCAAATCCCAACATGGCCAGGAGCCAAGGGCCAAATTTGCCATGCTCTTAGGGTGGGAGGGGGTGGCATATTCTCACTCCCCATCTCAATCACAGCCAGTCTTTGGCATCTCTGAGCTCACAGATGCAGAAAAGAGCAGATAGTGCTTACCTCTAAGTGTGTTATGCTGTTCAGCTGACTGGTCTCATGTGTCTCAGAGGAAGCACGTGTTGGCCTTCACCCTCTCTGGCTGGTAGCTGTCGTATGTTGAGGAGAGCTGGCTGGTGGGTGGAAATTGGCAGATGGCCAGTTTGGGGAGAAAATGGTGGAAAATCTTGTTTGGAACAAGGTTACTGAACAGGTGTTTCACTGCATCATTGCAGTCATGGTTACATACTAGCTACGGTGTGGTATGGTCTGACCTTACATTAAAAAAATGAAAATATATGGATCTACAGGGTTTTTTTTTCCCCAGCAAATAAATAGTGTGCTGGTTCTAGTCAGATATGACACTGAACTACTCTAACCACATCTGCCCCTTGTACTCAGCCTGAAAGCACACTCATAACCCAGTAACAGCTACTTTCAAATTTAACAAATTCTGAAAGAAAGTACTATGACAGAGGGTTTGAATTATATATGCGCTGCACAGATGTAGTTGTATATGACAGAGATATAGCTATACAAGAGCATCATATGGTGATGAATGTAGAATTACACAGAATATGGATGTCAAGAAAATGCACTTTGGAAAATGTTTCAAATGCAGAATATAATTTTTTTCTAAAGTGTCACATTTTCCATGTGCATGCTGTTTCACCACACCATAAGATGTAGGTTGGTGGGATTGACCAGGTCCTGACTAAGCCTACCCTGGATAATTGCTTAAAATTTGCCTGGTTTCTTTAGCTCAGGTTGTATATCAAGTCCTTGAAGCTTACTTTATCTTAAGTTCACTTTTAGAGCTTGGGTGCCTCTCATGTTCACTTCAAAGCCCTGCTCACAAAGCTTGCAAAGCCAAGCTTTAAAGGCCTGCATATCTCCCCACAGACTGAATGAGTGTGGGAAACAATGTCAGAAACAACTGTCTTCATACCTTCATACATTATACCTTCAAATGATTCTGAAGCAGGACCTTCCAATGTCTGATCTTTGGGAGGTTAGTTTGATTCAAATTATCTAAATAATCAGCTTAAGCATCAGTCTTTTTATTAAACTGGTTTTTGACATGACTAAAAGTAACACCGGCCAGAGAGCATTCATTTTTAATCAGCTGATATGTGTATATGACGTCGATTAGAGATTCATTAAAAAAAATGAAATGGAGAACTGGAAGAGGGTGTAGTGGATAGCACTGTTGCCTCACAGCAAGAAGGTCCTAGGTTAAAACCTGCCTGCCAACTGGGGCCTTTCTGTGTGGAGCTTCTCCACCCAATGCCTGTGTGGGTTTCCTCTGGGTACTCTGGTTTCCTCCCGCAGTCCAAAGACATGCAGATTAGGTCGACTGGCTTCTCAAACCGCCCATAGGTGAGAATGTGAGTGTGAATGGTTGTTTGTCTCTGTATTAGCACTTTGGTAGATTGGTGACCTACCCAGGGTGTACCCTGCCTCTCACCCTCATTCTTAACTCATTCTTAAAACTACCCAGATTATATTTTGAACTAAAGCAGAATTCAGACTCAACAGCAACAAAATTGGTGTATGTGAAATAGTTCTTGCATGGCCAACACAAAATTCTCCAATCTTTTATCAGTTTTAGTTTCAGGTAGCAGCAGTGGCACTCCTTTCACAGTTATCATCACTCCTTGAGTTTTGTGTTTTGTGAGTTCGTGTTGCATGTTCTGCAGAGATTCTAGCCAGCAGGAGCTCCTCAGCGATTCCTAGATTTAGGATCTAATGGAGAATGCACAGCAAATTCTGTAATGTTAACTCTGACTGAGTTCATTTTAACACTGTATTGGCAAAGTTAAAATAACTCGTATGCATAGTTAAAAATGAACTCTGCTTAGAGGAAGGTTTCATAACTCTTCATCAGCTGAATCTACAACACTTCCCAATGACCCCAACTCTCTAATGCCATTGATTCCTTTAGTGTTAAACCATATTTTTATAGTGTTAATTCAACTCTATATTTAAAGGTCCATTCTATAGGATTTTGAGGATATATTTATTAGCAGAAATTACATAATATAATATTATAATAGCAGAATTGGAATTCATAAGTATGTTTTAATTTAGTGTATAATTACCTGTAACTACGAATTGTTGTTTTCGTAAGCTTAGAATGGCCCCTTTATGTCTACATAGGGCACGTGTCCACCTCTACGGTAGCCCAGAATGGAGAAACCTCTAGAGAGCACCTTCCACTTTTTAGATTTCTACAAGTGGCTGCATGAATCTGGAAGGAAGCACCATGACAAAGAAGAAGAAAGGAAGACATGAAAGAAGAAAGACGAGTGTTTTGTGGTGCTGGTTAACAAGTTTGAGAACCCAAATGTTGAAAAATAGAGGATCATACTTTTTATTTAGCAAGGAAGATGCAAGGGAGTGTGAATGACGGCCTGACGGCCACCATACATTCTAATACATGCTTAAAAAGGGAGGGGTAAAGGAGGGGCGTTCAGTTGGTTGAACACAGTAGACCTTTAACATTTTTGATTAACACTGAAAATCAATACTGAGAATTTTGCTGTGTATCTGCTTGGTAACATGGTTTGAACAAGTTAATTCTGTCACATTTTTGTAGTGATCTGATTCTTTAGAATTAAATCACTGACTTGTACGTTAAATATGCTCCATGCTTCAAGTAATGTCCAAACGATTCACATATTTATTCACTATGTAAACAGAAAACAGAATTGAATAAAATAAGTATTTTATAAAGTGTGCAGACATTTCAGTACTGGTTCTAAAATAAGAAAAATCTAATATAAAACACTGCATGGTTTTTAGAAAGCACGAGAACAGACTGAATACTAATTCTGTGATCATTTTAAAACTAGGTTAAAAAATGCAGTTTTGTTAAAATGTTTATCACAGGATACTAAGATTTTACGCAGTAACTTGTGAAAAGAAAAACTTAGTCTAAGACAGATCACAGGATGGAAACATACTTTATTTTTAAAAAGACAGTAATAATGCGAGATGGTGATCCATCCCAACAGCTAGGAAGTGAAGAAGAGCTTAGTGCTACTGGACAGAGGAACAGGAGAACAGGACACAGGCAGACATGTCCAGAATGCTTTACTTTTAAAGACATTATGGTGAGTCACATATAATGAACAAGTTTTTCTTCATGTGGCAGTATTGTGGCACAGGATCTCACACGCATATTACTCCCACTAATGCGTTTACATTGACAGGGCTAGACATGACAAATGATGGAAAGTTAGAAGAAAGGTGGTAGCTATGGAAATATGAAAGTTCTGTCTATCTGGCCACTTTGAGAGGAGAAATCATTAGAAATAATTCATCGCACCTTGAAAAGAGACAAAGAGGGAAAGGATGTCAACATATTAATGTTAGGGTGAACACATTACCCCAGCCTAAAGAGGAAATTATTGGTTTTAAATAGGGACTCGCACCACAGTTTTCCTACTTGTTTTGTAATTTGCCCCAATGGTAAATCAGGGCTCATGACTGGCCTCTTGGACGATGCTGAACGCTGAACCCGTCCTCTCCCAACATTCCTGTGCTCATGAATCACTCCAGTTCCTGGCTTCCACCAGGCATTTCCTGCTCAGCCCTCTCTCACTGTGAGTGAGCCGACGAGCCGAGCACTGCTCTGGGCCCAGAGCGCAACTTTGATACAGACCCCAGGGAGACCCAGGATGCCGAGCACTGTTCTAAAGCTCTATTACGCAGTAACAGGGAGGATACTGATGCTATAGCAGTTTACACTGACAACAATAAATGAACCAAATCATCCAAACTGAAAGCTATGCGAAGTTAAAGTGTCAGGAAAAAGTCAGTGATTATTCTACATGAGCTCTAGCGCAGCTCTTTTCCAGTGGGTGGATCGAAAGTAGAAAGGGCAAATAATTACAATTCAAAAGTCTTCTTACAAACAGAGATGCTTCTTCAGCTTTTAAAAGATATACCAGTCTAGATTTTTCTTCTTTTTCAAATTATATACAGATCATTACAGCATACAATACAGAGATCACATCACAAGGTCACAAATGTCTACAGTCCAGAAGGGCTTACGGTGGCATAACCTGGCATGAGTTATGAATACGTGTGTGTGTGTGTGTGTGTGTGTGTGTGTGTGTGTTTGTGTGTGTGCACACGCATGCCCAAAATCAGTTCATAGCCTGTATTACCAGCCTTCCTTCGACCGGATGAAGGTAAGCACTCTTCTTCTCTGCAAGGCTCTCTTTGGCATGTGTTTCATCATCACTGTCAACAGGCTCCTGTTTGATTCTAATAACCCTAGCATGAGCATCCATCTCTTCACTGAGATAACTGGGACTGTGGATGCTGCTGTTGCTGCTCCTGCGACTGGGGCTGCACTTGCGGATGACTCCAGAAGAGGGCGAGCTGTCCTCTTGCATGGTGTAATCGTGCGCATCATCTCCCTCTTCCTCCTCTGACTCGTGCAGGTGCCCGTTCGGCAGCCTCAGCTGTTCGATGGACTTGGAAAACAGCTGCGGTTGAGAAAAAACAAATGATCTCTGTCGGATATATCGGGACGTTGACTTGCTTTTTAACATCAAAAAGCTTTGTAAAATTAGTGGCTCACTTTCAGTAGATATTTAATTTACTGTAACGAATGCAGTGAAGATGATCAGAAGCAGACTCAAGAACGTGTCTGGAAACTGGGCTTACAACTTATCTTAATGCCGGCTAAGGTAAAACTAGGATGTGGGGCCTGGCATTAGTAAAATGCTTTTTTATACCTCTCTCTAAAGCCCATAATCTCATGTAAAAATTCCATCATGGCTCATAGGTTAGTATGCATAAACATTTCCAAAGTGTCCTGGTTTTACTGTGGAGTGTCTCCCATCGTAATGTAGAGGTTGTTGACGGTGAATTAGACTAAGGTAAATCCTAATTAAGTTTATCTTGTATTCATATTAAAATAGAGATACTTTACAGGATGACTAGCTAGATTAATTTATTTCAATTTAGATTCTTTCCTAGACATTTTCTAAATAAAGTAAGTAAATAAATCACCTACATGAGTTCCAGTAACATATGTCTATGAGTAAACCTTTGTTTTCTAACTTCAGCATGCAATATAAATCAGTCTGACTATAAATCAACATCCATGCCTTAGAGTTCACAGAGATTTTGCAAACCAGATGATGCATTAAAGCAGATTTAAAAAAAAAAATTTATTTCATTCTTTCAAGTGAGGTCATAACAATAAAAACTCACAGAGCACACACAAGAGCTCTGTGATGTTTGTTTCTGAGAACTGCACTTGAATTGCACTAGCCTTGAATTTCCCATCGCCTTTCAGCAGTAATAGTGCAGATCAATCTATGGGCTCCACGCACAATGGGGCCTTTCAGTATGCTAGCCTCGCACGCTCAGCAGAATAATTGCACTCAAACGGATGGCCAGGGTCACCAATGCTAGTGCACAGAAATACAAACATTTCCTCGAGGGAACAAAAGTATATATTCTCTTTACTTGAACTAAAGCGTGTTATGGAGTATGTTCGCATGTCAGCACCACAGATGCCCCTAAGCCACACTAACAGATACAGCCTAGCATTTAAGCAATGAGAGGGTTCTTGTAAAGTTAAATATAGTAGTTTGTTTTACTTTTTGGGCAAAATGTCCACTTTCCCACACTCACTGAAATAAAAATAACAAACTGTACATTTCCTCACTATCTTTTTGCTGCATGTGGTTTACTTTTAAATAGCTTTTAGGTGAATTTAGATAAAAGCTTTAAAGATACAGAATATCAGTAGTCCTTAAGGACCAATTACATACTTTACATTTTTTAAAGGTGATACTCACACACGTGTGTATATATACGTGTGTGTGTGTGTGTGTG
>JAQQZR010000033.1:9138690-9159453 GCA_030068235.1 Notoglanidium macrostoma
TGTGTGTGTGTGTGTGTGTGTGTGTGTGTGTGTGTGTGTGTGTGTGTGTGTGTGTGTGTGTGTGTGTGTGTATAAAACCATATCATTTCGAGGTGTGTAGTTATCTATGGGTAAAAAACCATTCAGAGTCTGCATTTTTTAACAAGAAGAGACATATGTAGGTATGGTTTCTGTTGAAATTGCAATGCCAGTCAGCTCTCATCATAAGCTGTAGCAGCCACATCAGCAGGCTGTGCCATCCAGTAGGGCAGTAATGGGATGTAAATCCTGAGCCTGAAGTGATCCGCAGGGAGCCTTTGCCTATCCTCCTACCGCCCCACGCTGCTCTTATTGCTGTCTATTTTTACCTAACATCACAAGCCGTCACCACGGGAACAGCATCCCATCAACACAGAGATGGAGGCTTAGTTGTTGAGGTCACAGCAGGAGGCCAGGACTGTGATGCAAGAAGAAAATGCTTCGCTCAGTCACAGCGACAGACACAACACCTGTGTGACTTTACCCAGAGCCGACACATCGCCTGGAGCCAAAGGCCAAGCCAAACAGGAATATATGAGGCAGGAGTTTAACAGGCCCATAAATCAATCACATTATTGCATTTGAAAGTACTGCCTGAGGGTATGCTGCACACACATAGTGCCAAATTTATTATATTATCTCCATTCCACATGCGACTTCCATTTGCTAAGTGTGTTGGTTTGCTGTTAAAGTTTGAGTTTATGCTGGCAGGTGGGCAGATCCTTACAACAGGAACCTGATTTTAGAGCAAAACATTGCTCTTTCATTATTATTCAGATGATACATATCGTGTGGGTTTGAGGCTATTATCATTTGTACACTTATTCTCCTGCTAGCACTGTCATCTTCAACTTCATATTTTTCATTCTCCTGTTACTAATCCTATCTGCATAATTTTCATTAGGCAAAGAAAACAAACCTGTCCTCACTCAAGGGATATGAACCCTCTGATGCAACAGCTGTACTTTTATGAGCCATATTACTCCACCACTGCTACTCTGTTACTCTAAGTTTTTCCACTTAACATAACACACATTATGTCCTTCTGCATCCACAGAGGAACACTACAGCAACACAACAGGGAACAGTCTAGTGCAAAGCTCTGAAAATATCCATGGTTTCAGATGTACAAAGTCAAATCCTTCTCATCTCAGCTGCACCTGCTCCACATGGTCGGTAACTGGGTCAAGACTAGAGATGGGATTTCTTCTCTTTTCACGAAGCCGGGCTATTCCTGCGCACAACAGCGTCACTGAGCTCCAAACCAGCGTTATTCTAGTCCAGACACAAGTGGTAAACATGCCGGCAATCCTCTTTTCCTTTTGTCAGTTCACAGGACAAGGGAATCTCTGTGTCTGTTTAATGTCATTTAACAGCATGATTTGAATTGATTTATTTATCCATTCATTCATTCATTTGTTTTTGTTACCAACAGGAAGAGAAAGAAAATTAGTAAATTAGGCTACCTCACAGGAAAGTATTAGAACACTTCATTTTAAATACCATAACATGGAAAATGAGTAAAATGTAATGTAAATGTAAATGTAGGAAGTCAAAAACAAAAAGTTTCTAAAATATTATTAAGTGTACTGTGCGAAAGGTGTGGCTCATCCTTCCCAAAATCCAATGCATTGTTTTTTTGTTTTTTTTTACAAAGCACGTAAGCTCTCTCTGCTAGCTCCCTGTGCCGCAAAGCCTCTGCAAATTCACTGTTAATGATCCCTTTGAAACCCATCTCAAACTTTTTCTACAATTACAGATCATATATGAAAGCATTGAACAAAATATGCCTTATCTTTTCTTCACTTCATGGTTGTGTGTGAGATGCCCGAGGCCAGTTTGGGTGCATTATATACAGGATAACCATAAGAAAACAGAATGGATCAGTCGTATGAATTTAAGATGTAGATACTTTGACAAAATATCTTCAATTTCAGGTTGCAGTTTAAGGTCTATGGCCTACGATGTCACCGGCTCGTTGCGTATTGTTTTGGAATATTCCCGGAGGATTCTGGGAAGGCTGAAGTCCCTTTATATATTAATAATTCTGACATTTGTCTGTTTTAAAACTACTTTACAATTTTTTCTCTTCATTCAAATTGTCAGTACTACATTTAAAAAATATATTTTTCAACTGAAATAGATGGAAAAATAAATAGTAAAATAGAGATACATTCTCCTTTATTCACTTTGAAACCCAGTGGGGTGCAAACAAGTACACATAGCTGTATTTCTGAGGCTAAGAACCAGTTGTAACCTTGTTACACGTCCCTAACATTTCCTCAATTCAGATTTAAGTGACATATACAGGAAGAGACTTCAGTTGAGGCACAGTAATGACAGCGGTAGATCTAAAGGGTAGGACTGTTCACTGGCACATTTATACTGAACAGCAGTCTCATTTGCCTGAGACAGATTCTGAAATTCAGTTAAGTCTGTTCAGTTTAACCCAGAAGGATATAAATTGTGGTTAAAAGCTATCTGAACTGAATTACACTATATTATGAATTCAACCCAAGAACTGCTCAGATTCTCGTGTCATAGCATTGGCTCCAAGCTCTTTTTTTCTCTTTTCTTTTTTTTTCTTTTTTGGGCAAGTCTTCGAAGTTTTTCTGAATGTAGAATAAACATATTGAACACTAACTTATAAATATATTGAAGAGATAAACATACGGAAGACACTAAAGCACTCTTCTTTCTTTTCGTGTACATGACATAATAATCGCAGATTAGTTTCACTAACCTGTGCAATCTTGGGATTATACCTCCGTTGCCTGATCTCTAACTGGTGTACATCATGCTAGTCAATGTGGGAAAGTAATTTAACCAGTATATTTGTTTACCATCATAATTCAAAAGGACACAAGGGGCAAGGAATGTAATGTCAGTTTGGTGACCTCATGGCACCGCTATGAACTGTTCGTCTTGGCGAGAACTTACGACTGACCAAAACCAAGAGGGAGCCATAAGTCATGTTAATGCTGGCTTCCCATGCGGCTTACTCTAAGGCTGGGTCAACAAACCTGAGCTGATTTCTGTGAAAAGTCAGGGATTTCCTAAATAACTGTAGGATTTCATACCTCAGGAGAAATTAAATACCTTTATTCTTTCTGTGAAGCAGTTATGTGATGTTACTGCTTATGAGCAGTAAGCAGGAAAACTGAATTCGGAGGAATTTAATTACTAAAGTAATGTACATACAGACTTCTGTGTCGCTCCTCCTGGGCTCCAGGGGAAAGTATCCAGTACAAATATCCTTTCTACAATGATTGAAGTCTGAGCATTGACGTCAGTTTAATAGACAGAGTTTCAAAATGACCTGAACTGCGATTTCAGAAGAACGACAGGTCACATTCGAACTGATTGTGCATTTTTTTTTTAAGGGTTTAAGTAAATCCAAGGTTTGAAAAAGTAATGAATAAGGAATGAAAAAGTAGCAAAGCTAATACAGCATTAGGAAGATTCATTTCAGAATGATTTGTGATTGAATCTTCCAAAGAATATGCTTCTGGGACATTATGTACTCACTGGTGAATTAAGTAAGTAACTAAGGATTAAGTAAGCACACTAGCATTCACATGCTGGAAATGTGTAACTGTGGCAGCTTGGGCTGGTGCTTTGGATAAAAGGAATACAGTTAAATACTAACGGTAAGCTGATGCAATCCTATATCATCCAAGACTTGTCTACTTATGACTGTGAAGCACATTTCGAACACTGTTTGGTCCTACCAGTCTTCCTCAGAGGGAAATCATCCCTGCAGTCCGGTAGGGAGGGCAAAGGGAACTTGCACGACGGTGACACTCCTCCCAGAGGAGGTGAACTCTGCTCCAGAGAGGTGTGATGGGAGGCCCTGAACAGAAAGGAGACACAAACTGAACTGCTTAACTAACCTTACAGCCATAAATCACTCTAACGTCCCACTGTCCCAAATTTCACATTGCTGTTAGACTGTTTAGCACTTGATCAAAATCAATAATAAAGATATCAAAAGCATATAAAAAATAATAGAAATCACGCTATTCCCTCAGATATTAGAAATCAGGTTTTCTTTACTTACGTGAACCACAGTTTGGAGTTGTGTGTGAATGCATGGCAGGATCCATTGGATGCTGTGTCCTTTGTGGATTTACTCAACAAAAACTCCTGTAGTTTCTGCTTAACTTCTGTGCTGGCCACTGCACCTGTCACAGCAAAGGATAGCGCTCACCCTGTGGCCCATCAACTCTGTTATTACTGTCTGGACATGCGCTGATTTAGTAAAGCCATTTTTTAGCAGTGGAAATGAGAAACTGATATCACTTAAAGAGGAAAACTCTAATTATGTAATTGATTTTGACTATTTAGCTATGCATGTACATACATCCATATTTACTTACTTGTATAATGAACAGTGATGTCTTAACAAGCATGCAGATCTCAAATTTGTCATGCTGCTTTATACCTCACGTTAAACAAATGAATAAACATCTCCCCCTACTGGACAAGACAGAGCACCAGTAGGGAGGTGATTAGGCTCTGGTGTTGTTTGAGTTGCAAAGAAAGAGCCTTAACTTGTTCACTCCGAATTGACATGCTTGTGTGGTGTAATGTGACAGAGTTTCTCTCTTACTCTCTCGTGCCCGCTCTTTGTTCCTGAGGATTATGGCCTGCTGCTGGCGCCGATGTCTCTCCAGTTCCCTTTCCTGATTCTGCTGCTCCAACTTCCTTTCCTTCTCCAGCTGCTCCTGCTGCTGCTTCATCACTTGTAGCTCCTGCTGCAGCTGATAAATACACCAGATATAAGGTACACACCTAATTTCTACAGGCTTTTCTGTGTAACCAAAAGTAATTACAGTCAGGAAGTGATATGTTATAAACCACGGGTTATTTCTGAGGCTTGTTTTAGCCTGGACAGGTCAACATCAGCATTCTCCGTGTCATGTCCTCACCTTGAGGTGCTCATGCAGCTGGACCTGGTGCTGGCGAATAAGGTTCTCATGCTGCTTCTGGAACTCGTTTATGAGGAGCTGTTTCTGGATCTGCTGCTGCTTCTGAATGAGGAGCAGCTCTTGCTGCAGCTGCCGCTCCCACACACCGGGGTCCGAGCCCAGGGCCGGCATCCTCACATCTGTCCGAAGATCAAGTGGAGACGCAGGCTCCAGAGCCAATGGTACTTCAGGCTTAACGTCCACTGAGGATATGGCACGAGAGGGATGAAGACAGTTAGAAGACTGTTATCTGAAATATTGCAGTTACCTCAACATGCATCCTACATTTATAAAGAAGGGAGGGTGGAATAGAGACACATAAATCTGGTTAAAAACGATGGGAAGTGAAAAGAAAGCTACTCCATATAAAGCGCAAATGCACTAATCCATGTACAGCACCAGTTCCCTACTGTGAGCCAAAAGATGCACAGCTCAGACTGTCTTCAAGCATCAGCCATCCCGCTGACCCTGTCTGGCTCCAGCACAAAGTGTAGTGTTATAACCTCGTTTGTCAGTTGGATGGCCTGTTTGTGTGTGTGCCTTGCCCTTATTCCCCAGCCATATTCCCTCCTCCAAGCTTTCACCATTACGGAAAGATTGCTCCTATATTCTTCAACCTGTGGCTCATTACAAATAATAAGCTGGATACAAAGCAAGAGGGCATCCCTCAGGTCCCTGAAGCTCTATAAATAGCCAGCAAGGCAGTGGAAATCAATAGCAAGCTTGGATGACACACTCAGAAAGGATGAGGCAAACAAGCAACATAACCAACTGCGGCTGCGCGCCTCCTCTGCGGGGGAATAAGCAATTACCGAGATATGGGTCTTACAAAAAGAACCCTAGAGCAAACAAAACCCTGGCTGCATAGCAAACTTGGACTGGGGTGTGTGCAATACAGAAGAATACAAATAATATCACACTCTCCTACCTGTTTTTTATAGTTACCTATAGTGCATGAGTCCATAGAGTACAATTTGTACTTAAAAGCTCTATTATTTTAGACGGTACAGATGGTAATTTTACAAACTCCAAACAAACTGAGGTCCCAATGTGGATGTTAAGTTGGCATCTAAACATGCTCGTATGCAAATACAAAGATTGGTCTTAATACCAGTAAATGTCCCTTTTATCTACCCACATCTACATACATTCGAAATCTCACATGCAAAGCTGAAATCTAAAAGATGACTCGCTGATAACATTTTGAGTTTCACAATTGAAGCCACATAAGCTTGGGTGAAATAGTTACCGCTAATGGCTTGTAATGCAAAGAATCAATAAGCATGACCAACAACACGGTGATGTAATGTGCATAAAAGACATTCCAGTTCCATCTCAAACCTCATGTCTTTTAAATGCTTTTGAATGACAGACAGGCACATCGACAGTCTTTTAAATGAGCGATGTCTTGAGCCATTGAGATTGAGATTCTACAGTAGCTTATGTATAAGCCAGACTATTTGCGACACTCCAGTTTTTCTGTGCAAGTTGTTAAGGTGAGACACCTGCGGTGACGCAAGCGGCAGCTCAGTCATTATTGGCTATCTATTTCAGTGCCTTGTTTTGTTGTTCAGAATGCCGCAGTCAAAAATGTCTGCATGCGGCACTGACGAGTCAGGTATAAATAGCAACATAAAAGCAAGTGGTGCAATCTAGGGCTATGACAATCCCGCACACCCTATCCACCACCCTAAACCAGGTTTCTATGGCAACATGGACAACATAACGATGACTACTCTTCGTGAATATATTGAGCGGCGCTGTGTGTCGATTCCTCTAGGGGAGCGGTGTTATATTGATAAGACTCAAAACACAAGCACATGCAATCATTAAAACTGCATCCCCACACACGCTCGCTACATACTCACAGTGCACAAGCGCACACACAGGCTATGAGCTTGTTTTGGGTCGCAAGTCTTTGAACGGCCCTTTTCTTGGTCTTAAGCACTTAATTCATAGTTTCTTTCAGGAAACATGCCCTCCCTCCTTGAAGGGTTAAGAACCTTGTTTAGTTCAGAAGGAAACAGTACTCTGGGCCTGTGGGTATGGTAGGGGAATGCTCGAGGCTGGTCTGTGACAGCACTTATAAACAGGCTCTTTAGTAGCACGGCCCTGCTGTGTCTTTTCATCCCTGCTGTATCTAGCCAATGAGCAGCAGCTCTGAGTCACAGGCATCTGGCTCACTGCCCCTGCGGAGCTAAAAATAGCCACAGTTACCTGCTGTTTCCTGTTGCGTGCAGCTGTAAAATCTCATTTATCTCCCGTCTCTCTTCACCTCCCCCAACCCTGCTTGCTGTCATTAAAAAGATATGCACCTTGATTTACTCATACCTGTACGCCTTCCTGTTCAACTAGTGCCACTAGTCGCTAAATGTTGTTTTTTATTTTTATTGTTATTATTATATTGTAACTCGTGACCATAAGCCCTCTGCCTCTAACCCTACCCAGGTTGTGGCATTACAGAACAGATGAGTATGATGTGGAAGTCTGGCATCTACATTATATCTGGAAACCAGTTCAAATCCCACTCTTATGAGGTCACGCTTTTAAAATAGAACGAGCAACTGATGTCACTGCCGGGCATTGCCATCTGTTTTTTAAAAGAAGACAAAAACAAGAATTTAGGTGTGTTATTCTGTGAACATCAAGCATGTAGAATACGGTAATGACCGGAATACATTACAAGCACTGTGTTGTGCACAAAGCATTTCCACGGTCAGTCACAGGGATCAGCTAAAGCTCAGTGGATTAGGTTTTACATTCAAATTCGAGCTAGAACATTGGGAACACCGGTTTAAATTTAGCTGTTTTTGTGCCCTTGAGAAAGGCTCTTAACTCCACAGTGCCCTGATCTACTGTTGTATTCCTACTACACTTTCCTTATCCAAGACCTTGAAAAAATCTATTTGATTAGCGGTTTTCTTTTTATAATATAAAATAATGATAAATACAAGTCTATGACAGTATGTCCTCTATTACAGCAGTGCTTTTTATATCGCCTGGTTTTGACACCCTAAAAAGGTGACGTATGTTTATCTTTTTTCAGCAGTGCACACACACACACACACATTATTTTTGGCCTTAAGCCATGAAGGTGATTATTCCATATGCAACAAATCTTAGAAGAGCAGCTGATGTATTCCAAATTGCTGCTGGAAAGAAACCAAACAGAATAAGCAGCAAGTAGGTTAAATATAACCGCTTTTCTGAGCAGATCCTTAATATAGATAATGCGTGAAAGACTATCACACTTGCAAGGCCACCTAGCTATTTTAACTCGGGCAAAATTTAAAGTCCCCTGCTGAATTTATGTAATGCAGTAGGCAGCCAATTTCTTCCTTACAACCCAATGTGTGAGTGTAATGTAACCTTCTGAGTTACTATTAGTTTGTATTGATTGATTTGTAGTATTTCAGATGCTTGGTTGACTGAAAAGGCCACAGCGAAGTAGCACTGTCAGCTGGTAAACACTAGATTTATGAAAGACAACTTACAATTTGTCTTTGGCACCAAGGACCGACATGCATCCCACAACGTGCCAAACTCTACTTCCCTAAATGCTGCTAGGAAAGGTAGGGTGACTGCTGTAACCATGAGTCACTGGTCAGGGCTTTAATTGCATGCTGATCTGTCTCAAATTACTGTCGAGTACACTGATAAAAGGCTTGGGGCTCTGGTAAATCCAGACACACATTAGTAAGCCTCCCACACACCGCTAAATGAAAGCATGCTAATTTGTTGTGAGAGATTAACATATGCACTTCCAAGTCTTTTCAATTTTACGTAAATGTGACACTCACCTGATTTTGTATGCTGAGAGAATACAAGTCTAAAACAGACTATAACTAAAGCCTAACGTATCTGTAATTGATTTTGATCATATGGTGCGCAGAATCGTTCGTGTTCTCTCAGCCACCATGTTTTAGACAACGTGCTGCGGCTCTGCCCTGATGGATTGACTGGCAGGCTGAAGGCCATGAAATGTGCTGCCTTTTCAAATCCATTTTGTCACAGATTCAGAGCAGCTTGAATGTTTCTAATAGTAATGTCATTTTAAATGCTGTATTAGAGGGTGCAAAAGCATTTCAGGTTTATCATTTTTTCGACATTATTGCATCATGTTAAATATATTTATTCTGTTCGAGGAATTGTTTTTAATTTGCCAGTGATTTTTTTTTTAATTGTTGTTTAAATAAAGCTATTCATAAGGATCCAGGTCTGTGTGCAAATTAAATGTCAATACCAGAATGTCAAGTGGTAAATGCAAATATGATTATTGAATTTTATACCGAGTTCTTCTTGTGCCAGGCATATATGAGTGGAAGATTCAAATACAGCAGTACATCATTATTTGACATACTGCAGTCTTTGGTTGGGTTGAATCTTGCCTTCAATTTTCAAACCAGTGAAACTTAAATACTACCACTGAGCTAATATGTGGTATCCATTGAAATAAAAAATGAAAGATTAATTACATAAATGTAGGAAACTCTTGACACCATGTCACAAATTGCTGTTCTATCATTTCCTCTTCAGACAACAACTCTCCATGCGTCTATAAACGCTAAGAAACAAAGGGTTTTCTTTGAATAGTTAAGTACCTTTGTCTAAGGATTTTACTTGGAATTCTCTCTAAAGCTCTCTGTTGTAGAATATTTATGAGTTCACTTTCTAGATTTGAGCTTTTTTGTATGTGGAAAAGAATGCTCAGTAACGAATCACTCAGCAGTTTCCGCTAGATCAATCAAGTCTCTGTGGTTTTTTTTTTTCATCATCCAGTACGATCAAACCCTAAAACAAACAAAGCATACTCCAACAGTGTATACGTCTTTAGAACCAGCACACTGTCCCATACCTTATCATAATGCAGTCTAGAGACCTGAGCCTTATTTAAGTGTCATGCTTCCTATGCTGATATAAGATGCAGGGCTGAATGTTATTTTTCTGCCTGTCTGAGATGGCTGCTGGAACACTTATTAAAGATGGCAATCTGTTGTGCTGCAGGCAGCTTTAAAACTGCATCACTACTATACTTTCAGCAGAGGCATTTATAGTATAGATTATGTACCTCCAAGGAGCTGCGGGGTCAAAATATATAGCATAATAGGGGGAAAGAAGAAAATATGAGGTTTATAGTGCAAAATAATTGCCAATTGGTAGGCATCTGTATATTCTGTTTACACACATATGCTGGGCTGGGCTGGTGAGAAATGTAGGACCTTAGGATTTATCATTTTAAAGTGAAAAAAGAAGACTTAAGCTTATTTGTCTTCATCTTATTATTATTGTAATGACCATTACTTGCATGTCTTTTTTTATACGAACAACTGTAAACCTACTTTTGCCCGCCCCTGTATAAGCGCTAAAGTTCTACAACCCATTAGTGAAACACAGATCAATTATTAATATCAAGGTACTGCTATGATGATGTCTAATTTAGAACATATAAAGATTTTTGTCTTTACTGGATCTAACAAACTTTCCATTATAGTCAGAGGATGATAACGAAGCTCAGTCGTCCAAAAAAAGCAAGTCACACCAGTTACGCTGTCATTGACACCATGAGCAGGTATCCACCAATCTATCAACAAGAATGTGTGAACATTATGTGTCAAAGTGCATCCAGTGCCATACAGCTAATGTCAAGCCTGGAGAAGTGGCGGTGAAACAGACCGGTCCTGTCATCTCAAACAGTTCACGGGTCCTTCAAGATGAAAGTGATATGTTATTATCAGTGGTCTGTGGAGAACAGAAAGTAATTTACACAAAACAAAAACATGTCAAAAACCGCCTTTAGAGAGGACACTGTTGTGATCAATTAGGAGGCCCGGCTTGCTTTTCTTCTTCTTTTTTTGAGAACCCGTTCTTGCCCAGCATCAAATTACAGGAAGTCATAAGTATAATAAGCTTCATTAGTAATTATCCTCCGACTATAATGGAGGGCTGTCAGAGCCGTGTTTTTATTTTCTTCTCTTTGATGCAGTTGAGTGTCTTCAACTTATAGAGAGTGTTTTCATTAGAATGTTAATTAAAGTGGTTTTGCTCCTCATTCAACTGCATGAGATTCGCATAAGCTGAGTGGGAGAGATGGGTTCAAAATAAAGAGTCAATCCAACACAGTACTGCATCCCAACCGATTATGCTTTAAAAGATGTTGCCATTTAAGGCTTAAAAAAATGCTTTTTTTATGTGTAACCACTGAGTTTCTTTGTAATTTTACCTCATGCAGAGACCAGGCTGACAGTATGACAGGATAATTACTACCAACAATATTGAGCAGATGGACTGCTAAAAAGATAAAAATGACCATCTCGGGGCATGTTTTAAGAGATTGAATGAAATGACAAAGGGGGAAACGATCAAAATTCTCATTTTCAGTCTCATGTTATTCTCAAGCCCAAAGCACAAAATAGAAGATCACAAGGAAATAAATACAAGCACCTTTCTCGATTGCACATTTCCATACCACATGAGAGCAAATGACAAACAAAAAAAAACCCAAAAACATTATTATTATATGTTCCAGTGTATTACGAGCGGTTTGAAATGGAATGATAACAGATTGAAGTGGTGCCTAATCTTAGCACCCTAATGCCAGAAGTTGAAAATAACATGGCTAAGAATAGCTGACCCACAGACTAAGCAACAGCCTGCTGCATGCAAGAGCCTGTTAAACCACATACGCATACATCACACTATACATGCTTCCTTAAAGCTTTTACTTATCCTAAGCTTATACTGAATTAGGCTACCTGAAGTAATTAAGGCTAATATCCTCCGGCTTTTTTGTGACCCAGGTCTCATTTTGGAGTTCGGCCTTACTGCCCTGAATCATTTAGTTCAGTCCCACAACAGGTTGCTTTGAGCCTCATTAAGGATGACAACTTGTTTCTTGAAACTACAGTGCCAAGACTATATTTGCACAGATTATATGGCTTGCATTAACATAAATGCCTAATGTGTTGTGTAACATAAACATTGTGAAGTGAGAGACGAGATGTTCTAACCTATGGACACTGCACTGAAATGACTCAGACTGCCGTGACGTTGCACTTGACCTCCTGAATTTAAAGAGTACATAAATAAACATACTCCAGGTTCATATTGTGAATTATCCAGAATGCTTAATGTCGTAATAGGTTTCCGCCAACATCTGCCTGTGAACTAACTGTTGTTACCATAACCAACAAAAGCAGAGTGATAATAAGAATAAGTGATGTTTAGAGTTTCTCCGATAAAGTGAAGAAAAACTTCAGCAAAAAGGCTCGGTTCAAAAATAGACCTGCATATTGTCTCTGACAGATATCAGAAGTAACAGGCTTTTTATGTCGAGTGTATTTCTGTCAACCAGTTTCCTGTCTCCGCTTCAGCGCTCCTGTACAAACTGTAGTTCTTAACACAACTTACTGTTTACCACTCTCCATGTCATTACAGTTCAGCGCTATTACTAGACAACATTGCATGCCTCAGTTATTCTATTTATAATAATATCAGGCTTATATCCTAAATAGAGAACCTATTTCCAGATACGAGTCAGACTCAGGACAGCTCCAGGAGCAACAGTGATACACCATGCACATGCCATTACATTAAGCACATGACCGGGGCAGTACCTGTTAATCCAGCAACTAGTCAGACTGCCCTGCTGTTGTCGACACAAGTTTAAAGAGCTCCACTAACAGGAAGTGTAGAAGTGAAGAGTGCGTGCGTTTCAGAGAGTGAGAGAGAGAGAACTGAAAGTCACCTGAGTTGTTAACGTTGTGCATGTCACTGCCGTGGGGTTCCCGAGGCAGCCGGAGTTTGCCAAAGCTGTCGCCGGAGAAGTAGGAGTCACCCTCGTAAATGGTCTGTAGCATACTCCAGTCAGCGGCACATTGCCTGCCCTACTCTTCCTGTCACACTAGCAGCCCTTCCTTGTTCTCCCTCTCTCGCTCGCTCTCTCTCTCTCGCGCTCTCTCTCTCTCTCTCTCTCTCTCTCTCTCTCTCTCAGGAGACCACAAGCGCTCGCTTCTGCCTCCTCCTCACTGGTGACACTACGCGAGAAAGACAACTCCTCCCTCGGTAACACGAACAGTTCCTCCCCTGCTATCTTCTTCTCTCCCTTTCACTTCTCCTCCACACGCCAGGGAATCAGCAGGGGGGCTACACCATCTCCTGCAGGAGCTCCACAGAATAGGGTTTATCCGCTTACTTTTTAGTGGTTTGAGTCTTCCCCTGTCCCGTTGTCAGCTTTTCCCCGCAAAATGGCTGCACACAGACCCTTTACTGCAACTGTGGAGTTGTGCGTCAAGCAGTCATAGCCGTGTTCTGATTTTCATTTCTCTCGCTTCTCCTCTCTAAAGCTCTGTCTGGTTCAGAGCAGCTTACTGTGTAAAGGAGGAGGTTCATTTGCATGTGAATCAACAGTGGCATGGCCCACAGGTGACAGAAATAGAACAATGGCCAGCCCTGGCTATAAATAGATCAGGCGAGGCTCAGGGATTGGAGCGGCATTGATGCGTTTAAAAATACCACACCAAACACAGCTGTGGCCCCTCGTTCTCTGCCAGAAGGCATGTCTCTCTCCCTTTCACTCTCGTATTCTATCACTCTCCTTTTTTTCTCTTTTTCTTCCCTCTCTTCACTTCCCTCTGGCCTCCTTTAAAAGACACACAACCCGCTTTCTTAAGAGATAAATATAATTTGTCTGCATTTTGCTTGACATTTGGCTCCTCTGTGCAGCCGTAGCCGTGACGTTCTCTGGGATCATGTTGTTCAGAAACCCAGACCATATTGAGGGCAGAATATTTAGAATTGCAGAAAAAAAATATTTTGCAGTCATTTTTGGCAAATTATGAACAATCTGTATATCTATTGCTTAAAGTAATAATACAGCAGGAAAATTATCCAAAATAATTGACTAAACTCTAAAATAGGCAACTCCAAAAAGGTGATCTAAAAGTTTCGCAGGATTACATTCATAAAGTTATGTAAAGCAATAATAGGCATTCCCCAATCTTAATACTCTTAACATAGTGTCAATCATTAAAACCCTCAGATAAACTACATGCCCAGCCTGGCCTTGTTGTTTGGTATGCTTGTTAACCCCTTAAACTACAAAGACCCATCAAGTCCAGTCACTTTCAAAACTACACATTGTTTAACTTGCAAAACAATCTGTTATGATATGATATAATATGAAACTAGATTAATAACTGAATAATAAACTGGGAGTCTAAAATGAGTAAAATAGTGTGACAATGGTATAAGCATGTGGTCTACATGAAGTCAGCACTGCGGTTCACAAGGGAGTCCCCATTTGGGGAAGTATGATTAAGAAGTTTGTTCAAGAACGACAAGCTGGGTGTGAAGTCAAATTTTATTCAAATATCCTACCTTATACATCTAAGCTTATTATAAACAACCTTCATGCTACTCCTTTGGCCTTTTGTAGAGACCTCTATAGTTTTTCAGATCTTTCCATCAGATCCTTTCATTAACAAACAGATAAAATGTAGTGTTTTTATCAAATTTTCTATATAAATGTACGTCTGTGATAGACATAACACATTCATTCAAGTGTTCGGTTAAGCCACTGAGACTGGACCACTGGACCATTGAAATGAAACTAAAGCTTCATAAAAGAGAAGTTTAAATTTGACTGAATACAAGGCACGTAACCTCAGAAGCGTGTCTTTATTTAGTGAAATTACAACTAGGACATAGGTTGATATCATAATTATAGAATAATATATAAGGGATGAGCATCTCCCAGCAACTCTAAAAGTATACAGGAAGCAGGATGTTTGCATTGTAAGTTTATCAAGAAGGTTGGGGCCTACTTTAGTATAAACAGCTCTGTCACATACCCAGATATTGCGGTTAGAGGGGAATGATGCTATTTATTTGTGTTGTTTCAGCTGGACAGGCAGTTTATGCTTTCTTCAGTTTGCTACCCCAAAGAACACAAAAGTACATGTATGTGCACCTGGACAAATATAAGGACCATAAAAAGTTTCCTTCCGAACTGGTGGAGCATTCCTGTTTGCTCATTTCCTTGCTGAATACAAATAGCAAAATTGCCACCTTGTAACCATGACTCCACATTTGTGGCCTATCAAGCTTATCCACCATAACCTTTATGCATAACCTTCCATTCTACTTCTTTTTGTTCTGGACTGTGTGGTTTCCTGTAGAACTAGTGAGCCATATCTCAAAATCGTCACAAGGGATCGATGTTCTTATAGTGCACTTTGCCAGACAATAACAGACAGCACTCATACAGAAAGTAGTGCTGATACTATATTACCATCACTCAAAAATGTTATACTGCCCTAATTTGGGGATAATAGAACACAAGACTGTGTTGTCACTTATACAAATATAAAACAGTGAAATGATATGAATTTTTTTTATCCTTGCTGGTGTCTGAACAAAGGATCTGCCATGATATGATGCCTCTGGAGCAGAGAGGGTTTGCATGCTGGAGCTTGAACTTATGACCTTCCCATCAGCAGCATAAAGCCTTAACCCCTGAGTCAGCACTAATATGCTAATTCTGTTCTGTATTGAGGATAAAAATAACAGTGAGCCAAGATTGCTCAAACATTTCTCCACTGAGAGTAAGAATTGCTCAAGGTCCTGATATTGTGGATGAGAATAACTCCGTTCTGATACTGGTTATTGTTGAGCATAAGAGTCAATTAATATTTTGATACTACTCTCTATTAAGGGGCTCAAAAAACTCAAATGACACTTCTATTTGCGCTGCCTAGGATATAGCTATAATGTGCATAGAATAGCATTTAATGGAAGACGATGCCTACTGACCTGTCATCAGTTCCTTTACCCAACAGGCTAACCCCATTATTGCATTCCCAAATGCACATAAACAGCTAGAGGTCATTTCCACATAGTGCACATCTACAAGCGCAGACAGATTTTTTGTTTTAGTAACATACTGTTGAGACCTTTGATCGGAATTTTGGATTCAGCCTCAGCATGGCATATTTAAACTCCAGTCCCCAGTCTGACCGATAATGCATGCAATTTGCTGACTCTTGGCCAGACTGATGGCCAGCAAAGAAAAATGCCGCTTTATATCCACATCTTCCATTGGCTCTTATGGTAATTGCACAACCTGCTTAGCAGCAAGTCCAGGTTTCACTGTAGAGCCATTGTTTTCATGACTGTTGGAGACGAAAAGTCAATTAGTACCCACTGTTACATACAAAATGCTTCCACATCCTTTAGCATCATAACTTCAATCTTAGTGCTATCACAGCCAGTATGTTGCAGCTTCAATTATCTTCAAGTTTCTGGGGTAATGTAACCACAGTATGGGTCAGGGTCATTTGTTCAGCTTTGACAAGTTTTTCAGTTTCTCAAAGGCAGTGTTAATGTCAGTCTGCAGCGCTTTTGCTGCTGAGCCACACTTCGTCATTGTACAGCTGAATATTCTGCATTTCACTGAGCTGTGAATAACATGTTATTCACAAAATTATGGAATTATGAAACACTGATACACACCAAAACAAATAATAGTCTTCAATGACCTGTTCTACGGACACAGTGAACCATGATGAGAATAGTAATAAGCCAAACATTACAATAGCTTTCACACAAGGTGTGCACCAATGAACACTCCTTTGACAGTGCAGATTTAAGAATAGGAAAATTAAAAGGACACAAAGGATTGAATGCTATAATTAGCCTCTTGAGTTCACCTCTTCAACTATTCAAGAAGATGAGATTGAAAAGAAAAGGAGTGTGATGTATCAGGGACTTTTTATAGGCTACAAATCCAAGGTCACAGTCAGACGTGGATAACTTTGTTACTTGTACTCAGCAAGGAAGCGAGCAAACAGGAAAGCTCCTGTAGTTTCAAAAGAAACCAGCCTGGTGTTTCACCAGTATCAAGCATATCCTTGTGACATGCTGGTTAAATTGTTATAATAATGACCAGTAAAGTATAAAATGTCACTCTTAATATTCACATGTCCCACAACATGATGTAGTTTTCTCATAATACAATCATGTGCTCATATCACCATGTCTGATAACATTGGGGGAAATAACTGATACAAATGTGCTCAAGCGTTATTAATTTATAGATATTTGTACACAAATTTGATCAAAAGTCACCCTGACGAATGAAACACCATGCATAGGACTAAATTGATATGTCTATTAAGTGATCAGTTCCTGCCAGAAGGCATTATAGTATGAAATATACATGGTACATGATATAGAAATGATGCATATGGTTGTATACAGACAGTGGTGAATTATGTCAGTGAATGACTGTGAGGTATTCTGAAGAGGCTCTTCAAAAAAATAAATGAGCAGACATCTAGAATGACACATAATATGTAAGGTTAAGTCAGACAGGTGCAAAACTAAAAGATTCAAGATATAAGTAGTAATACGTAGTATCCTATTTTCGTGTTGAAATATATTGTATTCTGTAGTATAATCATCGTTCATAAACCAAACACAGACACATCCCTCATGTGACTAAGGCCAGCTTGATCGTGGTTCATGATTATTCAGCGCTAATGTCTCCAGCACCTGTTAGCATGTTGGAGCATCAGTAGCGTCAGTGCAGGCGGATTCAGCATCACGATTCTAGCAATTCTCACTACTTGAGTGCCCAAAGCCTCCATCTGTCCAAATACTAGAACACTAGCTCACAAAGTGTGGAGCTCACACTGTGCTTTCTACACAGCAATAACTTCATCAGGCTCTATTAATTTAGAGAAGGAAAGGTTTTTTTGTGTGTGTGTGTTTTATGGACTTTGTATTCTGATTTATTATGTAACTGAGGCATGGTTTAAAAGGGCTTGGGTATATATGTAGACAAGAATTCCAATATGGGTAAACACACACGTAGAAGAGACATGATACCGTTGAATAAGAACACAAATACATGTTTGAATCTGAAATATTCCTGACCGTGCTTTCATAACAACTGTCTAGACAAGATGCCCTGAAACAGAACCAGAATAGAAGTAACCTTTGTGTTAATGTCATATGATAAATATGAATATTTAAGAAGTGCTTAACATTTTACTTAAGGGTAGTATCCCTATGTATATACTGTACTGCATATTAAAAAGAACTTATTTAGGTGTGTGGTGTATGCTAGCTTAATCGCAATGAGGATTAAGCGTTTATAAAATAAAAATAACTAACCATGATTAACCTCCAGGCCCAGTCAGCAAGTCCAGAATAGCACTCCTTTCTCTCGCAACTACATACCTTTTCTGTTAGTGTCACTGCATTCCTTGAATAACTCACCATAATTATTAAATAACATGCTTTAATGTTTAACCCCTTAAAGTCACATGTTGTTCAGTCATTGCTATTTAAATAACGTAACGTATTTAAATAGCACTGACTGAACAACCTGTGACCTTAAGGGGTTAAACGTTGGGGAAAAAAGCAAAATGTCAAATGCATATCAGCTAATTAGATGTGACAAAAGGTTGTGGCCTTTCATTTCCGGATTTACAGGCATCTGTGTACCAGGAATAGGCTTGGCTGCAGCACTGATTCTGCAAGTCACTGTCTCTGTTCTTAATCTTGATTAACGTTTGTATTTATGCTGTCCTTCCAAACCTTGGTTGCTTTCCTAAAGCAAATCGTGTGCGTGTGTTCATGCGCATGTGTATGTGTGTGTTTGTTTGAATAGCAAGCAGCCTTGATGGGCTGTAAAGGGGTTGAAGAGCCTGTTATAGCTTTCCTGCGTCAGAGGTGGCCTTTGTTCACTGTAGTCCTATTAAACAATTTAAGTGTGAGCGTCAGTGTGCCAGCTGGTGCTGCTCTCGCTCCCTCAGGTTAACTCATCACATCCCCCAAGTGCCCCCCTATCCTTTCCAAATTTAAATACAAGACAATTGTAGGGTTATAAAGAGGGAGTGAGAGATATGCATCATGGAAAGGACACTGTAGTTTGTCTTGTGTCTCAGCGCTCAAAAGTATAATGACATTTTGCTTCAGTTTTTAAATTTATACTTTACCACAAAATGTGTCTACCATTAATCAGGATGTTATTTTCACATATTCATCACTCAGGCCATGCTATGGAAACAGTACTGCCGGGCTGATGCTCTTTGGTGAACAGCTACTCGGCAAAACACACACACACACACACACAAATTTTCAGCACATTAGAGATATTGTTCTTAGGAAACCAAATACCAAGTATATTCACTCGATAAAAGCTCAGTACATTTTGTTTTCATAAAATGTCCTAATATCAACCCATCGAAAGGCCATGTTGCATTAGACATCCTCAGGGTGCTAAAATATTGCTCTTCGGCTAATTAGATCAGACTGGAGAGCGAGAATTTCTCTCCATTGTAGATGACCAAGCTGTGTGGGAGAGAATGTGTCAGCATCAAGGTCTGCTCACTTGTTTTTCTTCACATTACAGAGTCGCTCTAGCCATCTCTTCAGCTCTAATTTTACACCGAAGTCTTTATAGACAGAAATAATTGGAACAAGAAGCTTTTCATGAGGGACTGTGTAATGTACATGTGTCTGTTGTTCTGTGGTTGTGAATACCTCTAATCATATAGTTACATGTATATAAGTAAACAAGTATATTGTTTCTGTAGAGTTTCATCATTTGTCTTTGGGGTGGTGATGGCAGATGTGCAGCTGACAGCACAGATGGTTATAACAAGGGAACCCAGTGTTGTATGGGTGCCTGGTTACAAGTGCATCCCAGCTCTCTTTTTTAATATTAGCATGGCTTATTTTGCAGGAATTCATACTGGGGATTCAGTAAAATGTGTTCCGCTGATACCTGGCAACACACGGGCTAGCAGTTCCTCGTGCCCCTCAGCACACTTGCATCAGTTCTCCCTCTCCCTTTCTCTGCATGTGTTAAATAATCCCCCTTCCCAAATCAGTTTGCTCTCTCTTTACTCACCCCCACTCCACCTACCCCACCATCCAACAGGCTCACATACACAGAGAGCAACCCAGGTCGTAGCCCATTGTGTAATTCTGCCTTTTCAGCCCAGCATCACTCTCCATCGGCCACTCAGCCAGCCTCGTAAAAGCACAAAGGCACCAGTGCTGCAAACCGCACGTCCAAACCCAATTAGTGCCTCCATCTGGCTACATTATGGGAGTGGCTTTCCGCTGTAATGATTTAGCACTAGAGCTTTATTAGGTTACATTGTCTGGCCCCTGTCGGTATTTCCTGCAAGATGTTTGGGGTGAGTTGGAAAGCACTTTGCAGGTCGGATCAAATAATGCACAGAAAGCACTTTTTTTCAGATGCTGCACTAATGATCAGTTGGAATATTTGCAGAGATGTTATGGAAATGTAGAACGATTGTGTAACACAAAGGAAACCGCTTGATACACCTGGCATGTCCGATGTACCTGAGCTGAAATGATTATTTTGCTTTGTATCTGAATCTAAGTATCCATTAGATTATGTCACTTTTCAGCTTGTCAGCAAAATCATTATAAAGACATTAATGTCCGTTAGTCACATTGCGGTCAGCGGGTGAGTTCTGACATCGATGCTTGAGACAAGCCATACCTATGCATTGACTTTCTTTCCATTTTTGCTTTAGTCACTGTAGGATGTTAGAGGCGAATTGGGAAGTGGTGGCAGTAGTGGCTTAGTGATGCCTGCGCTACTGATCAGAAAGCTGTGAGGATTTAATTGAACTGTAACCATAAAGACTATCTTCCTCCTTTTTGTGTGTGTGTGTGTGTGTGTGTGTGTGTGTGTGTGTGTGTGTGTGTGTGTGTGTGTGTGTGTGTGTGTGTG
>JAQQZR010000033.1:9163523-9177811 GCA_030068235.1 Notoglanidium macrostoma
AGAGAGAGAGAGAGAGAGAGAGAGAGAGAGAGAGAGAGAGAGAGAGAGAGAGAGAGCGAGTGAGTGAGAGTAAGATTGAGAGAGAGAGCGCGAGAGAGAGCGCGAGAGAGAGCGCGAGAGAGAGAGAGAGTGAGAGAGAGAGTGGGAGAGAGAGTGAGTGATAGAGAGAGAGTGAGAGTAAGAGTGAGAGAGAGAGTGAGAGTAAGAGTGAGAGAGAGAGCGAGATGGCAGCAGCTTTTTATCAGGCCTGTAATCAGCTGAGTGAGAGAGCATGGGATGCATGCAGGGTGGCTTTGTATTCACTTTCAACTGTATAACATACTGAACATCAAACGATGGTTGTCAGGTCTGCATGACAAATAGAAAAATATATTAGCCCACTAATCCAAATATTAAACTTCAATAGTGTGACTACAGTTGACAAACATATTGTTAATATTTTAAAAAGTACCATCATACTGTACATTTTTTATGAAGATGTATTAAAGCTATGTTTTTTCATTCAGTTCTTTTGCCAAGGCACTAAAATGGTCTCATGTTATAATATACACAGATCAACCCGAAACATTAAAACCATCTGCCTAATATTATGTAGATCCCCCTTGTGACACCAAAACAGCTTTGAGTCATCAAGGCATGGACTCCACAAGACTTCTGAAGGTGTGAGGTGGCACCAAGACATTAGGAGCAGATCCTTTAAATCCTGTAAGTTGCAAGGTGAGGCCTCCATGGATGGGACGTGTTTGTCCAGTACATCCCACAGATGCTCAGATCAGATCGAGAGCTGGGGAATTTTGAGGCCAAGTCAACACCTTGAATGCTTTATGTTCCTCAAACCATTCCTGAGCAATTTTTTTGCGGTGTGACAGGGCTCACCGCCTGCTGAAAGAGGCCACTGCCATTAGGGAATATCATTAGGGACTGCAACAATGTTTAGGTAAGTGGTACATGTCAAAGTAACATTCACATCCACACCTAACCCAGCTCTGACCCTGTCATCTAGCCTTCACAATTAAGTCCTTATCATAGTCACTCAGATCTTTATGCTTGCCCATTTTTCCTGCTTCCAACACAAACTTTGAGAACAGACTGTTCACGTGCTACCTAATATATCCCACCCCTTGACAGATGCCATTGTAGCGAGACTATCGATGTTATTTACTTCATCTTTCAGTGGTTTTAATGTTATGGCTGATGGGTGTATATTAAAAATTGAAATATCTAAATGGTCATTTGAAGGTTCAGCATCACACCACCTATTAATTCACCACGTTTTAAAGATAAACACGGCCCGTTTTGCATTAAAAAGCCCTTCTAGCTTTCAATTTGACACTGATATTATTAATCCAACATCTAACTCTCAACCTGCCAACAAAAACAAATCATCCAGCAGCAACAAATTAATAGTATGTCAATTTTGTATGAGAACTCCTGACCTGGCAATGCTGGCCCAAACGCTTTACTTTCTGTAATAATTGGGATTTGACAACACAGAACTTGGAAAAATAATAATGTGGCTTATAATTTAATCTAAATCCAATTTGAATATGTAGATGTGATGGAGGCTTGGTTTAATTAAAAAAGAAAAAAAAAATGGAAACATTACTAACAGACAGAAACTCAGTTTAAGAATCCTTCATAATTGGCTGTGTATCCTGCCGTTGTAATCTCACTTGCTCTCACTGGATTCCACAGAGCATAACTAATGTGGGTGTAATTCCTCCGCATGTTTGTTCTGCTCATTTCATGCCTCTCTGTCCTCAGCCTATACCATAACTCACTGGGACAGCTTAACAGAAGAGCAGGGCAGGTGCACTGTAGATGAAAGACCAGAACAAACGTTTGTCTAGTCATTGAGCATGATGACCTTGGCCCTAAAGATGATGGCACTCAGGAAGTCACACCTTCTGTGTCTGTTTCTGCCATTAGATGCTTAAGAGCTGTACCTCCTGCCTCCAAAATGATGGCACAAAGGAGTCTCCTGTGAATGTGACCTAGAGCAAAACATACCCATTTAGCTAAACCCAAAGCTCAGAAAACAGGGCAATGAGATGGAACACAGAGTAAAAACAGTGGTATGAGCAAATCAGCTTTGAGTCATCAGTCATGCTTAATCGTAACACAATAACTTAATCATAATACCACTGTCAGGAGATTGTGGTCACAGATCACTGAAATATTTCAGCCATAGTTACGCAGTCATACTTCCAGATAACTGTTACAGTTCCAAGAATTTAATGGCTTGTTTGTATAAAATTCATACAATTTTCCATTTAGTATTAAAATTGAATTACCAAAGGTCAAATGGAAACATTTGGTATTTTCTACAGTGACTAAGGATTTGTCACAGTAAAATTGGAGGCATTCTACTGTTGACAGAAATTAATCTACTATTAGCAGATACCTAGTTACTAATTCAAGCTACTAACGGGCAGTGGATATAAAGTATACATACCACTGCTAAAATCACCAGTTTTTGTAATCTAAAAAAAAAAAGCAAACCAAGATAAATCATATCAGGCCTTTTTCTACCTTCAAGGTGATAAAGCAACCACCAAAATTCAAGTGAAAACGCATAGAAGTTCACCCAAAAAAATTTGATGTACCATGGCACACAATGAAGGCCACAGCAACAAGTGAGGAAAATGAGGCACCACAGCGACCTTATGAAGAACAGGACGTCCCTCCAAAACTGACAAAATCACAAGAACAAAACTTATCACGGAGGCTGCCAAGACACCTATAGCAGCATTAACGGAGCTGCAGGAACATTTCACAAGATCTGTTCACTCCCTGCATTTGATAACATACTCTTTACATATCTGGGCTATGGGATAGGGAAAGACAAAAGATCTTTCTCATGAAAAAAAATCCAGGTCCATCTAAATTAGCCAAAACCATGTGTTATGGTTCAATGAAACCAAGGTAGAACTTGTTGGGCATAATTTGGCACAAAAATGAGAAAAAACTATAATTTGGCAGCCTCATGCTATAGGGTTACTTCACTTCAGCTGGGACTGAGGCTTTAGTCAGGATAGAGGGAATTATGGATGGCTAAAAGACAATTTTATTTATTTATTTATTTATTTTCCCTGAAATGTGGAAAGCAATGCAATTTCTACAGGGGTGTGTAGACTTTTTATATCCACTGTATATTCTACAGAATTTAAATATCTTCTTGTTAAAAATAGGAAACAAGAAGCCCTAACTGCAGTGACGAGAAATGACGTATAGCAAAGTAATTCCCAAGAACAAAACCAAAATAGGTGAGAAAATAAAAGAGAAAATGAACAGAACTGAAAGTTGACATGTTTATGACATTAAAGAAGCCTACGTGGTACAGCTGGGGTTGTCCTCTAACTTACAAGCAATGACATTTACTGAGCAGTGATCAAATCTATATGTTCTGCTTTTTCATATTTTCTTGTTCACACATTGTCAATGCAATAAACTGTTGCGTTGTTGTTCTACGTCGTTTTGGTCCTGATTTCTATCAGTAAGTGAAGATAGCTGCCGTATCTACAGACTGCTATGGAAATTCAGGTGGCTCTGAAGCATCTGAAGTGGTTGCTTAGAGACAACAGTGCTGCGTCACATCTAGGATGGCCCTCAATAAGGAACACAATAATGCTCTCTCCATCTCAGCTGCCTGATCTCCAAATGGGTTGGAGCTAAAATTAGTCCACAGGGTCACAAGTTTTCCTGAGCTGGATTAGCCTAATTTCTGTAGAAAGGCCAAGGAAAGGGATTTGAAAAGGGACTTAGAGCAAATATTGCTATTTTAATTTTTATGCTTAACCAGAAAGACGTGTTTAAATGGAGGACGGGGAAGAAAGAGTAGTAGTCAGTAATGTTGAAACAGCTGATTTCCCAAGCATTCCTGGTTAAATTTCATACTCAGTCATACGTCTTAGTGTACGGAAGAGTGATTCATCACATCACTCTCTCCTCATTTCTGAGAAATCAGCACAGGTTTTAGACACACTACAAAAGCAAACCTCTTTTTAGAGTCAAAAACAGGAAGCTCCCTAAAGCCAACTCATAAAAATACCATTTGGAAAGGCTTGCTCAGAAATGTCAGCATTTCCTCTTTTAGACTATCGCACTTCCCCGTCCAAGTTTCCCTCTAAAAAGGAACACGACTTACTTTAATGCAATGCACTCTTTCAAGCACCCGAAGAAAAAGGAAGTAGAGATTATTAATATGGTCTGCTGCACAGAATGTTTTGAAATCAAATTGGCAAATCAGTTGAGACCTAAATGCATGAAAAAAGACAGAAATGGAACTCTGAAAGCAAAATTAAGCAAGAAACGAACGAATGAATGACGAATGAGCGATCAAACAAACGAACGAATTTAACTTTAACTCTGACCACCAAAACCCACTGATAACATTGCGAGTTTGTGTTTATGCTGACATGTAACATTAGCAACCTTGTCTCAACATCTACTTTTTTTCTTTCATCATCTGTCTCTCCATGAGTAATGCATAATCAGTAACAATCTGAAGCATATCTCAGTATTAGCAGTATAATATGACTACTGCACTTGTGCTGTGTGGGACTCTTACCATGGCGCCATTGTGACTCAGCTGGCAGAGAGGGAGGGTAAACATGTATCTCCTGTATCACTGCTACATGGGACTGTGTCCTTCGCAGAGGTCGGTGAGCCAAATATTTCTGTTCGCCCTTACCTAAACACACACAAAAGACCCATGTAACCAGTTTTAAGATTATGGACTATACCAGGACTTCTTATACACTGTAAATTCTATCGGTTAACCTTACTTTAAAAAGCAAACAAATATTCAAACCGATTGTAAAGTGGAACAGGAATCTGGATTCTGAACCTTTCTACTGACAGAACATCCGCATTCGGACATTATTTTTAATCTTGTTTGTTGTTGAGTTATTGGCGTTTTGATTAAACCCATTCACGTGACCAGATAAATAAACCGATAATTATAAGAACTTAAAAATAAACATCATAAATTTGGTCATTTCCACTCTAATTTCAACCATTGTAAATAAATTTGAAAAAAGTCTCAGTTTCACATTGACAGACCCCTGGGCGTCCTGGACTCCGCTTTGAGAACCACTGATGTATACGTATCTATATTTCATTAGTTTTTGTACCTGAATGAATTTAATATTTTGCTCATATATTATTTACATAATATATACATATATATGACCATATTACTATTTGTACTCTTTGAAATATCTCTTTATTTGACAGTCTGTTATTCTCTCAGTAAGCTGAGTTTTGTATTTCGGTATGCATTGCACGATTCACATTCAACACACATTATCGACAAGTAAGATCTAGTTCATATATACAGACATATTACATAAAAGTCAAAAAAGTCAAAATCCTGCGCACGACTTACCATTCTTCATCTTCATGGCAGCGCTTTACTGAATCAGTGTCACTTCGATGAAATGGTTCACTTCTCACTTCAGCAGGATGAACTCAAAGATCATGCTTTCATACCACACACGCAAGTCACGCAGTAGATTCCAGAGGAAGTGACTATCCAATGGGGATATGGTAACCTTTTTTTTGTTACAAAGGTTAGCATGAGAAAGCTTAGTAATTCCCTTTTTCCTCAGACTTATGGTGAGTTGACAGATCTGAAACACACTAGCCATGTGGAGCGTGACTCATAATCTGCCTCTCACTCACTACACATTCACTAACTCACACTTCGAGTGTCACAGCCCACCAAGCTAATGTGAGGATATTCTGTGAGGAGATTATTTACCAAGGACTACTAGTCAAATTTAATGTCTTTTTCATCTGGTTCCTCAGAGAAATATACTATATGGCCAAACGTTTGTGGACATCAGACATGTGCTTTTTGAACATCCCATTTCAGATTTATTCCCCCTTTGCTGTTATAATATCCTCCACTATTCTGGGAAGGCTTTCAACTAGATTTTGGAGAGTGGTTGTGTGGATTTGTGCTCATTCAGCCATAAAGCACTAATGTTGTGTGAGGGGACCAGGGGTGAAGTCTGCAATCCATTTCACCCCAAAGGTGTTCAGTGGGGTTGAGGTCAGGGTTCTGTGCAGTTCTTCCACTCCAGCCTTAGCGAACCATGTGTTCATGGACTGCGCCTTATGCATATTGACAGTGTCATGCTGGAACAGGTTTGGGCTAGACCACTCAGTTAGAGTGAAGGGACGCTGTAATGCTAGAGCACACACATACCCCCTTTCCACCTATATGATTTAGGTGCTAGTTCTGGGTTGGTGATCGTGCCGGTTCAGAGTTGGTTCAACTTGCAAATCTTCTAAGAACCGGTTGGCTTTTCCACAAGCTAGAGAGCCACCGGAGAACCTCATCATTACATCGCTGTATACGTCTGTATACATTTCCGCTTTCCCAACAACGCTTGCACCAAGCACAACAACAACATTGCCTGACTGGTTTTGCAAGCCTACATCCGCTCTTTAACTTAGGCAGGCTACATGAGCACTGTTTTGTTTTGTTTTTTAATGGTACTCACAAAGTTTTAGTTGGTCTTGTTGGTCACAGTAATCGCACCCTCAGCCCCTGACCTAAGCAGTCCTTGGTTCTAGACCTGCAAAGTCTTGGTAGTCCATTCGTTGGCTGTCGAAACACAAAGATCTGGTTCAAGATTAGGCACTGGTTCTGAACCGGCCCTCAAACTGCTTTGGTGGAAAAGGGGTAAAAGGCATCCTATACAATTGTGTGCTTCCAACTGTCGGGTAACAGGTTGGGGAGGAACCACATATAGATATGATGGCCAGGTGTCCACATCGTTTTAGCCGTATAGCTGTTTGTTCATAATTAGCTTATAAAATTAACGATTTTAGCATTTTATTATGCCAGAGTATTACCTACTAAGCTATAGTTTGGTTTGCATCGAGTACTGATTTAATGACAGAACACAGGCAATATATAGATTATATTCACAATGACTTTTTATTGTTTACTGGGAATTGTTCGGACAATCATGTTGAACCTTGATGATAAAAGGCATATCTGTACGTTATTGCTCTGTTGGGTAACAGAGCAGAACAGCGTGAAGGATAGATTAGGTAAAGATTAGGTAAAGATTTATTTATCATGCATGTGATGTGGCAATTGCACAATGTAAAAATAGCAGTTCATGACACCCTAGATTTTGTTCATCACTAACATTAATCATTTCTCTGTGATCTGAATATGTGTATTTTCTTCTTTCATCATTTTGTACTTCTCTGACTTGCATGTTCTTCCCCGAGCTAGCATAAGCAGGGTTTTGTTGCACCATACAAATAGTATAAGACTCCCAGTATCCATCACAAGAGCAGCAAGAACCTGCACATACCGTATAACCATGATTACAGTAAGGTGAATAAACCTGCTACAGTATGAATACTAGTTTTAAATGGTTCGTTTCAAATGAAGAATTTTGATTAGGATTAAGTAGATAGTGGGTCTACAAAATTTCCATGTAAAACAGAGTTGCATGTCTATACAAACAAATACTGTGTTTGTCAGTTTGTCACTAAAGAGCCTTGACTGGTTTGATCTGTCAAATACAAGAAGGATGACTTACACTTAACCAGCTAGCTAGTTCAGCTAAAATAGTCTGTGTTATGAAATACTTTTGTTGGCAGACTTGTCTGCTGATAAATAAATTGTTGAGGATATGATCCGGCAAATGAATCCTCGGAAACGAAAAAAACAAGCTAAGCTAGTTTACCAGCAGTGATGTATTAGGCTAGACGACATAGCTGTACAGATAACATCAGCTGTTAAAACCGTGAAATTGTATCAAGGTGCTGAAACTAAATCACAATACTGTATTGTAATTTCTGCAACGTTCCATTCCTGCAGGGGTTTTTTTTCAAGCAAAAATAAGCACATAACTAATATTTTACTACCATTACTGATGTGCTTTGTGTGCTTTTGTGATTATTGGCTAAGGTTCAAGTCTGATCTCTTGGCTCAGTGCATGCACCCCATTAATGTCTGGCATGTGTTGACTCAGGTCTGTACTTCATGTCTTTATCTCTAATCAAGGGCTTTTTGTGTCCATGTCACTGCTAGCTGCATTTCTCTCATGAAACTTTCATATTCCTGTCCCTCAGTCCCAAAGCTTACTCCTACTCATGTCGTTTAGTTTGATGTCTCAGTGGGTCCACAAGAAGCATAAATGAAATAAATCTCTTCAGCACACATTCCGTTCCGTCCTCAATCATGCATCATTTTTGTCTCGCTGTGAAAAGAGCGTGAGTGGTGTAATGAATGGCGTAGTTTATCGTGTTGAGGACATGCTGTAGGAGTGGGAGGGAGGGTGTGCTGGTTTGTGCAGGTGGAGGAATGCTGCAGTAGTGTTTATTCTGGCTCGGCATTGTGTCTGGAACAGACTCTCGGGCTGAGGCTAAACATTTCCCCACGGCCTTTCTGTGCAACGTGCAGAAAGGAAGGCGGTACAACTCATTGTAGTTGTAGTAGTGGGTCAGTGCTGGTTCTACGCCAGTGCCAAGAAGTCTTTGAGCTCAATTATCACGAGTCCTAGGGACAAAAATAAAAAATAAAAAAGATAAACTAACAAAGAAACAAATAAAACTAGACAAAAATGTTTTACTGTTTTTTATCTGGGACTATTTTTTTTTTACAAATAATTATGTCAATCACACGTGCATAAAGCCTATTTTATTAGACAATATACCTTATAGTTTATAGAGTGAATAAAGGGTTTACATGGTGAGAATTTTAGTAACACCAATACTCTCTCTCTCACACACACACACACACACACACACCTGTTGCTCAAATAAACCCCCAGGACATCAGGAAGAGGAATACTGCCACCTTCTGTCTGAAACATAAATACAAGTTAATCCTCTCAAATGTAATTTTTTTTAAAGATTAAAAAAAAATAAATTCACTGAAGTGAAATGCGCAAATCAGTGCATTACTATAAACTGCCAGTCAGGATTTTTCACGAGAGCAGCTGTGTCTAAAGTCAGGAGAGAACCAGCCATTTCCCACTGCTCTTTCCCCTGCCACTCAGCTACAGGGATAGCAGGAGGACAGGGACTCTTTTATCTCTCCAGAAGCTGGAAGAGCGCACCATTAGCTTTGATTTTATGCAGATTTGTCATTGTCATAAATCCCCAGCTGTTGGGGGCATTCACAATTTCATGTGTCACTTCAAAGACATTCCTTTCCGTCTCGAGCGCCTCCACAGCTCCGGTTGGACTGCTTATGATCGTCTCCGCACTGCTCAGCAAGAGCTTGCGAAATTCTTGCCTGAACCATGGTGGCCCTGCGGTTTGCACGCGTGCACAGCATTAGCCAAAGGCAGCTTCTGAATCACTCGTGGAATGTGTCATTAGTGTTCTGGATCTGATTCTCTTCTATTCAGAGTAGCTCAGAGGGACAAAGTGGTCTGTGGTCAGTCAGAGAGAGTGTGTGTGTGTGTGCGTGTGTGTCTAAGATGTGTTCTTGCCAGCTGTTTGCAATTTCTCATAATGACGGCCTGGGAATCTCCCAAGCTGAACTGAAGAGTGTGAGGCTGTAGCTTGTAAGTGGTTTGCAGACATTTCTCTATACAACACTTCAGAGAGCAAGCAGGTGTCAAGTGTAGTTCAGTTGCCTGAGAGTTGTCTTGGGTGGCTGAAAATGAACCACCACTGAGAGAGAAAGATATTCTTGAGGTTGTCCACAATGACAGTCTTCTATTATTAGCTGTAATACATTTCCCATTTGACTGATTTCATCATTCTGCTGACTGGGAATAATAATTTCCCAGCATTTAAACCCTGTGTGTTTCATACACAGTAAAATCCCCAGTGATGAATTAATACTTTCAGACTCCGACTGGACTCAATGTACTCTGAAAGAGCTCACTGAACACTTTAGGTGTTAACTCAACACCGGGGACTTTACTGTGCTACGGCATCATGGGATTTCTCACGATTTCGCCGAAGATTAGAAATCCAGTCCAGTCATATGACTGGAAATCTTTGCAAAGACAAATACAGCTCAGTGAGCAGCGAGAGACATACATTAAATATTCACATAGCTTTCAACTAGGCCTAAAGAAACACAATGTGGTGTTTCCGCCACTCTTCTCTGTCCCCCTGCTGTCTTTGTTTCTATTTTTCCAGTGAGCATACAATCCATCTGGGATCTACTCCTGCTTGAATGCATTGCTCCCTCGATTTAACCACCTTGATCTCACGGTCACTGCCTACTCCGCAATTCCTGCTTACTGTGACATGAGCTCGTACCATGTTTAAGAACAATCTGCACCTTTTCTCAGTGCATTCAGATAAGAGTTTCACTGAACTCTGCGTTCTCTTCATTCAGACCAAGTTACAGTGTTTGTAGTGACAAATGATAGAAAAGCTTCAGTGAAATCTCATGGGCTTCTAGTGATATCCACAGAATAGTTACGGATTAATAGAACATGCTGCTCCGCTGGCCGCATCTTGTCATGATGTATATGATGTAGAGGTGTATAAATCTGAACGCAACAACACAAAACTCTGAAGTTTTTAAGAGTTTAATGACTTAAAAGTTCTGATGATTTTGGGATTCTTCCTGCAGTAAGACCTTAATAATATAAATAATACTAAGAAATAAATCTCTCTCATTTCCCATTTCTTAAGAATCCATTTATTAAGAGTAAAACAGCACGAGCTTACAGTTAGTCATGGTTTCAGGCTGACACGAGTTGAACTTATGCAATACTAGATATCCAATCTGATTGCTGACTTTGGTCTAGAGTAGCCTCTTCTAGTGTGGGTTGTGTCTCGTGTGGTTCCTCTTAGGCTAGTGGTAAGTCTGTCTGGTTTCTTCACTCGGGCATTCCCAATAATCACCACGTTTAAATCCCCCGTCACGTTCAGCTATTGTAATGAGCTCCTGTTGACGTTTGTTCCTCTAGGTTTGCGTGGCCATCCTGTGTGCAAGATGATTCCTAGCAGCTTACGAGTGCTTTCGCTCTGAAATGTAGCCTCTTGTGTAAATTAGAAACATTACACCTGTGGCATATAAACATAACAGTTATGTCATATGTAATAACACAATGTACACAGGCTACTCTTTTCTGAAAAGTAATGAAGCGATATTTAGTTGCTCCCTTGAGCAAACCACACTTCTTTCTTTCTGTTTTTCTTATGTCTGGCGGCCTGTAAGTTTTCCCACAGGAAAATCTGCTGCAATCACACCATTTCTACGACGCCATTGTCTATTTTAGAGCAGTAGTTTCTGGTATCTGGCTTCCTTCGACCGCATTTCCTAATCATTACCCCAGGGAAAGACACATGGTCTTAAAAAAAAAAAAAATCAAAAATATAAAGGCAATTATCTGTGTCAAGCCTGTCATTATGTGGTTCTTTAATAAGTCTAGTCATTTACATAGAGCACAATGGTTCCATCTTTTCACACAGCATAAAGAAACCAAGTAGTGTATGAGTGGAAAAACGTTTCTTATTTAGCTCTTAAACTCTCATTTAGTGAGCATCCATGGAGCCAGTAGAGGGAGCCACTGCACTTTAACCTGTGGTTATTTTGAAGGCTTTATAATCACCAATAGTGACAGACAGTGTAACTATGCAGCCAGACAGACTTCCGAGTGAAATAACCACATCCTTCATTCATCTCTTTGGAGTGAAAATATGACAGAATTTCACAAGAAGCCTAATCAAATTACAGTTGTCATGCGGAGGTCTCAGAAGCTCAAAACAAGAGTTGTTCACAGTGTTGGCACAGGAAACTCTGGTCATAGGGTCATAGGAGAAATACAGTACTAGACTTTCTGTAGCGTTGTGAGGATGAACCATGTCTCAGAACGAACTAAAACCCTCATGTCTGCAGAGTGACTGATCTCGTTCTAGCCAGCACTTGACTTTAGTTTCTCCTCACAGCAAAGATCTGTAGTATATCAGAAAAGCAGAGGTTTAGGTTACTACACCAACTACCAACACCAATCTGTTCATCCACTGAATCACTTGCCTGTCGCTGAATATCTCTATTGTATGGCCATGAAGTGTTCATGTGCATACGTGTAATGGTTTTGGTGTAATGTTCTCCAAGGAAATATCCCCAGATAATGCTCGCTCTTGTCCTAACAAACAGGTGTTGTAGTGATATCAGAAAGTGCAATGACTTGCAGGAGCATGTGAAATCCAGAATACACGAATAAGAGCACGGCTGCACACAATAAGAGCTCAATCTTCTGTTATATGCTCTTGTCAACTGGTGATAATGTGGTTCTGTGAAGGGATTTTGGAGAATATCACCAGGACCAAATCAATAAAACATCACCGCTACTGTACAAAAGATGTTTTATGAAGTTGAAACCCAAGCATCACTACAATTGTGGCCTGAAGATTAATATGAATTAATCCAATCAATCATTTTAAACATTTCATTAAATAGGAGAAATGAAAGGTTATACCCGACTCTTAACCTCCTTCAAATTTTTTTTATTGGTTTATTTGTGGAATACCGGTGAAGTATACTGGTGAAGTAACGGAAAGAGAGTCGATATCTTTTCAGTCGGTTTTAATCTCAGTCATATGGAAAGTGCCGGGGTACAAGTACAAATAATGATACATGTAACTGATACAAATACACGTATATGACAAAACAATTTTTGCCTTAGAGGCAGATGGTTCAAAAGACACCTTTAAATCAAGAACTACTGAATGAGGACAAATTGTTGGGTTTTGAGGGAAAGTGTAAAATGTGGGAAGTAAGAGATTTGCTGGGAAACAGGGCCAGTCTTTTACTTTGTAAAACAATGTATGAATAACACTCGCACTTTTTTTTTTTTCAGTTTACTATTGCTCATCATCCTCCCCTCAGGTTAGTTTGGCCCTACAAAATTAGAAATCCAAAACATTTGGGTTAGGAATAACATTCCTGTGTTTCATAAGAGAAAATGTAAAATAATAATAATTAAAAAAAAAAACTAATTGAACAAAATAAAAACCACAATAAGTTAACATCTTTACCAATATCTATCAGTAATCAATTAAAAGAACTGAATCAATATTACATTTAGTGATCACACAGATATGTGATTTGTACAGAAACAAATGGTGGAAAAATAAGGTTTCCGGATGCACACGTAATTTACGCCAATATTTCTATGGGTCAATTAAATATCATTATTTAATTAATACAACAACATATGCCGTACAAATATTGTCTGTTCCATAAAAGATTGCCAAAGATTCAGTTTGGAGTTATGTCTCTGCATGTATAGCGGGGTGGTGCGGCAGGTAGCGATGCTGTGTCACAGCTCCAGAGTCCCCGGCTCGCTCCTGAGCTCACGTTAACGTCTGTGAGATGTTTCGCATGTTCTCCATGTCCAACTGGGTTTCCTCCCACCTCCCAAAAAACATGTCAGTGAAGTGACTACTCTAAATTACTCCTAGGTTCATTGTGCGTACATGCCGTCCTGCGATAGACTGGTGTCCTATCCAGGGTGTATTCCCACTTCTCGTGAAGTGTTCCCGAGACAGGCTCCGGACCAGGATAAAGCGGTTACTGAAGATGAATGAATGTGTTGAACATCATGTCTCATCTCATACCCACTGCACACACAGGTCAGTGGCTCACAGGTGCCTGTTCAGAAGTGCTACATGTGTTAGCATGTTTTAACAACAGGTTTATCCAAAGTGCAACAGATTACAAAGTGTTAAATTACTGTAAAAATCGAACTGCATGATGATTGTCAAAAATATAGGATTCTCAGATCATCAGAATATTATCCTATATCCAACTGCCACCGCATATTCTTATAAACAGTGCTGAGGAAATACCACAAATATACCTTGGTGAATAATTTGAATAATTTCGAATTAACTTCCATCGTCCCTGTTAATGATTTAGGAGGAGCAGAGAAATTCCACTCACAATTGTACAATGCTCAAAACCTTTCTCTGCTTACAATTACTACAATGCAAAATACTGCAGAAGTGTGATTGTCGCTTGCTTTGTAAAAATATCACAGTTTACAGAAAGAAAAAGTCACAAGTTTATAATCCAGGTAAGATATTTGGCCTCGCCCATCTTCAAAAAACACTGAAACACAGCAGTCCACATCAGAAGTAAATTTATAACAACATTACATCATATTACATATTAAAAACTTAATTCGCCTCCATAGTATAATGGCTTATAGGTCATTACAGCTACGAAAATTATGTGCTTTAGCCTTTTGTACCATAAGTGCAGTCACACACTCTCACACCCCCTCACACACACACACCCCCTCACACACACACACCCCCACACCCCCTCACAC
>JAQQZR010000033.1:9177911-9188351 GCA_030068235.1 Notoglanidium macrostoma
ACCCCCTCTCTCTCACACACACACACACACACACACACACCCCTCACACACACCCCCTCACACACACACACACCCACACACACACACACCCTAACACATACACCTGCCTGTTCTGTTATTTATGCTGCTATATAAATTTTTTCCACTCATCTGACCTGGTTGCACAGTTTGTTCTGTATACAGTATAATCCTGTGTACCACACCCTTGTGTTGTGTTGAATGTTTACACCATGGTCCTGGAGGTATATTTCAGACCCCAGTACACAGGTGGGAAAACGAAATCAACTTGACAATGGTTCAATTGAAAAGACAAGTCAGCGAGTGTGACTTGTTCACTCAGAAGAAGGCTAGGGACTATTCCATACTCTATGATACACCCTCACACACCTGACACACACACACATGGGGATGCCTTCTATTCATTAGATGGAACTGACTGGGGTTAAATCACATCTCAGTTAATCTGACTCACAGGATAATATTTCACATATTCACTCAGGTATTTTCTAACATTGCCTTTTCCATTCAATATCTCTGCTCAGTTCCAGCACATTTTTAGTTCTGTTCTTGTCTGCTGTTGCTCAGAACCTCTTACACACCCATCCCATTTCTCACTCCTACTCCCTCTACCTCTATTCTTTCCTTTATATTTTTCTTTATTATTGCTCTGTGTAAAGTCCTGACTGACCTTCTCATCCTCACATCTCCTAGCATGAGAACTGCTAGGCTGTGAGCTCCTCATGCTCTGCTCTACACTACTCACAAGTATGTAGCTGTATGTTCACATGTATCCCAGGGACATGTCTGGGTAGGACCTGCTGTCGCTAGAATGCTGCTGAGGAGGCTGTGCTCCGAGGCCACCAATACCTTCATCTTCAAAATTCCCCTGCAGATTTCCAAGCACACCATTCTAAAATAAGCAACAGGAGACTCGTTTTTAATTCTGTAATAGCAAATATTAGAACATGATTTTAGAACAATCTGCAATATTGGACTCCTGAGTAGCCTTGATTTCTCCATTGTCAATTATCAAGGGGCATCTGAGCTGTTGGCGTCCTCCCTTGAGGACATTAAGCTGCAATTCGAGCAACTGCAATAGTTTAACTGACCAGCCAGCTCTCCCCCATTATACGACACCTACCAACGGGGCAGGGTGATGGTTAACATATGCTTGTTCTAAGAGACGTGAAAGCATCCAACCACACCTTTTGGAAGTGCTGCCCATGCAATGTCACATGGCAGCGACACACACATGGAGGAAAGCACTGTCTATGCTCTTCTGCATACCTGCGCTCACCATGATTCACTAGTGTCATAGTTTGACAGGAGAGAGTATGCGAGTAGAGTATGCGATCTCACCCACTTAGAGAGCATGGCTAATTTTGCTCGCTTGGCTCCTGGTGATGAATGGCTGTTTCGTCATCGTAATTTGAACTCACAATCTCCTGACATACGTTTCTACTGCAGCACTTGGGAGCCCGACGTGGACGTTTGAATTTTATAGATATTTGTTACAACACCGTAAACTGAAAAACTCAAATAAATGGCTCCAGTAAATTACTCAGACAACGTCTCTGGAGATCGCAGGGTTGAATGTTGCCACAGCCATCCATAGGGCCCAAGAGAGCAAAACTGGCCATTATCTCAAGGAGGGAGGAGTGGCATACGCTCTTTTCTCTATCAGTCACAAGTATCATAAGTGACACTAACCAATCATGGCCATCTGAGAGTTCATGCATATGGAAGTGGGTAGATAGTGCCATGCTCCATGTGTGTTACGCCGCCCCGACACTGCCTAAGCAGCAGTGCGAAAAAGATGTGGTTGGCTGGCTTCACACTCCTTGGAGGAAGCATGTGAAAGGCTTTGCCCTCCCTGGTTGGTAGCGGTCATGTGATGGGGAGAGCTATCTGGTGAGTAGAACTTACTGAACTAGGAAGAAAATCTAGGGTACAAACCCAAATTTTGCCTTCTCAACCCAAAATACTCCTACATTCATGTATCAGGAATGTTGCAGACAAACATAAAATTCATGAAAATGTCTATCATTAAAATAGATGATAGTCTTACCTGGCCCATGTATGGCTGTTGGAGCATGTTACGATCAAGGCTAGACTGTGGACAGAGAGCATGAGTTCCTCCATGGAGCTCTCCAGACTGCCCATGCTTCTCCTGACCCACAGCATCCAAGCAAGTTAGCAGCTCCCCCAGATACTCACCCACATGTGAGTGCCCTGCAGCAGTGTAGGATGGGGCAAGTTCCTGGTTGCAGTTCATAGACACAGTGTTTAATTGGTTCATATAGGGAAGTCCCTGAGGCAAATGGTTGGTTTCCAGATAAAAGCTTCCAGGTTGCTGCAATACAGACTGTAAGACAGCTGGCAGTTGCTGGTCAATGGAGCTGCTCTCTGTAACAGAAACACTGTCACTGCCATTCACCTCAGTGTGTTTCAGTCCACGACACATCTCCTTCTCAGGGCAAAAGAAGCATGAAAGCTCAGGTTGGTGTACATTTGGTTGGTTCACTTGATGAGGTGGCTGCTGTTGCAGATTCAACTGAAGTCCAGTTGGTATTAAGCTTAGCTGGTTGTATGGATAAGACTGTGCTTGGAGAGATCCCTGATGATTTTGCTGCCTGTCTTGCATAGAAGGGGCTTGCTGAGGTTCTGAATAGGATTGCTTTGGTACAAGTTGCATTTTTGGCTCTGAAGGCTCAACAAAAACAGACGAGTGTTGTTGCTGGGATTGTGACATTAAAGGACTATGTAAAAATAGCTGCTGACCCTCTGACCATGGGATCAGTGATGGCTGTGATGGAGGCTGTGGTTGAGGTGCAATACAAGGAAGACACCTCTCCTCCAGATTGGTCTGAACGCTGCTGGGAAGTGCAGAGTCAACTTTCTTCCTAAGAGACTCCTGTACATAGGAAAGAATGTCATCCTTAAAATCTTCGAGGCCATATTGCCCAGCTAGCTCTAAGTTAAGGAAGAGATCTTCTTGCTGTAGAATCTCTAAGTCTTCTGGTGTGATCCCCAAACTTCCCATGAAGCTGATGAGCTCACAGTTGCTCTCTTCCCCTCCAGAGCTGACGGCAGGATCTGGTTTAAAGAGAGAGGTCTCGGGGAGAGAAAGAATGTTCTTCTGCCAGTTACTGGAAAAGATCCCACCAAGTTCCTCTTCCTCTTCCTCAGGGTCCCGAGCTCTCATCGGCTCATCTGAACCTGAATGACACACATAGAGAGACTCATCTTGTTTGAGCATGGAGCCCAGGAGAGAGTTGGGATCTAATCCACCAGTGAGTTTCAGTTGGTTACTGTCTCCTGGAGCAACAGATGCAAAAGATTCTGAGCCAGAGGGAGTGCCACTAAGGGATTTGATTGGGTTTATCTCATACAGTACAGCCTCTCCTGTGGTGAAGCTGAAAGGAAGCATGAGGCTACGCTTCTTCAGGGTCTCTTCTCCTTCTTCATCCCTGTAAGAGGACAATGTGTGACTGTGTGCGTATCTAAGTGCAGTTAAATATGTTAGCTCTTGAGTATAAAATGTCTTTACACTAAAATGAAAAAGATGAATGGGACCTACATGAGTACTCTCTGAGAAGCAATGATAAAGTCAGGTCGGCCATTTTTGTAGATGAGTCTGGCATTAGCCTGCACCCAAACCCAGCCACTCTGTTTGGTAAGCAACCTAAATACAGTCAACCCACTCTCACCTGTCTTTATCACTGCAGAGGAGAAGAGAAGGGAGATTGTATGTATTATTAACCTGGTATTACTCTTTTATATATATATATATCAGAACAGCTAAACAAGTCAAGCAGGTTTTGACATACAGTAAAAGGAACACTATCTGTTATTCTAAGTAACACAATTCAACACACAGCACAGAACAAGTGACCTTCATGCCCTTGACTGATATCATATGAGGTGCATGACTGAATGTCTGCCGCAGAAGCCTAGGAACTTACTGCGCATGTGGTTCTCAGCACAGTGTAGCATGTCTGCTGCATGAATAAATTGGTAGCCTGAGCCACGGTAGCACAGCTCTTCCTCTGTGTAGCCCAGCACAACCTTCCCTCTGTGTAGAGACAAACAGAAACAAATAACTGGCCTAATAGAGGACACTTTAAAAAAAGCAAAAAAAACCAAAAAAAAAACTACAATTCCAAGGGCAAAAGAGTGATCATCAGGGTGTTGCAGATAGTATGACTACTGTAGTGTTGTAGATAGTAGAATGCTGCTAGGAGCCAGTACATAAAGCTCCTGATAGGACTGAGGTGAAAAATGGCATTTTTATCATGTGGTGGCTCACATTTTATATTTATATAGAAAAGTTTAAAGTTGTGAGAAATAATAATCCTGATGTGTTTGGTTAGTAAAGCGAAAATCTCCGTTACACAACCAAAATAATAAAAATGCAAAAAAAAAAAATATTAAAATAAAAATTAGAAGATTAAAACACAAAGATCAAGCAAAAAGGAATCAAACTAAAACTATCCATTTAAAACAGTCATAATTGCTAAATTAAGTGCGTCACTCACTTGGCATCGCATGCAGTTGGGGTGAAGTCCAGTTTGTGTTTGGTCCGGAAGATGAAGTTTTTGGCACGGATCTCCAGAATGGATGGTGGCTGGACCGGACAGGCCAGGGCAAATAAGGCCAGCTGAGGTGGAATGGGTTTGCCCTCTGGAGTCTTTTCATTCTGCCCATGCAAGAACTTTAAACGGCCCTGAAAGTTCATGGCCTGTAGATATCGAGGCCAACAGACAGTGCGTCAGCCACGTTAGCCACCAAAAGAGCATATAGTAGTGATTAGAGGGGAAGATCAACACTGCTACTAATTTAAAACCAGTAACTACACATTACAGTAAACTATCATGGAACACTGATGGGCTTTCCTTGGCATGCATCTAACATCTTTCATGTGGCAATATACTGGAAATAAATTTCAAGGGCTCAAAATTCACATTTAAGTATATAAATATTGGCAAATATTTTTGAATATTCGTGTTGCAGAAGCTTTAACTATAATTTCAAAAGCTGTAATCTGTAGCCCTTAAAGTGAAACTTTAATATCAATTATACTGAAAAGTATAAATCTTCAACAGGCACTCATAGTGATTATCTTCCGTAGCACGACATTAAAAGTATAGTTTGGTAACTGTGGTTTGGAGAATTCATGACTAAATCACTCGGCTTATACTTTTGTCCACATATAACTGGCAGTAGAAAAGGATGATAATTAATAGGCTAAAACATAAGAAAACCAGAAAAGCTTGCAAGTACTTAAGTACTCCGTGACCTCTCACTGAACCCAAAACATGTCCAGTATTAGAGGACCTACGAACTAAATTCCACTTTACTTAACCACTTGCTTTATGACCTAAAATATAAAGGGCTACTTTCCTGGCCATGACTCTAAAATCAAATGTCAACTGCTAAAGTGAATGGAGGAATCATGAAGTTAATGGTGACATTTTAATGTTAATCCCGAGTACCACCAAATCGAATGTACTGGCTAAAAAGCTGTTGTTAAGCATTAACACCTTGTAATTTAATATAAAATGTTCTATTTATTAAAAACAAAGCATACAATACACATAAAGCAGTAAACTGTTAAGGGCAGCATTCAGAGCTGGCAACTTGAATCCGAAAAAAAATAAAATAAATAGGTCAGCGTTTACACGAGTAAAGTTCTCCTTTAGCTTGCGTGGGTGTTTATTCTGATGTTCTGGATGGCCCATTCAGATTATTAACAGTATCTGTGTGTAGTTGACAGGTGCTAGATTCTTTTTATTGTGCACAGATGTCTAATACAGCGTGTTACAATAGTAACTATACAATCACATTTAAACATAAGCACTTGCATTTAAGCTCAAACAATGAGGGAATATCAAATGGGATTGAAAAGGCAGACATACTGTACCACAAAGGAAAGAAACAATTTAAAAGTAGATTTTAAAAGACAAAGACTAATCCGATGTACAAATAATAAGACCGAAAGAATTCAAATAAACATCTAACAGGAGTCAATATATTACTGTAGGAAGGGTCCTAGTTGCAACTGTCACATTAATCTCTGCATATTTGTTTTAGAAGTAAATTACTGCGAAGGAGCAAATGGATTACTCCAACAACAAAAATTACTCAACGGATGAGGATTTTCTTTAACTGCTGTTGCACAGTGACCTTAAACCATATACCTGGGGAGTGTGTTTATGCCCTTAAAGTAGTGAATGTGAATGTTCATTTAAATCATTTTAAGTAAACAGATGTGGGTTGAACACATTGAAAATAAGTTTGCAGGGAAAATGTTTCTCTTCCACATGACCAGGGGAAACTAGCAGTTATGTACATCAGTTTAGGCCTCATGTCCAGCCATGTGAATGGCAGTTAGCGCTGTTATTACATGCAATTTATTACTTAAAAGAGCTTTAAAAGGAACTGTTTTCAATTTCATACCACATGTGTAATGGTTTGAAATTTCCACGCAATATGGTTAAAATTAGGACTGGGCTGTAATATTTCGCAAAAACATATTGTATGAATGTCTGTGATTTGTCAGAACCCTCAGAGGGTATTCATCAACCAGAATGCTGAACAAGCTCAGAGTATGCTAAATAAAAGTGCTGGCATTTGTTAGAGCACATTTGCGTTGCACATGTTACAGTTAGAAAGCATTCTGCGCTTTCACTTACACAGCCATTCCGTGCAGCCGATTAAAGCAAGAAAGCCGTAGCTCAATTATGCTGTAAAAGGCATTTTGCTGATGGGGTTTGGGTCCCTTTAGAGGGATAAATTACATTGCTTTAGTTTGTATATATGTTTTGCTCAAGCCTACATTTAAACATCAGGCCTTCAGGCTCACAGCTTAAGAGAATTTTCTTCCCAAGAAAGAATGAATTAGCTTGACTGTTAAAATTGGTCAAATATAACTTGGTAATTTTGTGGATGCTATTTAATTCCAAGCATACCTGCTTCATTTCTCATTTATCTGTGATTCTGGAAAACAAAGCATGATTCAGAGGACTGAAGTCACTATTCCCTACTTTTTAAAACTGCTCTTCAATTTGTATATTTTCAGTATCAGATATTTTCCTTTCCATTTCTGACCTTTTCCAACTTACCAGAAAGCCAGAGGAGTTGTTCAGTAGACTTCTTAACCTGCACATGAAACTTCGTTCCAGAAAGGCAGAGTTCTCCGGTGGTAATTGCTCGGGGTTGTAATATGTATGAGGTAACTGTGAATCTTGAGAAGCTGCAAGGACAAAAAAAGAATCATGCTTTTGATATCTAAGCAGCTATTGTATATTAAAATCACATGCTAATCAATGCAGTATGGCAATAGGAAGTTATTTGGAACCTGGCTATAAAAGCACAATTATTAATTTTTTAATAATTGGATAAAGCAATGGATCTGCTTCCCCTGTCTCTGGTTTTTTTTTCTCAGCTTGGCAGTGTCCTGGCTACTACTTATTAAGTGGAAAGAGCTTTAAATCCTGTTTTACCATGCACTAGTTGCCCAGTGTCTGGAGAGTCAGCTGGGTTGAGAGCCCAGTGGAGTTGCCGCTGAAACTCAGCCCTGTCTTCTGTGTGAATAAGCTCATAAACACTCTGATGGATGATATCTGACTGTGAAAAGCAAAAATACACACAACCAAATGAAAGTAGAGCATAATGTATAAATAGTGTCCAGCAGATAAGTGACCTGGTAGCAAAGATTCATGCACTGAACTAAGTGGAGAATATTGGAGGTCCAAACCAACCTGATGGAACCCAAGATAGTCCTGAACAGATGAAGAGACATAAAAAACTGAACCATTAGAGGTCACCACCAATACAAATCCATTTATGGCCTACAAGAAGAAAAAAAGGTTCAGCATGGATGTCTGCTTTAAGATATACCGCAACAAATACAGTGACAGATATCAAGGTAAACATTAACACATGAGTAATGTATAAATGAGAGTAATTTAATCATTTAATTACACCAAAAAAATGCTTTTTCCAAGTATTTACCAGCTTTCCTTTAATTGACAGGCACATTTGTCAAAACAACCCATTTTAAAGGGTATTAATACACACATATAATGAAGTGTAAAGGCCTTATTTATTGGTCCAATAGTGGATCTGTGGTGGGCTTGGGGTTCCCAATCAGTCTCCATTTCCTTTCTTGGTAATAAAGTGCCATAAAATGGTACTGAAGCAGAGACGGATTACCTGTAACAGCAGTTCCCCTTCTGGCAACTCCTGAACATGTGTTTTTGCATCACTGTTTGCTGGTTGATTAGAGGTGCTGGTGGTCAGGACAGCTAGAAAACAGAACATAAGTGATAAGAAGAGTACTTCTGCATCTAGGATAATGCCTTGTCCGAACACATAACCATGTTTGATAAGAGCATAAATGCACAAAATGCGCAACAATATATATTTAAATTATGATTTGACCCACTGGACAATGTATTACATTTTCAAATGGGATATGAATCTATACAAAATTATTTTAGCATTTTGATTAAATCACAACCACAATGAACTACAAAACCATGTCCATTCTGCCTGAAGCCATGGTACTGTACAACTGTGCTTAGACATTACAGGATGGGGCTCAGTGCTGTTATTCTCTTGTCAATTATTAATTGTGCCTTTCCCACTATTACATGTGCGGCTAGTCAAATGAAAATATCCTCAAGTGATTATGCTCAAAACATTACTCGACTGCATTATTAATAACTGTGTTATTCAGGTTATATATTAGCTAATACTTGTTCATTCATGAAGGTTGCCGACAATTCCCTAGCTGATGTTCACAATATTGTGCTAGTCTAATCAGTTGACTCGTTCCAGAAATAAAACATAAATAATAATAAAAAAAAAATTAAAAAAAAACAACATAACAGTAATGATACTTCTCGGATTCCCACATAGCAGTCCCCCTTGTGCTTAATACCACGTAGTAAAGGTTGAACAGCAACTTGCTTGATGCCTTGTTTACCTATGGTGTGGTGTTGAAAGCAGAAAGTTCAACATCTACAGAAGCGCTTACACTCACATAGTGCTGTACACAATAGGAATAACAGTTACAAAGCCTGGAGCTGGAAAATGATACTTAAAACATTAATTATTAATAAAACTCATAACTAATCATTTAAGTAAACTTGGTTAATTTGAAAAATAACCAATTACAACTGAACTTCATGAAGTTCTGCAGTATGGTAGAAGGGGGAATCCATGGGGGTTTAAGCACAAACTGTTAGTGGCATGAGTTCATTTAAATGAAGAAATATGCTGCTGTTTATCAACAACGCAATAGAGACAATCTTAGTAACCCAAATGGCATAAGAACTAAAAAAAAAAAACTCCATCTAAATCCAGGTTTCCACTGAATCAACACAACCTGTGACCCTGTAAGTATACAGGTATGCTGTCTTGCCTACTGTTGCATTCAAAGTGAAGTTGCAACTTGTAATTCCCTGCCTACAACAAGGGAAAACCCCTCAACTTGAAATTTCAACTCGTCAATTTGGAGTAGTCTTCTCAACTCCCAGTTCCTTCCCCATACATCAAATCAACAGGGCCTCACACACTGTGACGAGTGTGAAGTGCTCCTTCTCTACTTTTAAATTAGGTTACTGCAACATTGGCCTTGAGACCAAATAATATAACCTTTGTATGTATGTATGTACGTATGTATGTACTGTTCTGCAATTTCAGTCCAAAATGTTACATGAACATTTCAAGCTCACTAGAACAGAACCAATAACCACTCGGGCCCTTGACTGTAAAAGTGCAGTTGAAGTACCTTTTTATGAGATTTACATATTCTGACAGAGCAAACAAAAGGTGTATTTTAAGGAGGTATCCAAGTTTGGTTTTTTTTCACTTTGCCCATCAGAAAGAGAATTAACATCAGTGTAGCTTGCAATTTACCCCTTCAAGCCACCACATATGTAGCATAAGTCACAGATTTTAACTAGAATTACTTAGCCTGGCTACTTGATATTGACTGTGGATGTTATATTCAGGCAAATAAACTCTTTTAATGTGCTGATGCTTAAACGGTCCTAAGCATGTCCAGTAGCCGGTTGTTCCAGCAGAGCGCAAGTTCAATCTTTACCTAGTTGGAATGTAAATCGCCACTGTTTAAGTTACGAACAAATAAAAGTTATACCGCAAGTTCAATATTCACTACCAGTCAAACGTTTGGACACACCTACTCTTTTTCCAAGGTTTTTCTTTATTTTTTTTTGCTTTCTACGTTGTAAAACGTTACTGAATACATCAAAACTATGAAGCAACGCGTATGGCATATACTGAATTATGTGGTAGACAAAAAAAAAGTGTAAAAATATATATATACATTTCATATTTTAGATTCTTCAAAGTAGCCAACATTTAGCGTGATGGTACAATCGGCATTATCTTAACCAGCTTCATGAAGTC
>JAQQZR010000033.1:9217398-9229390 GCA_030068235.1 Notoglanidium macrostoma
CACCCCCACACACCCACACACACACCCACACACACACACACCCACACACACACACACCCCCACACACACACACACCCACACGTAAAGGCCCAGCAGCCCCCCCCCCCCCCCCCACTCCCCATCTGCCTCGACCTCAACCAGCACCTTTCAGCGGATACCTCAGCGTACCTTCTGCTTCTCTCGTCCAATGGCTTGCCTCTTAATCTCTCTGGACAGCCAGATCAGCCGAGCTGGTTTCCTATTTGGCAATAAAGTGTAACGAATCATCAGCCTGGGGACCAATGTTTTGTAGGTGTAGTTTGAAACTGATTTCTTTTCTCTTACGGGATTAAGCTCTTTTTCAACTGGTTTTTGAAAACGAGGGCAGGTTTTAAATTGTCCCATGAGAAGAAGACGACAGCTGATTGCGAAGCTTTCAACGTGATCTCTCACGCACAATTAATTCCGCAATTGCAACTTTGCATAGGACAAAACAGATGATTTATTTTTAAAAACAGGATTTTACTACATGTCTATGTCCTATGTCCTTCTGCGTGGGAAAAACATCATAGCCTTTTCACCTATTTTCAAATCATAGAGGGCCAGTGGAGAAAAATAAATATCAGCCAATGTAATGCTAATGGCGATGGGCATGAAGTGCAAGCTAACCACTGCTGTCTTCGCTTTAAAAATAAATTATTCTTTTTACCTGTTGTATTTATTTTTAGTTTCCACATCTCATCATCTTGTGCCTTCACATATTGCTGTGTGGAAGTAGGGGCAGTTTGGAGAACAAAACTATGATGCACAAATCAAACACTATGTTTATATTTAAAAACAAAACAAAACAAAAAGCACTGAAACTGAACTGAAGCAAACCGCTCCCAGCATGCTTTGCTCTGGATGAAGAACACTGTGTAAACCGATGGTAGGACAGCATCTGGTCTCTCTGTATGGTGAAATATGAATATTAATATGTTATATTTTCCTGGCTCTTATCAGTTTTTGGCTTGCTTTGGTTATATAATGAAACCACTTGATCCTTGGTATGTCAAAGTTATTTGTCTTTTCTCACATAGATTTTGGAATGATTTGAAACTGGATATTCATCTCAGTTTAATTTTGTTGGCTGAATGAAACAGGAGCAGTGTTGTGGTTTTTTTTTCTATGCTTGTGTTCAGGATAGGCAAGAGAATAGCGACTGCTCCCTACCATTCAGCACAAGAGGTTCATGTATATTTTATGGTTGGCTGAATAAAGAAATGTGATTTCATATTTGCGTTTTGCTTGAGTATTGCTTTGTTTTTCATAACCTAGTAATGTGACTTGTTGCAATTGTAATTGCTTATGTAGTAGTGTATAAAAAGCCTCATAATGAGCACGTATCAGAACGCTGTATGGTTTAATCAGATCAGGTTTTTCTTAAATATTTTAAAACCAGTGGTTTCAAAAAGATCAGCATGCGAACAATTATTACATGAAGGCAAGACGTCTGCTAGACAAAATGAACAGCACCGAGTCCCTTATTCATGGAGAAGAAAACTGAAGTAGGTTGCTCAGTGTTTAAGGCACTATTGGTCAGAAGGCTGCGAATTCAAATCCCAGCATCTCACCGTTGGACCTTAAAGCAAGGCCCATAACCCTCAGCTGTATTCTGTCTCAATTGTTTAGTCATGCTGGATAAAAGCATCAGGCAAATGAGGTAAAGGAAAACCGTTCACACTTTAGGAAAATCTGAAATGCAATGCACAGGCACTATTCTATTTCAATTTTGCCTTGAGGGCAATCCACCACAACCAAAAGCAAAACCTTTGCTATGCTTTTTCCTCTCCAAACTGTTATCATGACTTTGGAAGCACACGAGTGTTTAGGATGTCTTTGTATGCTGTATGTACAATTTCCCTTCACTAAGACGAAGAAGCCCAAAGCTGTTGCGGCTGAAGACTCCACGGTTTGCCAAGGTTGGTGTGGAAGAACTCGAGTGTCCTGCATAGAGCCCTGACCTCAACTCCACTGAACACCTTTGGGACGAACTGGAATGCCGACTGCACACCAGGACTCCTCATCTGACATCACTGTCTGAAATCACTAACGCTCATGAGGCTGAATGGACACAAATCCCTAAGTCATGCTCCAAGATCTAGGGAGAGCCTTCCCAGAAGAGTGGTGGTTATCATAACAGCAAAGGGGGACTAAATCTGGAATGGGATGTTCAACAAGCATACGAGTGTTATGGTTAGGTGTCCACAAACTTTTGTCCTTATAGTATATCAGTGATTCTCACCTGGGTCTGGTGGTGAGTGGTGGGTGTAACTGCTGCAGGACATCCTCAATCGGAGGATCATGGTGAGAGCTAAGAAGGATCTCAGCCAGACTAACAACTCCCTCATTCACTGTTGCCAGCCAGAAATCACTACTTCATCCTGAAAACTAAAGTCCCCCCTTCCCCTGCCACCCCCATGCCCCTGTGATTGATAGAACGTTGATGTAGCTCAAAGTATAGTGACTCACTAATTTTCAAGTCAATTTCAAAGACTATAAAAGAAAAGGAAAGCAGAGAAAAAAGAAAGTTCCTCATTTATAAGCTGTAGTCATTAGTGGTCAGCATTCTCTGCACACAGCTCTCATTGCCCGGGTAATTCTGAGCCTATACTCCACATAAGGTTTTTTAACCTACAATAGTCTGCATATCTTTTAAAGGTCAAATCCACACGTGTCATAATTAACCATGATATTCTGAGGAGGGAAAAAATTTATGACAGACATAACATCTGTCTATGGTGCACTAATTATAACACAATATACCATGTGACCTTCAATTATTTCAAGAGGAAGTACTAATTTATTTGGACGGTGAGAATTCTTTATGAGGGCTGTGCCGCTGTGTATAAAAGGATAGAAAAGAGGCATGGGAAGAGAAACAGAGGAAATTCACCTGCATTTTATTTTTGAAGACATTAGTTAAATATGTAAGTGTTTCTGTAGTATTCCTCATCAAGGAAGGGTGTAAGTAGCTGAAGATTATCTTCTTTAATGTGTGTGTGTGTGTGTGTGTGTGTGTGTGTGTGTGTGTGAGACAGGTTGACTGTATTGGTTTTAGCAGCATTGATCATGGTCTCTGTTGAACTCGACCCCTCGAGCACAGAAGAATGGAAATCTCTGAGCAATCCAAAAAGCAGAATGCTGGTGAGCTGAACACCTTCTGGTCTCTAATACTCACTAAGTTCCTGACATTGACTTCTGTTTAGCTGTGGTCATTACAAGATTCCCTTGTAATGCTGTTGGTTATTTCAACAGCTAAATGTTTGCATTGCATTCTGCAGTATTTGTCAGTCTCTTTGGATGAAAGTTTCTGCCAAATAAAACATGTAAAAGTAAATATCAAAGCAATTTCTGGTTTTGAAAATTGCCTGTCAATCATGCATTTTGCATGATCAGTCAAGCATTTTTCAAAGAGTACTATACTCCACCTATACTCCACTGTACTCTGTGCTGTACTCCACATTCTGTTGCATGTTTCTTTTGGTATTTTACACTGATATTTACTTTACTGTTTAGGGATTTTATCCTTATGTTTCATAATGTGTCATAAATTACATGCATTTATTGGCATCATATTATTGTTGTTGTTGTTGTTGTTGTTGTTGTTGTTCCCCCTTTGTCCCCAGTTTTTCCGGATTCTCCAGTCATACCTTGATGGTCGAGAAAGTCCAGCTGAAAGCGGAAAAATAAATACGGTGGAAGATGGGGATAGCAACCTGGAAAATACTGCACTGGACAAATACAGCAACTTTCTCTACAATGGCTTTTTTGATGTTGAATAACAGTACATCAGAAGTAATATTATTATATCTGTAATTAGCAGATGTATTAAACATCATGCTGTGTTGTTTCATGTGGCTGAAGCATCAGTTAGTAATAGACACCTCATAAAACATATAGCAACTTAAATACTTAAATAATATTAAATATATTTTAATATTACATGATAATTAAAGAGGATCTAATGTCTCTTTTCAACAAGCTTTTATAATAATTTCCAAATCACAGAGATGTATTTCTTAGTAGACGCATTAAAGGAAATAAATACATTTACTGTAGTTATAGTTATTCATTATTTTTTATTTTATTTTAAATGGTCTTAGATATAAAGAGGTATGTCTCTGAAAGTTGAAATAAACCTTCTCTGGCTTTATGCTGCGATTAAATTTTCAAATGAATGTGACTGCGCAGATTGTGGAAGTAGTGATCAGCTTGAATACACCCGTGTTGCTGACAGCGTCCTGCACTTTGATCGCGCTGCTGTTATTCTGCGCATATTAGAGTTATGGAAGAATTCACAGGAGCTCAGCTTATTGCTGAAGCACTAAAGGTTCAGGTTAGTGTAATAATTCTGAAATTGCTTTTATATTGAATCCAGCAATGCTCCAGAACCGTTAAAATCTTTACCTAGCTAAATGAAGCAACGTGTGGTTGTTTCTCAGTAATGCAGCGACTAAAGTTAAACGAATGAAAAAGAACACACATTTAAAGGTGCAGTAGTCAATATTTTTTATTTCTCACTAGAACAAATATAGAAATGATTAAAAAATAGTTTAAGCCATTGTCTCGGAACAAGTGTATTTCTTAGATGAAAAAGAAACCCAGTTTGAAAACCTGCCTACCGCTCAGGCAAGTTTATTCGTATTTGGACTGCCCACTTGTCAGTCATTTTGTAGACACGCCCCTTCACATCTTCATAAAGAAGTACGTATGAAGTTGTAGAGAAGTAGAGAAGAAGTTGCATAGAGTATAGAGTTGTAACATGGCTTTCAAACAAAAGCATGCGCAGGAAAGTGACGTCATGACAGTCCTGGATCATGCTAATTCTGTTTGAACCACTCTGTTTGGGGGCGGAGCCTTGCGGAGATGGGGGTGGGCTTAATGAGCCAAAAAAAAACAAACCCGCATTCAAATCTTATTCAACTCCACGCATTGAACATTTAGACATATTTTTTTACAAATCGTAGTTAATGCATCTTTAAACATTGTGTATCAGTGCAGATTGCATTAGGCTACATGTTTTTTAGACTGTAATATCAGCTTGTAAATGCAAGCAGGTGTCCAAGTCACCTTTGTCACGGTTTCAAGTTCAGTTCATTGCAATGCACGAGCTGGCTTAGTGAAAAATTAGGAAGTTAACAGGATTCAGTTAACTGGCAAGCCACATGTATTGTACATTGTTTCAAGTGAGCAAATTTAGCAACAAGTAGACCAAAATCACATATTCCATTAAACCTGCTAAACACAGAAGAGGAGAGGAAAGGTGAGAATGAAATTCAACTTCAGCTGGCAATGCATGAAGGCAGGGCTGCTCAGTACAGTAGTGTTTTTACCTTCAGGACCCCAGAATGCAGATAATAAAGACATGCTTGGGCAGAAGTGAATTGCTCTTTCCATGTAGCCAACAATATATCTAGGTCTAGGGTAATAAACAAACATTATTCATTCATTCATCTTCAGTAAGCACTTTAGCCGAGTCAGGGTCTCACTGGTTCTGGAGGCTATCTTGGAAACACTGGGCGTGTGAAGCAGAAATATACCTTAGATGGGACACCTGTCCATCACAAAGCACCTTGCACTTTAACTTTCTCACATTCACTCATGCTTCTGCAACTCAAGACATATCAGCACAGCCTCTAAATCTGAGAACTCCTTAACGTAGCTAACATTAATGAATTAATGGACCTGATGCTTGCCGGGTTATTCAAATCTGAAAAAAAAAAACAGACAACATGCAAACATTTCTGATTAGTCTGTGCATTGTTGGTGCATGCAAAGTAAATGCTTCATTATTTCCTAAGCCATGGTTAGGGTCAGGGATAATCATTTAAAAGTTACTAATCCATTTTCTCCATCAAAAATATGAAACTAATGCACTTCAGTATCAGTTTCTTTCATCTTGTGCATATTCTAATATGTTCTAATGCTTATTCTAACACTGCAGAATGTTGAGTACATGTTTGGCATCGTTGGGGTTCCGATCATTGAGGTTGCCATGGCAGCCCAGGCAGCCGGTATCAAGTATGTGGGCATGCGCAATGAACAAGCGGTAAGAGCACACTCCTTCACAACCAGCTAATAGAATTCTTCAAACACTTACCCACGGATATGCAGCTATGAAGTAGATAACAAGTAATGGGGTTTTATGAATCAGTACCATGCAGAGCACATGATGTACTTCTTCTTGTAGTGTGTTGAGTTGTTAAAAAACCCCAAACTAGAAGTACTTTTCTCATGCTTCTACAATCTACTCTATAACAGTCTTTACCTCTTAAAGTTTTACTTAAGTAATCAGTTTATGCCTTTAATATGCCCATTTTAGTTACCATGTAGACCACATAAGCACTTGTACACATTCTCCAAGATTTATTTTTATTGTTCTGCCTTCAGCTTTCGTAAGTCACTCTAGATAAGCGTCTAATTATTGAAAGTAAATATACGTAAATAAAAATGAACACAATTCTTTGCACAGAGGAAATGTTAGTGACAGTTTTGCCAATTGAAAAAGTCTTTATTAATACAAAAAATGTTTTTCAGTTAAAAAACTTTTTATGTTCTGCAAATTACTTTTCCATCCACAATTGCTTGTCAGTAAAGAAGGTAACACGTTATGTAATAGACCACTTTTCAGACAAAAAAAAAAAGGCTGCCAGGTTTTACCTGCCAAGAAAGAAGTGCGACAGTCAACATCTTCAGAAGAACTGTGGCAGATTCTCCAAGATGCTTAGAGAAAACATACTTAGAGAAAACAAAACCCCAAAAAAACATGTATCTGAAATTACTGATGCATTTTTAAAGACAAAGGGACGAGTATTGACTTTTTTTGGTTTAGTGTATAAAAGGTTTAATTTAATTAGTTGTAAAGCATCTAACTTTAGAGCATTTCTTACATACACATTTGCCTAAGACTTTTGCACAGTACTGAATATTTCAGTATATATTTCATTTAGTTCACGTCTCTGTTTTCTACAGGCCTGTTATGCTGCTTCTGCAATTGGATATTTAACAGGACGGTATGTGTTTCCCTTAATTGATTTCCCATCTATTATCAGAGCATTTGCATTTTGCTGTGCCTAAGCATTCACCCTTATTGCTCTTTGCTGCCCGCTTACAGTCCAGCAGTTTGTCTAGTGGTGTCTGGACCTGGACTGATCCATGCACTTGGTGGAATGGCCAATGCTAACATGAACTGTTGGTAATGAGTTTACATGTGCATTGAATGTGTGATTTCTTATACTATACACAGATGACCTAATTGTTTTTTTTTAATTCCAGGCCTGTGGTAGTCATCGGCGGCTCCTCGGATCAGAATCAGGAGACAACTGGAGCATTTCAGGAATTTCCACAGGTGGTTATGCGTTATGTTTTTGGGATGTCCTTCCATACATCAAAAGTAGACATCAAAGTGAATTTCTGTACTCTTTTCTGAATCAGGTAGAAGCCTGTCGCCTTTACAGCAAGTTTTCAGCCCGACCAGGCAGCCTGGTTATGATACCAACTGTAGTTGAAAAGGTGAAATTAGCTTATATCATTTTCTATTGTGCTTGTGGTTTCTGATTCCTCTTGCTTCACATACGTGCTTGCTCTGCTGTTTCACAGGCAGTAAGGAGCAGTATTTACGGTCGTCCAGGAGCATGCTACGTAGACATCCCTGGTGACATGGTGAATGCCAGAGTGGACCGGAAATCCGTCAGGTGATTCCAGTCGTGTCTTTTGTGTGATTTTGCTTTTCATCTACATATTTCTGACTCTTTTTAATATCACACATGTGATCGAAAATAAGGGCAGTACGGTGGCTCAGTGGGGTGTATTAGGGTGTGCGTCCATATAGCGTTCTTCTCTGATAGCCAGTGCTACATAAAAGAAAGCTCCCACGCTGGACATCCTGTCCTGGATGTATTTCCGGCTCCAGATCCACAGATCAGGAGAAAGAAGTTAGTTAACTTTACACTGAGGTCATTCAGGCAGGTTATGTCTGACTTCAGCTCCTGTGGCTTTGTAACTACAGGTTTCCATCCTGTTGTCCTCCTCCTCCAGCGAGCCTGGCCAGCAATCACGAGCTCTCCAAAGCTGTCACGGTGCTCAAACAGGCCCAGAGACCACTGCTCATCATTGGCAAAGGTGACACTGAAACTTAAATTTATCCTTCAGTGCATTATATCTGCTGTAGCTGTAGGTGTGTGAGTAGTGCATTACGTCATATACACATGTGAACAGTATGTGCTGCCTGGCGTAGGCGCGGCATACGGCCGAGCGGAGGATGAAATTAAAGAGCTGGTGGAGCTCAGCGGGTTGCCCTTCCTGCCTACTCCGATGGGAAAAGGAGTGCTTCCTGATGACCATCCCAACTGTGTGGCTGCTGCCCGCTCCAGGTGTGTGCACGTGTGGTCCACTTCCACTTTAAACTGAATACATTTCTGACACGAATGCTAAATATTTACACCTGTGTTTGAATAGTGTTTCTTAATAATTAATGAAACCCTCAAAAAAGCTGTGTTTGTGTTTCAGGGCTCTGCTGCAGGCAGATGTGGTAGTGCTGCTGGGTGCCAGACTAAACTGGATCCTGCACTTTGGCTTCCCTCCCAGATTTAACCCTGATGTGAAACTTATTCAGGTTGGTTAAGCATTGAGTGCAAATAGACCTTTTAGGCCAATCAAACCTCTGCAGCATTTCAGGTCTCTGGCATGGTAATACTGAACCAGTCAAGGTTCAGCCTTCTAAACCAGACCATTCTATGTGATATCCTTATAGCTACCGTTATCTTTCCTTTTCTCAGTTCATCATCAATATATTCAGTGAGATATTTAGTCTAGTTTTGAAGAAATTGACTGCCTGTGCCTACCTCGAACTGTCTCTCTTGCTGGTTTGGATGATTAAAAGGAGTACATGATTGTGGGCTGTGATATTCTGAAGTGTTTATAGCTGCACAAGATGTATGCTCTCTCCCTCTCTTTCTCTCTCTCTCTCTCTCTCCCTCTATCTCTAGGTAGATATATGTGCAGAGGAGCTGAGTAATAATGTGAGAGCTACAGCAGCACTGCTGGGAGATGTCAGGGCTGTAGTCAGCCAGGTATCCACAACACAGCATGTTGCATGTTATTAGCTATATTAGCATATTACTTCATACCTCACAGTTAACTTCAGTCAGATGCAAGGTCACATTTTCTTTAAAGGTAGTTTCTGAATCCAAAAGAGTATATAAAAGGGCAGTTATAAAGGCAAAATGTGGGCCAATACATTATTAGAAAATATTTATATCACAGACAGAAATTGCAAGCATTCTGACCACTATTAAGCACATGTACTTGACGATGATAATTAATCTACAAAGCTACATTGTCAATCCTGACACAAATTTTTGTTGTTATTACCTACTATTTCTTAACTTTTTTTTTTACCATAAATGTATAAAATCCAGGTGGAGTTGAGGTGAAGGCTTATCAGTGTTTTTATTGCAGTATGCCTCACATTAGCAGAAGGCTGATTTAAATCACGGTCTTAGTTTTAATATGCAACGTTTCCTGAATTCACATCCAGCTGGTGGAAATTTTGAGATCAAACACATGGACGTATCCGGCAGACACAGAGTGGTGGACAAACCTAAAAGACAAAATGGCTTCCAATGCTCAGATATCAAAGGTAATAGCCTGCCATAATAATACAATTTGGTCATGGATCAGATTGTTGTATTTAATTTTGCTTAGTGCTAATTTAATTTCTGTTCTGCCTCTGCATTCGAAATAAATGGACCTTTATTCATATGCAGGCTCTTTCTCGCCAAAACACTCTGCCTATGAACTACTACACAGCATTCCACCACATCGCTGAACTCCTACCCAAAGACTGTGTCATTGTCAGTGAAGGAGCCAACACCATGGATATTGGCCGCACCATGCTGCTCAACTACTTCCCCAGACGCAGGTCTTTCATAACAGTCTGTCCCATGTTTTCCACCTAATTTGGTCTGGCTAGTTCTCACCCACCAGCTAACTCTCCTATAGTCACGTGACCGCTACCAACTGGGAAGTGTGGGCTAAAAACCTGCTTCCTCCAAGAGGCATAAAGCCAACCGCGGCATCTTTTCAATCTGCTCCTCATTCAGCGTCAACGAGCAGTGTAACTCACTCACTAACTGCCCTCTTCTGCATCCATTAGTTCACAGATACTGATTGGCTAGTGTCGCTCTGATTGACAGGGGAGAAAGAGAATGCTAGAGTTTCTAAATTCAGCAACTTCAGTCACTTATTTCCACTTACAGCTGACACCTTGACTCCCTGATGATGCATGAATAGACCTTAAAATGTAAAAACAATACAGTAAAATTTGAAACACAAAGCTAAATCTATGGCAGCACTGACTTGTGAGCTCATCCTGTGAACTCTTCTGCAGGCTAGATGCAGGGACATTCGGCACCATGGGAGTGGGACCTGGTTTTGCCATTGCAGCAGCAGTACTAGAGCAGGCCCAGCATACAGGCAGAAGAGTGGTTTGTGTGGAGGGAGACAGTGCGTTTGGCTTCTCGGGCATGGAGGTAGAGACCATGTGCAGGTAAAGCTCAGTTTGAGCATGTCAAATCAAAAACTATGACCGTATATTTCAAAATATTCATTAAAATAGAATATCTAGAAGAATGGTACTCAACACGGGCATCTTGGTATGTTTAATGGCTACATGAGCATTCTTTTATTGTCTCACATAATGGGAAAATCATTAGTGATGATAATCAAAACCTGCCTAGAATAATACATAAGCATGCTCTAATTTGTTCAGTCGGATGCAGACATTGGTTGGTTGGTATTGGTATTATTATAAATCTGAGTATAAAGGATTCTAAATATGAAATGATTTAAATGTAGCTGTTATGTAGGCATGATACAAGATCTATGGCCTTTTTCTGTCCCAATAAAAAGTAATGCAGCCTGATTTATATTTGATTCTGTTTTATTCACTACTTTTGTTTGTGTAACTTTACAACTAAATGTAAAATTGTATGTCTTTTGAACAGGTATAAGCTGCCAGTGATCATCATTGTCATCAATAACAATGGCATATATAGCGGTGTAAATATAGAGACATGGAGGGAAATGGAGAAGATGGGAGACATGACCACTATGTGAGTCCTACAGCCTGGCGATCTAGTAGCAAACGTACTGATGAGTAGGCATGGAGTTAGTACGATGGGGTCCAGAAGTCTGAGACCACATTGAAAGTCCTGGATTTTTTTTTTTTCATTTCAATTGGAAATAAACAGAAGGTTTAAATATTTAAAACAAAGAAACTAAATTGTTAATATCTTGAATTGTTAATATTGCACTATTTCTACATCCCTAAAGCATCTAGCAAATATCCAAGGAATCATTACCTTACAGACAAGTGACAAATGCTAGTTTGTACAACTGCTAGAGTGGAAACAAAAAGACATTCCTGTTACAAACACAAGTGCATACAAAATACAAATGGAACTTAGTAATGGAAGGACAATTTGAAACCCAAGTGCATAAATTTTATTTCAGGGTATGCAAGGCAAGTGCAGAGACAGAAAGGTGTAGAGATTGCTTGAGAAGTATTTAGACTTTATGGAAGGAATAAAGATACTGGGCTTTTCAGACTGCAGAGGGAATCTCATTTCACCCGTGAGAAGTAACGACACTGAAGCAGTGAGAACTTGTGCTATGAGCATCTTTAGAACTCATAGAGGCACATGCCAAATGCCCGGAAGCTGAAGACTAAAGAGTTGTCACGAGCCCTTTGATGCCTGAAATGCCAAGATAAGACAAGAAAAGAAATTGATTCTTGCTGCAACAAGAAGCCTCTTGGGGAGGTTATAAATTAGTTAAGGAACAGTTGTGCATATGAAGAAAGACCATCGAGAAGAAAGCTGCAGTCTAGAAATTATCCATCCATTATCTACACCGCTTTATCCGTCTGGGTCGCGGGGAAGCTGGAGCCAATCCCAGCATCTTCGGGCGA
>JAQQZR010000033.1:9241279-9252672 GCA_030068235.1 Notoglanidium macrostoma
ATTTAGCCTGCTGTGTGCGCGTGCGAAGTGAATCATTCAGTGTGTAGAGTCGACTCCAAAGATTTGCATTTGACTCTTAGTTTTCAGTGCCCGAGATCAGTGAATCGACTCTATTTGGGATAGAGTCGGAAATTAATAGAAATTATTTTTATTTCTGATTTTTATTGATTTTGTTGATTAGCTGTTGCAGCCCTTATTCATTTTAAACATTGTACTCATGTAAATAATCCCCGTTTTTACTAAAACTATCTGTAATCTGATTACATCTTATTTTGTAACTATAACAGAATACAGCTTTTTTTGTATCCTAATTACGTAACGCCGTTGCATGTATTCCGTTACTCCCCAAGCTTGCTGTTAACACTCTGAGGTAAAACTATTTCTGTTTTCAGCTGTGGGGAAAGTCTTCAGGACACATGACTTAGCAGTTTATAGTTTCAAGTTGCACTTTTTCTTATTATTAGCTTCACGAACGAGAGAACAAATTAAAGGCTAATGTGGGACCAAGTGTTGTAATGTAAGTTATAACAGGAACTAATTTATGTTGACATTATAAAACATTAATGTAACTATAAAAGGATAAAAATCATGAAATATTATTTGTTAATAAGTTTTGTAATCATGGACAAATTGTTGTCAGAGGAATAAAACACTGTTAATGAATGTGCGCTTCGTACCTGGCTGCATCGCACTTCCCAGTCATTGATTATTTTCCTAAAATCGCACACCTCATTGTGTTTTATTCCTTACTTAGCATATTATAGAAGACGCAGGGTGTTTGACATGCTTATAGAGCAGATACATCTGAAAATTCTCTGATTGCATTAATAAACTCTCAAGAATTAGCTGACATTCTTGAAATTTTCAATTGTCTTATGCAGCTATACACAAACTGTTTGTGTCAGTACTCAGTGTGAATGGCCTTCTTTTCTCCAGGGCTGTATGTGGTGGGGCCAAAAGGGGAGAAAGGTCAGCCAGGCAACCCAGGCCATTGTGGCTGTAACTCACTTGTGAATATGAACAACCCTTCTAGCTCATTCGACCAGCCCTCCAGGAGCAGCTATCCCAGAGTGCCAGCGGTAAGCTAGTGGTTTTTAGTTTACATGATTTTGTGATTACCGTAATTAGGCCTACTACAAATGTAATAATTTCTATTAATAAGTAGTGGCAGTTAGTTACTATATTTTAATTATAAAACTCATTATTTGATACCCTCTTTAAGAAGCGCTTAAACATGCATCATGAGTTTAAGTGAACACGTGAGTTTTAAGTCCTGATGTAAAGGAAGCGTAAATCTTGAAACAAGAAAGAATCTATAATTAGTAAGATTAATCATCAGGCTCTATTTTGTTTCAAGGTATTGAACTAAATCCTGTGGAGAATGCTGATGTGGTATTGTTTATCTACATGTTGTTTGTGGTAATTGATGGTCTTACAGGGAAAAATGAATATAAAGTAACTAAGCACAAGTACAGAATGAAGTGAACAGACTCAAAGAAAAGAAATTCTGTCCCTGCACTTTTGTCAACTTATGGTGTCATGGTCTTACAGTTAGTCACAGGGTATCAGACAGTTACCCCACCATTGACTTTTTCAAACTACTGATTAAAATGCATTTCTATCTTATTATTATTTTTTTTTAACTGATAAAGTTCCTTACGCCAGTGGTTCTCATCCCTTTTGTGTCTAGCTGCGACTCCCTAAAAATATAGGGATACTCCCTCTGAACTCCTGCTAAATCATACTTCAGTAACCTCTGTATCTCCATTCAGAGGACACACACTGCACTTAAAACCATTTGTCTGTGTAATCCGCTACTGTTGTTACATTGCTACTTCTGCTGCCCCTCCTAGCATGTTTGTGGCATTCTGTTATCTCTCTCATAAACAAGGTACTTCTTTCTGCTGTTCAATGTATGTCTTTTTTCAAGTCTAGAAACTCTTGTGCATAAAAATCCCAGGAGCTCAGTTTCTGAAATACCTGTCTGGCACCAGAAGCCATAACACTGAAATCACATTTTCTCTCTTTTGATGCTTGATATTAATGTTAACTCTTGACCTACAGTGGTGCATGGACATGACCCCTGTAGAATGTTCAATATTTCTGCATAAATATGACATTATTTATTATTTAAATGTGTGATTATCACACAAGTCCTAAAAGTAGATAAAGAGAACCCAAATAAATGAATGAGACAAAAAATATTGTACTTGGTCATTTATTTATTGAGGAAAATGATCCAGTATTACATACCTGTGAGTGGCAAAAGTATGTTAAACTTTGCCATTGTATCTGATATGACCCCATTGTAATGCAATAAGTGCAACTAAACACTTCCAGTAACTGTTGATCAGTCCTGCACATTGGCTTTGAGGAATATTAGCCCAGACCTGCCAAGGGTGTACCTCGCCTCTCGGTATAGATCATGGATGGATGGATGGAATTTTAGCCCATCAAAACCATTTTAACTTTGGGATGTCGGTGGGTTTCCTCACATGAACTGTCTGCAAACATTTTTATTGGATTATAGTCAGGAATTTGACTTGGCTATTCCAAAACATAAATTTTATTCTTTTTTTTCACCATTCTTTGGTAGAATGACTTGTGTTATTAGGGTCGTTGTCTTGCTGCATGACCAGCTTTCTCTTGAGATTCAGTTCAGCGATGGATGTCCTGACAGTTTCTTATGCTGGAATGCAGTGTTTTTCTTACTCCAAACATAACGCTTCTCGTTTAAACCAAAAAGTTCTATTTTGGTCTCATTCATCCACAGAATGTTTCCAATAGTATTCTGATTTGTCCATGTGATCTTTAGCAAATTGTAGATGGGAAGAAGTTTTCTTTTTGGAGAGCAGCAGCTTTCTACTTGTAACTCTGCTGTGCACAGCATTGTTGTTCAGTGTTCTGCTGATGGTGGACTCATGAACATTAACGTTAGCCAATGTGAGACAGGCCTTTAGAAGTTTCCCGGGTTCCTTTGTGACCTCGCAGACTATTACACGCCTGGCTCTTGGAGTGATCTTTGTTGGTCGACCACTCCTGAAGAGGGTAAAAATGAATTTTGAACTCTATTTGGTGGAGTCCAAACTCTTTAGAGAGAGTTTTGTAACCTTTTCCATCCAGAGGTCTACAGCAATCTCCTTTGTTCATGCCATGATACACTTCCACAAACTTCATATTGTTTTATGAAGATCAGACTTTGATAGGTCCCTTTTTTTGTTTTATTTTGGTTTTTTTAAACCTGCATGATTTTATACTTTTATACTTGTTATACTTTTATATGTGTGCTGCTGCCACATGATTGGTTGCTTGGATTGGTAGCCTGGTCTGATGATTCTCAATTTCACTTGAGGCACACAGATTATAGCGTAGAATGTAGTGCCAACAGCATGAATCCATGGACCCAACCTACCTTAGGTCAACAGCCCAGGCTGGTGGAGGTAGTGTAATGGTGTGGGGAATGTTTTCTTGGCACACTTTTGTGCCATTATTACCAATCAATCATCGCTTGAATGCCACAACCTATTTGAGTATTCTTCCTGACCATGTGCATCCCTCCATGGCCACAATTTACCCATCTTCTAAAGGTTATTTCCAGAATGAACATACACCAGGACACAAAGCAAAAGTCATCTCAACTTGGTTTCATGAACATGACAATGAGTTCAAATGTTCTTCAGTGGTCTTCCCAGTTTCCGACTCGATATCCAATAGAACAACTTTCAGATGTGCATCTGAAATATCTGCAGGAATAAAAGTCCATCTGAAATATGTACAGGAATTGCTTGACACAGTCATGTCAACATGGACTAGAATCTCAAAGGAATGTTTCCAACATCTTGTAGAATCAATGCCATGAAGAAATGAGGCTGTTTTGAAAGCAAAGGGAAACTACCCAATATTAGTGTAGTGCCCCTAATAAAGTGGTATGTGAATGTAGGTGTTCCCATTGCACATTAGAAGGTTTGAAAACCATCTATATATATACACACACATGATAGTAAAAGTATTTACAAAAAATGTCAGCAAATTTATAACCAGTCACATTCGTACACTTAGTATTGAAAACAGAAAAGTTTTTCAATAAACAAATAAGAATGTAATATTGTGCTGGCGAATTACACTTCCAACCCTTAAGCCATCAATTCAGATATTCACTTGAAAGGTCAGAGGTAAAGCTAAAAATGTCAAGAACTTTAAGAACCAGGGATTGTCAGGAGATTTTTAAAAAACACAGCATATCCATAGTGTGTTGGTTTTAATGGTTGTATTGCAGATTTATGTGGTAAATAATGAACAAGAACTGGACCGTCTCCACACTGATAATGCACTGGCTTTCCGTAAAGATCAGAGAACTCTATATTTCAAGGACACTGATGGATGGTTGCCAATTCAGGTATTTGTTTGTTTAAAAGAATATAATGCATATCATATTTTTAAAACATCTATTTGTTGGGCACTTGAGCTTAAACTTGGGGAATATATTTATTGCAATATTGCCATAATTTATATATTAATGCTTAATCATCAAACTATTCTTTCATTGTAGCTAACACCATTTCAGTCAACCGAGCATGCTCCAGATCAGGATGGTTTCTGCGGGGATGCGGTTGTGCAGGTGGAGAATGGAGAGGAATGTGATGATGGAAACAAGGTGGTCACAGATGGCTGTGTCAGTAAGTATCAAATCTACTGCATGTGTTTTAAATGGCACCAGTTTTCCTTTGAATGGCTCTGATCTGCTTGTTGTGTGAATTGCTTATTAAACTGTACCTGTGTGTCTCAGAGTGCAGACATGCATACTGCGGTGATGGCTATCGGTACGATGGAGCTGAGGAGTGTGACGGAAAAGACTTTGGATATCAAACTTGCAACTCTTATTTGCCTGGGTAAGATCCAGTTCAAGCACTCTATATTATGATCAATGCTAATGCCACTATTTTAGATATATTGGAAAGATTAATATAATGTTTTGGTTTTTTTTGTCGAACAACTTCTACAGATCTTATGGACATCTTAAATGCACAGTCGACTGTTTCATTGACTCCACAAGCTGCAAGTATTTTACATGAGGAGACAAGAAAACACATGGAGCCCCACACTGTCTTGTGCAAGTAGCAGGGAACAAGACTTAAAGCACTGCAAACAAACAGACAATTAATATACAGTTGATTTGGGGACAGGGGGATACAAACATGTGTATTATTCTCGAAGTTGCAGTGCTGCTGAGAAGAAGCCACATAGTTCACTGGAAAAAGAGCAGTCTGCTCAGTCATGGCAACCGCATAGGACCCATTGCTCTCTGTCTTAAGGACTCAACTAGGATGTTGTTCTCTGTTCTGTTCAGCCTTCTCTCTGCGGTGCGAGACACCTGCTTGACCTTCTGCTTAGATGGTTTGCTATGAATCTACTGTCTTGAAAAGGCAGGCCTGGACTAGACTCAATACCTCAATGTACAACTTTTCCACAAGTAGGCCATTTTCTAGTGGTCTACCCCTCCATTTCTTTCCCAGGGTGCTGTTATATTTGGACTGTAATGTGAACCAATTAGCATTTTACATGAGGGCAGGATTGGTTGAAGTATGGTGTAATGGGCTACTATGGCATTTATCTAAGGCCAAAAAACCCTCTCAACTCATTAAAGCTATGTACATAGACCGTATGGCCTTGACCAAATCAGGAAACAAGGCTTCAAGCTGGAATGCCTCAATAAAGGAATGGGTAAAACCAGCTGGCTGTGTTTCAGAGCTTAGTTCATGATGCTAATGCTCAGTGGATCTTTTCCACTGTGCTAAGCCAAGCACAGGGCTGTAAAAACATCAAACAGGCTACAAGGGCAGAGAAGCACTCTCCCAAAAAAAAAAACAATAGAAGGAATTAGCTATGTGGAGGTGCTCTGAATACAGCCTCGTTAAGGTCAGGGTAGGTTTTAACTGGACACCCTCATTCTTACCTCAGGAACTATCTGAGTCATTGCATCATTAGTGCTGGTCCACCTCCATCCGCAGGTGGAACAAGGCTTACATATTCCAATATCCTTAAGCTGCATCTAATTGCCAATGTCACTTGTCTATAATGCATATTGCTGTAAATGTTTCAAGATTTGATGAAGAAAAAAATTCTGATCCTTTGGGATCTTGACATTAAGCTGGTAACTGAATCACAAATTAAGGCTGTCAAACTGTTAGAAAAGATTTCTATACTGTCAGTTAGCTTTGGCAGGGGAAGTCTATTGCTGCTATCTAGTAGGCTAAAGACTGTTGGAGTTAACCTGAATTAACAGTTTCTGACCATTTTTGTCATCATTCTTAGACTGCATAAGTAGCATGAATTTTCTGGTCAAAATGCAATGCATCATATCATATATCACTGTTCTTGTATTGTGACTTTTTTTATACAATCTATTGAAAATTATTGTGTGTGTTTGTTTTTTCATATGCTACAAGCAGCATTTGAGATTTCTCCATACTTAATTATTTCTGGAAGTGATAAAGTATTCATGTCTATAGATCTAATGTATGAGAGAGAAAGTGTCTTGAACTTGTATCAGCATGCTATTACTACTATATATGCTCATGAATCTTGACCATGAAGGTCAAGATTGCTATATCACAGTTGATTACTGTGTTATTTCCAGTAATAGTCTGTGTTTTCATTATGTCTGATGTTTTTTGCCAAGATATGACTGTTAGTGAAGTGCATTATGTATCTCATGAACTGTTATCGTCTCTTTTCAACGATTCAAGCAAGTATGTTAAGATGTATGTTATGACGTGTATTGCACTATATACAAAGAGAAAATGGCTCAGTAAGCATCCACTGGTGCTGTTGCATGTTGAGATAATGCAGCAATGAATATTCTGTCCTACTGTAATGTGGATTATTATGAAATTCTTGTTTGATACAGCCATTAAAATAAAGTTTATAAAGCTATTTACAACTGTTAATCCTATTTTTATCTGTTCTCTCGTTTGTGGGTCAAGACTTTGTTGTGGTGAAGGGGCTTGTCTACTTTGGTAAAACTCAGGGCTATGTCATTAGGAACTTAAAGCTCCCAGAATATTCATGCTTGGTGAACAGATCTGAGAAGAGAGGTCAGACAAAAAGCAATCCTAATGAGCCTCTTGAAAGGTACAATAAAGACAATATGTATCTTGTGGATTAGGGTCACTGGAAGCTAGGTCTGTGGGTGTCAGCAGACAAACATAAGGTGACTGGGCCATTCGTAATCTGTTTGGGGTCAACCTGAATAGTAACTTGAAGCTGTCTTGTGGGCTGACCGCCTGCAACATGAAGAGTGATGGTCAGGTGCAATGCCAGTCAGATGGGAAGCATGTGATGGACAGTCTCGGACGGACAAGACCCTTGGGATAGAAAATGGATGGGACATGGAATGTGACTTCACTGGAGGGGATAGTGCCTGCGTTAGTGTGTGGTACACAGTAAGGGCTCTGGAATTAAACTACTTAAACGGGTGTGGTCTCTCTCCTTCTCCAGAGTTCTCACAGGACATAATCCTAAACTGAGTGTGGAGATACTCACCAGTCCCAGGATGAGGGCCTCGCATTTGGAGTTGACAAGAGCGTTGCTTCTAGAAGATTGCAAGACTCAGGAAGGAAGACTAACTAGCTGTCTGTGCACTTGAACGTTTATGGGCATCAATATATGCAAATCAGCTGCGTCTGTAATGCACTTTGTACTTTATGGGTGATTAACATATGCATGAACACAAAGAAAATAGGTGTTCACAAAACTTCTGTAAAACTGGCAAAAAATGTTTGGTTTGGTTTGGCTTACATACAACTTTACTAAAAGATTGATAACCGAGACCCATTGAGCATAGACAATGTTCAAGTCTTAGATAGTAGAGGTAACTATAAGCAGAAAGATAAATAAATAAATAAATAAATAGTGGTAACCCTAGAATGCGCCAGTGGATACAAGTAGTGACAGGAGTGAAGTTAAAGAAGGAGGCTTTCTGAATAATGCTCATGGAGGTCTCTCCTCAGTCAACTGAGAGGTAAAGGAGAGCCAGAATAGCTGTGGCAAAAGTAGTTGCAGAAGGAAAAACAGTCATGGGAGTCCATCTCTATGGCTGAGGTTACTATAGCATCTAGAAAACTTCATAGTGGCAAGGCAATACTTCAACATGGATGAGAATTGTTTGGAGATGTTGAAGATACTGAATAAAGTTGAGGTTGGGTGGTTAACATGCTTCTTTCATGTTGTATGAAGTACAAGAGCAGTGCCACTTGAAAGGCAAACCAGGATAGTGATCTCATTTTTTTTTTTTTTATTTAAATGGGGACCAGATGGTTTGTTCCAATTATAGGGGAATTTCTTCAGCCTCTTGGCATTAAATCAAAATTATTTAAGGTAGGTGTCAGACTCTGTGTCAAGAGTGTGTCTGGTCTCCATTCATATTTGTGGTGTTCTTGAACAGCACACCAAGATGCAGCCAAGGTCAGAGAAGTGCCCAATATGGTGGGCTAGAATTAACATCACTGCAATGATGTTCTTTTGGCATCATGAAAGCATGGTTCTCTCCCAGAAAAGAGTGTGATGCTCCCTTCAGTTGAGGGGATAAACTCCTCTGCTAAAGTCAAAATGTAAGTAACTTGGGATCTTATTCACAATTAATGCAAAAAGACAGCACGAGTCTGAGAAACTGAATTGGTCAGCAAAAGCAGCGTTACAGTTCCTGTAACAGTCTATGGTAGAGAAAAAGGAGTCCAGTTTGTGAAAAAAAGCCATCTTTCATGAGGTCATGAGCCATGTGGTAGCGACATTGGACTAGTGATCGGAAGGTCGTGAGTTCAAATCCCAGCACTGCCAAGCTACCACTGCTGGGCCCTTGAGCAAGGCACTTAACCTTCACTGCTCACTTGTATAAAAAATGTATGCATGTAAGTCGCTCTGGATAAGGGTGTCTGCCAAATGACATAAATGTATAGGTACTGAAAGAATAAGATTGCAATACAAGCAGAATGAGAAATTAGGTTCCGCTGCAGAGTTCACTCTCCGAGTGGTTAATTGGACTACTGATTGGAAGGTTGTGAGTCCAAACCCCTCCACTGCCAATCTGCCCCTCCTGGGACTTTGAGCAAGTGGGCCCTCAACTATAAAAATGTAGAAAAAAACTTCTGTAAGTCACTTTACAGAGAGAAGGGCATCTGCCAAATGCCATAAATGTATATGTGAAGATCTCTATAAGAGTCTCTAATTTGACAGAACCTCAGAGTAGTCCTCCAAATTGAGAGAAGCAAGATGGCGCTCCTTGTAGAGCATGTTCCACTGGATGGAAACCATGGGTCAGACATAAGACCTGCTGGAAAGATTACATTCTTTCAATTCTTGGGATCTCACTTCTAGGGAACCCCCATGAGGAGCTGGAATCTGTGGCCAAGGATAGAGAGTGCTGGACTACACTTCTCAGTCTGTTGCCACCAACATCAAGACAACAAGCAGTTTTATTATAAGATATACACATGAATACATGTCTCAGATACAGTATCTCTGCTGTGTGTGGCTTGTTGGCCTACGCTGGTTGCAGGTGTGTCTATGGGCAGGTTTTGCAGACCTGCAGCATTTGAACAACTGTGCCAGAGTTTTAATAGAGAATGCGATTGAGCAGGGTGATTAAAAACATTCAGCAACTCCCCCAGGAAAATGGTGTACCTTTAGCCTTGTAACAGGACTGAAAAACGTCTGAGTCATGGCTTCCTTTTGACTTACTAGTCAAAAAGTGATGTGTGTGTGCGCATTTTTGAGAGCCCAGCTCTGTAACTGTATTATACCGTCATATCTCTCCTGTTCTAATTACATCAGGGTAATTTGCCTCTGGACAAGCTGGGTTAGAGCTTACATAAGCTTTTTTGTAGAACTTGGATTATGTCTTAACATATGTTCAGAGCTAGGATTAACAAGTGAAATATTGCATGTTGGTAGGTATTTGTTTTAGCTATGAATGATAAAGGCACAATGGAAACTCAGGGATGAGTGGGTACAGGCAGGGAAATTAAATAAGGGGAAGGCAGCTGTCACCTCTGCCTTGAAGAGACAGATTATTTTGGTTCAGGCAAACGGGAAGGGTGTTGCATTTCAGTGGAGGGGCCTCACAGACAGGAAACACACGGGGCCAGCTGTCAACTCCGGCCCAGTGAAAAGCCCTGACCTATTGCAGGGAATTGCAGGTATGCAAGGTGCAATGACCTGTCAGAGGACACCCTGCTACACACATATGTATTGGCAATGAAATGTCTAAATCAACCCTGAGGTTACAACCTTCTAACCAATTAAGTAGTAACATGAGAAGGTGTTGCACATATGCTGGAAAATGTTATTAGTCCCTTTGGACCAAAGGGTCATTTTAGCATTAAAAATATTATTTGTCATATAATTCAGACTATTGCGGGGCTTTGTCACATTTCAGTTTAAGAATTTTTGACTGAATTTTGTATTATGCGTATCAGTGTTCTTTCAAGTTACTTTATCAGTCAGAACATGTATTGCAAAAGAAAGCATGAATACTATGTGGGCTAAGCACTGGTGTTTTATTTGTAAGTTAACATGTCTATAAAGTTACAACGTATGTAAAGTGTTTTGGCTAGGCCACATTACCTCACATGATTTTTTTTTTCCATTTGTCTTACAGGTCAGTGACCTTTAATAACTCTTGGTCTATGATCTTCCACTTCAGTGTGTGAATAATAGTTTTAACAAAGGTCACTAGAATATTTAGTAAGGCCATATAAGTCTTTTAAACTGACAAGCTGATGGATTGATGGAAAATGAAGGCATCAATTTTTGATTGTTCTTAGAGCCCAGTCCACAGTGCAGTCTCACACTGTCATTCCCTGCAAAGTTTCCACACTCGTTTACACATGAACACTCAAGAATTCCAGCAGAGCAAAATAAGGTCACATAGTAAAAGTGTTTCCACTGTGTATGGAATGTAATGTGGTTAACCTCAGCCCGGCAGTGGGGTCCAGACTATTTTTGTATTACGGCTACAGTAGATTTAGTCACAGTAGTGCTACATGTAAGAGCTTAGCACGGTGAATGAGAGTCCCCCAGCAATCATTCACTCTACAGTCAGAGTAAGCACAGAAAAGTGATAATCTTTCCTACAGTTGGACAACCAGCAGTTACTTGTCTCTTTCCAGCTCACTCTCCAATTTCATGCATACAAACACAAAATCCTTCTATTCTTAGAGGCTATTATTGAGACTAGAGATACTTTTTGCTTTTTGTTTATGTTGTGCATCCTGGCAACCACATTTATGACTGTCTATCACAGCGACATACACACACACACGCACACACGCGCACACACACGCGCACACACACGCGCACACACACGCGCACACACACGCGCACACACACGCGCACAC
>JAQQZR010000033.1:9271907-9283063 GCA_030068235.1 Notoglanidium macrostoma
CACACACACACACACACACACACACACACACACACACACACACACACACACACACACACACACACACACAAGAAAATAGGCTATTGTTAAAAAGGGTCTTCCAAAAGGGCCTGTAATTGGAACCCCTTTCTGATAGGATGCTAAGTGTGCTAGCATGTACTCTCTCAGGAAAAAAGGGTTACTGTACCTTTCCTTGTCACTGAAGTAAAATGCAAAGGCAGCTCCCACCCCCAGTAACAATGAAACGTACAGCTGGGAGTAGTGTAGATATGAATAAATATTCACTTCTTCTCAGAGTTGATGGCATTTAGCTTGGCTAAACAGGCTAACAAGTAATTAACCCTAACAACCCTAATTAACAAAACATTTTTTTAATTGTTTGCATTGTATGAGTTGGCGGTGGCTCTTAGCTTCAGCCACTGTGAGTAACGTTAACATCACTGAGCGACCATCTCCATTTTAATTGCTTTTATTATGCTCTAGAGAGGGCTATAGTGTTTCCGGGTTAGAGAGGTCCTCTGCCATCAGTGTCTGTAGTGGATGTGAGGATTTTAGCGTGGCTACTTGGCCACAGCTGTGTTGCTCTCGTTAAAGTTCTTGTTGGAGGGCAAAGTGGCTCGAACCTTGCGTTTCTCCTTGAAGCGACCAGAGCGTGAGACGGTAAGGTTGCGGCTGAACGTGGCATCGATTAAGGAAGGTTCCAGCTGAGGGGTGTCCGAGCCTTGATCCTGCTGAACCGCAGCGTCTTTAAGGATGTTGCTCAGCACCCTGCCGGTGAAGGCCTTCCACCAGGGCATCCTCTCCGCCATCTCAGTGTTCAGTTCAACCTTATAACACCAAAGAGTGATTAGACATCCTGTAACACATGCTTATTAACAAACAACTTATGAGTGCATAAAGGAAATATATGTAGGAAGTATATGTTTCTAAATAACAATAATAGTAATAATAATAATAATAATAATAAGAAGAAGAAGAAAGTAGGACAATATTGTTACTAAGCATGTATACAAAAAGAAATTCCACTTACCAAAGTCACAAAATTCAGGTAAATAATTGCAGTAATGTCAGAATTTGCTCCCAGCACCTATAGTTTTCCCGTTTCTTTGACTCCAGAACCTAGAACCAAAATTTTCAAACTTTCTTTTTCATCAGCACACTACTTTCTGTCCTACTGCACCCTACACCAGACTCTTTATACCTATGAGACAATGATGATAGACAAGCAAAGGATCCACAGGTAATAGGTTTACTTTAAGCCAGCACACCTTTGTGAAGTAGGACTAGGACTTCCCACTTTCATTGTCATTGGTCTGTTGACTGTGACAACACTTACTAACCAAGAAAACTGGTTTCACCTTTTCAGTCTCACCTTCTCAGAAATAACAGCACCTGCGTACATAACAAGCTGACATAAAGCAGGTGCCTCTTCACACCCCTTTTTTGGATTAGGGTAAAAGTTTCTGCATGACACTGAACACGTAACTCCAACATGAGTCCATCAGCAATAATTAACAAAGGATCAACATCAAAGGTGGAAAAGTATTTGCTCCTTTATATGTTACGTAGGTTGCTCAGTGTTAACAACAATTACCTGAAATATTCAGTGGCATTTTAGATTACATTTTAAAATTGTGGTGAGGTTTTAGAGAGAGAGAGAACACACTGAAAATTAATAAATCAGATTTATGTAATTTAATAAATTTGATAAATTACAATCATAATTACATCCTGCACAGAAAATAGTTTTTAATAAAACATTTTTTATTTTTTATTTTTAGAAAGTTCTCATATCAAATGAGCAAATTCATCATACAGAGACAAAAGTATCAGAATGGGACGATTATTTCTTTCATAAACGGCCTGATTATGAGGTATGGCACCATCCACTGCTTTCACCCGTGTGCACTGGCTCACTCGTCTACGTCACAGTTTGAGATGGTCAAAATGCTCCTCATCAGTAAAAGAATTTACATCAATAACCATGATTATATACAAACAACAGAAACTCACTGAATGGCATCCGTACCCTTTCCTTAAGAAAAGGAAAATGAGTGGAGATGACATTTAAAATGATCAACACCAAATTCAGAAAAAATACAGATTAAAATATTTACAATCTTTGTAAAAGAAAAAGTGCTTCATATTGGGTCTTGTCATTGTAAAACACATTACACATGTGTACATATACACACCACAAAGAATAAACAACTTCTTGAACCCATAGTGAAACATTAAACCATTATCAGTGCAACATACTAACCATGAACCCATCCGTCATGTACCATGGGGGTCATTTACATTATTTGGCATCTGGGCAAACAGTACTTCTGCATTTATACTGTACCATACAAACAATTTATGTACACAATAACAACTCATCATTGTTTTATCACACAATCACACAATATTTTATCATCATTATTCACCTCATGATTTGCTCTGAATTGGATCATTTTAAATTCTCATAAAAATTATTAAGAGCATTCATACTCGATCATGACAGCAATCAAGACTCAAGGTCATGCTTAGTGCCCATTTTTACTGATCTTGAAATCTACTGTTGCTGATTTAGAATATGTAACGTTAAATATACATTTTAAGCAAATTAAGACTGTTTTCTACCTAAACAGGGTCTTTAAATTTAAACAAAGTCTACACTGACTTCCTCATAGTAGGAAAATCTTTACAGTACATGGCTTTAAAAGAGGATATCTTCATGCTCAATCAACAGCTGAATGATCAGTTTCTGGTGCCTCATGTCGTTGAGAGTGGCTAGTGTGTTCTGGTCTGGCGGCTGCATCAAAGTTGGACCAAAGACGATTCCAAGATTCTCCGCATTCATGAGATTGTCTTTTTCATACATAGTGACCCTAACGGAAAAGCAAACATAGAATAATCTTTAGATTTCCAATTCTCTAACTGTAATAACACATTTCTGAAGACGGAAGATTGGGTTGTAACTATTAGTTACAGCATGAAATATTTAAAGCCCGTGATTCAATATAATGCAGTTCAGAGATGTTTCTGTCTACAGAATGTGCTGCAATACAATGCAGTAAATATGATTCAACATTGTGCAAAATTAGGTCAATGGTAAAATGTTAGCTTTGAGAGCAAGAGGCCACACCCACGTCCCCTGAAAATACAGGCAAAGAGGCCACGCCCCCTTTCCTGAGTGCGAGACCGAAATGCACAGTGCTAAAACGTATTATATTATATTACATTATATATATTATATATATCTTATTATAAAAAAGTTATTTATCAACTTTGTAGTAATCATTAGTAATAAAAAGGATATGAGATACACAGATGACAGTTATTTGTGAAGAATGTTATCATGTACCCACTTTTCCTCAATACAGCTTTATAGTAAATATTGAGCTCGGAGCACTAATGAAAATTTCATAAAGAATTTCAGTCAAATATTAATATTAGAAGTTTCACAGCATACAACAAAAAAGAGGAGTCTTCATGAAAAAGACATAAAAAAAAAATTACCATCACATCAGACCAAAACAGTGTAAGCACCACAGACGCTTTCGACCAAACAATTCTTGGAACTCAGTAAGAAGACCCACCCATTGGTGAGCTTCCCTGAGAACCACACACCTTCAAAAGGCTTCTGAATGCAAACACAAAACGTGAACGTCAAGTGACATAAGCTGACTGATGGGTGGTGTGGCAGCATCACTTCTGCGTGACATACAACAATGTATTTTTTCCATTATTTAAGGCTAACACTAAGAGCTGTTGTTTACACCGCTAACGTTTTAGACGGTTTTTAAAATGGTGCTGCATTTATTCAACCAATCAATGTGCATTCCAATCTGTCTGTGCAATCAATCTGGACCGATCACCGTACACTTACATCAGTCATGGTTCCTTTTGTGCCAGGAAAGTACCTACCCTGAAAAAGCTAAAAAAAAAAAAAAAAAAAAAGTCCTTAAAACAGTGTTCTATGAACTAAGATCATCCTAATTTCCTGTAGTGTGGACACAAAAAAGGGGGTACTTCCTCCAACAGTTATAAGAACTATGAAAAAGTGTGAGCAATATCAAACAGTACCCAAAGCCACTGACGAACCACAGACTGAGGTTAACCTAGCAGCATTGAGATGGTTCTCACCTCTTTAGATGGGTCATCAGGTAGCGTAGAGTCTCATAATGGGCAGGAGGAAGCTGCAGCAGGCCATCATGGATTGCTTCTAGCCTGGTGTCAGGGTCATTTATTTCTGCACAAAAGAATATTATGTAACCTTAAGCACTAGAGTCAGATTATTTTCTCTGCTTCTAAATTTCATTCCATTTCATTTCACTAAAACTCTCCATATACAGCATTTGCAGAACCAGATGTTATTCTACTCTACAGAAACTGCATTATGTTTCTGCCCATTACCGAACCATTGATAAGTTTAGTAGTATTGGGCAGAAATAAATGTAACTGTTTATTCACAGTATGGCTGTGTTGTCTTAAATTAGTTTACAATGTACTGTAATTGTTTATTTTTTTGATGTTGCCTTAAAAGCTCTTACTGGCTGCCTGTATGAATTTGGAGTAGACGTCGTATGTGATGACAGGGATGGGCAGATCCCTCAGATAGAGTTTCAGAGCTCCTGTGATGGTGTTGATGTCTGGATATGCATCAGCACTGATATCTGCTTTCTCGCCATCTGTGGAGAAAAATCATGATTACCTGTGTGTTTTTCTAAAACAGCTTTGCTACAACAGCTCAAAATGTTTTCCTGCTATCCAATTTAGATACCAATGCAAATGTTAAGGCCAAGCTTGTGTAACTTTTTGCCCACTCACCTCTGTCAAAGGCCAGCCTCACATCTTCTATATGTTCTGTGAAACCGGACACTCTGTAGAGCCCTTCTGACGTCAGTCCTTAACAAGGAAGAAAATGCTTACAGTAAATTCAACTTAATTTGACATAATGTAAGGTTCAATACTGGTAGGAAAGCCACACTACTATATGATTCTATTTCAATTCATTTTGCAAGAAGTTGCGATCAATTTACAAGACAATCTGTGAAGCAAATGCTAATCAATGTAATATGCGTCTCATTACTGTATATTCAGTATTGTACATCCAAGTAAAAAGAAAACAAAAAGCATGACTCAATGTCTTAGCATCTTGCAGGGTGAGCCAACTTGATCCCTGGATGAAAGACATGGACGTCAGTACCTCTGTGCTCGATTTCTCTGATGCACATGTCCAGGACCATAGGCCGTGGTGTATTGTGAGCTTTAACCAGCGTGGTGAGGTCACAGCTGAAAACCTTCTTGATGCGCCGCAGGTCTGGCTGGCAGTCGCTGGGCACAAGTTTTGAGCATTGCTTATGCACGTTCAGTCCACAATCTGCAAAGGGTCAGAGGTCGAAAGGTCATGAGGATGTCACCACAGTGTCTGTAGACGAGCAGTCTGCAGTGAATGACAATGGGGTGTGTGTGTGTGTTTGTTTGCTTGTTGTGGGACTCACATACTGTATGTTAATTTACTGGTGGTAAAAGCGATCATTTGAATGGTGTCCAAATGCGTGTTAGCGTGGGACTGTGAATAACGTATGTTTATGTATAATGTTCTTATTATGCACACACGTAATATGACTGGGTGTGATCCTGTGTGAACCTGTACCTTGTAAATGGGTGTGTTGACTCTGTGAGCTGTGTGAAATACTAGGACAGTATGTCAGTGTGCATGTGTGTCTGTCTTTCTGTCTATCTATCTTCTCCATCAGTCCATCCATCATGGACACTGTCATTCGGAGATGAAGAACAGGAGAGGAGAGGAAAGCAAATACTTTCTCTCTTCTCCAATTTGATGCTGAGGTCAATATAGTTCTACGCCTCAGCATGTCTGATGACAAGAAGTCTCGCCTGCGGCTCAGGCACCAACAAGAGCAGCTCTTGTGTGAAGATAAAAGTTAAAACCTCTGAAAACCACACGCTGTACCAAAACCTGTACAAAAGCCTTGTGACTAGACATATTTGGGCATAGGAATAAGATTTTGCAGCATTATTTCAGGGTTTATAACCTGAAACATGAGCTGTAGGAAAGAAGAGTCATAAGCATGAGCTTGAGTCAAATAGAGTTGTTCATAATGGCCAGTATTACAGTGTGTGTATTATATGTAATATAAAGTAAATTACACATCTGTGCAGCTAAACTATGCTGAGTTAGAAAAGCTTTGAAAAGATAAAAAAAACCCAGATAGGATTTGTTTCAAGTATTTATGTGTGGAAGGTGCATGATTTTATATCTTATTATATTATATACAAGAAGAAAAACATGACAGTTGTGACATTGTGGTGACATTTGTCTGGTCCGCATGAGGAAAAAGGTCTTTTTAGAAAAAATGCAGCTTTCATTTAAAAATTAAAGCTGCTTTTGGTTACTGAGGGTAATGCAATGTTTAGGTGCAGCATAGCATTAATTGTCAATGGAATGTCCTCAAAAGAACACTAAGACAAATATTTACGTGTGTGGACTGCAAATTGCTACAGTTTTTCTTGTGTATCAATACAGTTCTCCCAGCCTTTGTACGACACATGGGTGTGTTGCTCCCACGCCTGTCTTCGACGCACAGTGTACATGCCACTATAAATAGTTCCAAGAAATCTGTAGGAGGAACTGGTTAAACCAGGTGTCATTCAGGAATGTGATACAGCCACATTGCAATGGCATGGCTACAGTGTTGATTTGGGACATACTTACTGTCTCTGCTCAGGGCTGAGTCAGTGGACACAGGAGGACAGGCACGCTGCCATAGTTAATAATTCTTCATTATTCAGGGCCTAGTGTTCTATTTTTTTGGCCACAATCTGATAGGAACGATTTGTTTTGTCTGTACTTAACAGATAGAGATGTTCTAATTTTAAAATGTGGAGCTTTTCATTTGTATTGTATGGTATGTGAATGGCTGTGTGTTACCTGAGCAGCGTACACCCTGGGCAATGAGACCCCACATAAAGTTGGCACAGTATTCACACCAATGTGGGCCTCTGAAAGTGTGTACCTATACAGCAGATGGCAGAGATGATGTGGCACCAATATTCACATTGTAAGTTAGAAAAACATACAAAAAATACCTGACAATGACAAAAACCAAAAAAGGTCGAAGATGCTGATGCCCTTCTAACCTAAAACAGGCACCTTTGCTTGCGGGTCACACTTGTATCAAGTGCTTCGTTTTGTACAACCACTTTAAATGGCTAAAACAAGACATGACTATTTACTTAAATAAATGTATATAACCATTTATTAATTCATTCATCTTCAGTAAGCACTTTATTTCACACTTATTCATACATTGGCACAATTTAACATAGCCAATGCACCTACTGTCATGAGTTTTGGAAGTGGTAGGAAATCAGAGAACACAGGGAAAACACAGGGAGTATGTTTACAAATGAAAGGTGCTGCTAGATTTCATAGTTTTAAGCAAATGATAGAGACATTTCAGCAGAATGCACCCTCTTCCTCCTCTGAATTCAGGTTTCCTCTTAGTATTCAATTCTCACAGATATAAAATGGTGAGTGAACTACAGATCCACCAAAACACAAGAGGTATTGAGTTGAGAAATCAATTCCTACTCATCAATACTGCTGTTAATTGGTTCGTCACTTAGGTGCGGTACAGGACGTGATAATTCGCTGACCACAATCATGAAGGATACCCAAAACATTAGCGACATCCACAGTATAAAGCAGTACAGCATTAATATTTCAGCTACAACCATGAGTTTGCTTAGTGTTTACCTTAAAATTATGGACCTTCTCGTAGTTGCACTGCTTCTCGGACCCGTCCTTCAGAGCACCGCGTCTGCCAAGTGGTGAGTTGGAGATCTGTGGACAAGTCAAGAACTTTATTGGCTTCCAGAGCAGTGTGTCTTTAAGCCCTAGCCTCAGCCCAAGAGCTAGAGCCAGCAACTCCTGGCGCTTTCGCTCCTGTCTCCTAGCTCGAAGAGGAGTGAGGTCACTCCCTGTTGGCTCCCACTGAGCCTGCATCTCCTCTGGGGGAGAAGATGTGGAGGTGGACAAGGTGATAGAGAGGAGTGTGGAGGATATGTCTGCTTTGGCTCTGAGGGCAAACTGAGCTGGGTGAACTCCATGGTGAGGATTGAGACAGAAAGAGGGAGGAGGTCTGCCTGGGGGGCTGGAGTGTGCCTAACACAATAGGAGCCATTCAGCACTGCCAAAGAAGGGCGAAGGCAGAGGGAGGGAATAGAGTAGTGTAGGAAGGATAGAGAAGTGGAGAGGGGGAGGCAGAAGAGCTTAGTACAGCTCAGTAGATCTCAATTACAGGATCGATTGAATCCAGACTGTATGTGCTGGTAGAAGCAAATGTCTGTTCAAGCACTGTGCTTCTGGCCATGCGTTTCCACTCTGGTTCCCTCAAACACTGGCCATTCCTCATGTGTCTCAGAGCACAGAAAACATAAAACCATGCTTTAATCCAACATACAAGACAATAGCCATTTTCTAGAAATAATCCAGGAAGATTATCTCAGTGACAGAAAGTCATAGTGCTGAGCGATTCTCTTTCCTTCCCTCTCCTACAATCCACTCTTGCTTATCATTCTCTATTCACACACGTCCAGCTAATCCAGTTGATCTGCTCAGGACTGGACCAGATAACAGATGTAATCGCATTACACTTCTTCTCACAGTGTAATCTGCAAGTTCTTAAAATCCTAGCCTTGCCCTGAGCCTAGATTGACTGGTGCACTACAGTACATCAGGGAATTTTCAAGGCCAGCAGCAGTATGTAAGCCTCATACCCTGTGTCCTACATAACCCCAAAGAAAACGGCAGAGTCCATTCACTGTCATTCACTAACATCATGTAAAATAAGATGTTTGTGGAAATGGAGACAGAAACTCGAGGTTCTGCTTGTCAGTGTGTTGCCAATGGTCACATTTCTCAAAACATAGAGCAGTTACTATAGAAAAATCACTCGCCTTTGAATTTCTTTGAATTTAAACATGCCACCATAACCTTATTTCTCATTCCCAGGCTCTCAAGAAAGCAATGACAACATGAGCAGATATGCATTTTAGGGTACGTGTTGCTAATGTACCCTTTATACACACAGCACACAAGAACCAATGCCACCACAATACCAGGAATACATTTTAAGAAATAATATTCCTGGGGTCTGTGGAATGAGCAGTGGAAACAGCTAGAAAAAAAAATACATTTTTATAATTGCAAAGCTGCACATCAGACTTAAGAAAAAAAAAAAAAAACAGGATTACACACCTGCTGGCTTGAATATTAACAATACTCATAATAATGGTGTAAACATAAAAATGTGCTTAGATAATATAACACAATAATATAAGTAAAGCTTTAAAGGCCACTGAATGCTACAGGAAACCGTTCCAGATGACAGCACAGTGATTCTTAACAAAGATAAACAGAAATGCCAGAAATGTTTAAAGGGGGCATTCTCCTATACGGGTGTAAACAAATAGCATAAGATAAGGACATTTCTAGCATAGTGCTGTTTGGTGACAAAGCTGGCTGTAGCGTTTGCTGCTGCTGACCTTTATGGTCTGGTCTAGTAGAGCTGCAGCCTGGGGGGCAGAACAGGTGGCATCACCTACAGTGAACACAGCAAAGCTCTGAATCAGCAGCTCATATGCAGGAACTTTGTGACACAATCCAAGCACCGATGAGTCATATGTGTGATGGCCTGGGAAAACCTTTTACATGTTGATTTTCAGATTTTCTACTACATACACTGAAGCTTTTACAGTTTCCATTTTGCATGTATCTTAATAGAACTAATGTTCTATCATTTTCAAATCTGGTAAGTATTTGGATTAGCATTCAACAAATCGAGGATGCGTCCACCACCAAGATGTCTAGTCTTCCTTGTTACTAACTTGTACGCCAGAGATAACGTTAAAATATATTTCAAAAATGAAAGAAGTTACTGAAAAAAAAAAACTATTTCAGACTTGTGACCTTGCTGTAACCTTGATGCTGTCTGGATCTATTCCAAAATCAGTTCATCTACTGGTTATAATGATATTTTCTATATAAATCCTACAATTAAATCAACCGCTCATTCTTGAAATATCGTGCTATCGTGCTCTCAGACAAATGCTCTTATGGACACACAGATAGGTTGATCACAAAAATCATAGATGGGCAAAAATTGTCATGTAAGTAACATCTCTATGTGACAAACAGGAAAGAAACTTTTGACCTTGCTGTGACCTAGATACCATTTGGATCAATTCTAAAATCTAAATCGGTTCATCAATGGTTACACTGATGATTACATATAAATCCTCTAAACATTCAACCACTTGTTCCTGAAAAAGCGCACTAACAAGAATCCTGGACAGACACACTTATGGACAGACACATGGACAGACACACAGACGACTGAGGGCAAAAATTATAGCTAGCTTTAATAAAGGGCTTTGAGTTCCTGAACATTATTGTGTAAGTAACTTTTCTGTATGACAAACATGAAGGAAGCTGTTGAAGAAAAACTATTTTAGACAACTGACCTTAGTCTAATCAGTTCATCTGCTGGTTACAATGATAATAACATAGAAGTACTGCAAACATTCAACTACCCGTTCTTGAGATATCACACTAACCTTACATAACAAAGACAAACACAGGGAAGAACCATTTTAAGCTAAGCCCATGCTTTGCCCATAATTTTGGTGAGATATATTCATAGTTTTATGGTTAAGTAGTGGTGTCAATGTATATTATTTATAGAAAAACCCAATTTTGTCCAAAAGTCATATTTTTCTGGATGTTTGTCAGAATTTTGCTGCAGCAGCATCTGATGGGTTTTTCCACACCTCCACACATATAAAAAGGGTCACCATAAAGAGGAGTAAAAATAAATACATAAAGGAAGAGAATTAAGGGGAAGATAATGTTTAGTGTATGTACAGTGCATCCGGAAAGTATTCACAGCGCATCACTTTCTCCACATTTTGTTATGTTACAGTCTTATTCCAAAATGGATTAAATTCATTTTTTTTCCTCAGAATTCTACACACAACACCCCATAATGACAATGTGAAAAAAGTTTCCTTGAGATTTTTGCAAATTTATTAAAAATAAAAAAAAACTGAGAAAGCACATGTACATAAGTATTCACAGCCTTTGC
>JAQQZR010000033.1:9292594-9351166 GCA_030068235.1 Notoglanidium macrostoma
ATGGGGTGTTGTGTGTAGAATTCTGAGAAAAAAAATGAATTTAATCCATTTTGGAATAAGGCTGTAACATAACAAAAGGTGGAAAAAGTGATGCGCTGTGAATACTTTCCGGATGCACTGTATATAGTATGTACAGCCAACCTAGATTCCCACCAACTCTGACATGTTGCACCTAGGTGTGCAAAATAAGCAACCATCCGTACAGCACACCGAACTTACATTCTGCACATGCTATTAATAATAATAATAATGTCTACACATGCAACAGTGTCACTGAAATATGCAGGGGACAGTGAAGGCTGGGCCATCTGTAATTACAACATAGTTCACTTAAAAACATGATGAGACCATATGACAGTAAACAAACAGCATGTTTGTTTTTTACACTGGTTCCCTATGTTGGTGTAATGAATATTTTGAATGTGGGTCACCTCTTTCCTGTTGTACATGGTGGCTACCTGTTTCCTGTTTCCTGTTTTTCCTGTTGTACATGGTGGCTACCTTCAGGGAATAGTACTGGATTGGTCTAAGTATTATTTTCGTTACAAGACTTTCACAGAATATCAGAAACATCTTTTTGGTTGTTACTCTTGTATGTGGTATACCCCAAGGATCAATATGAAGTTCAGTACACGTCTCATTATATATGCGTCCAATGGCCAGAATTATAATACATTTCATTCCACTGCTATGCTGATGATGACATGTGCTTGCTGAAGTCTACTTAATGAGTATCTGGAAAATATCCAAAACTGGATATTCTCCATTTAATTAAAACAAAACTAATGTTATTCACTTTGGCTTACCCAACTCCACAAACAAGTCCACTGTAACAATATGATGAACCTCATGTCAGGAACCTGGGGGTAATGTTTTGACTTTTATCTAAGATTTTACTATGACATCAACTGTTAGGAGCTTCTAACACCTTAAAGCAAACTTGAGCCATTTATTTCTTGTCATTACCTGGAGAAAGTTATAATGTACTGTATATGCTTTCATTTAATCTCATATAGACTACTGTAATGTCTTACTTATAGATTTTAATAAGTCCTCTTTATCATGGTTATATGTGTAAGGAAAGGGATCACATTACCTTGTTTTAGCCTGCCTCTCCTGGTTCCTAGTCCACAACAGGATTCAGTATAAGGTTCTTTTATTTGTATTCAAAGCCCTTTCACAGCCCATCATCGATGATATATTCTGATATAATATGTCCTGTCAGACAGAGTTTCTCTCCCATTGACTGTTCCACAGTCCTGATTAAAACTCAAGGGTGACCACGTCTTTGAAGTAGCTGCCCTGAGGCTGTGGAACAGCTTACTGCTAGACATTCGATCTGCTGCCACTAAAAAATCAAAAGCATATAAAAATGTTAGCGTTTTACTGATTAAAGTGGGTATCCATGTCTGCTGTGTCTATTATATTTTCTCTTTATTCATCCATTTATCTTCAGTCACTTTATCCTGGTCATGGTCACAGTGGATTTGGAGTGCCAGGGCATATTAGATACACATATTCACACTTCTATGGGTAATTTAGACTAGACAATACATCTATTTCCATGCTTATACTGGACAATGGGAGGAAACCAGAGAAGCTAGAGTGAAGACATGTGAACTCCTCAGCTCAGTGTCAAAACAGGGACCCTGGATCTATGAAGAAGCAGTGCTACTGAATTCCCCACCCATTTTCCTTTCATGCTTGCTGCAATTGTGTGTATAGCATTTTGATTTAAATTTCTCAGTATCCACTTTATCCTGGTCAGGGTCATGGTGGACTGCAGCCTATCCAGGTAACACTGAGTATGAGGTGAGAATACACCTTGGATGAGATGTCATTCCATCACAGGATACGTGAACTGTGGAACTGTGGGCAATTTACCTTAGACAATCCCCTACGAGCATGTTTTGGGAGGTGGAGAAAACTGGAGAACCCAAAGGAAACCCACATAGCCAAGCTATAACCCGAGCTCAGAATAAAACCCTGGAGCTGTGAAGCAGCACTCAGACACTGTGTCATTCGGGTTTAAACCTGCTTTATAATAATAAGAAAATAAATAAAGAAAAAAAGTGCAAATTTTTAAATAGAACAATATTTGTTCAGTGAGATGACTAAAAAGCATTTGAGAGATGCATTCAATGTAAATTGGCCTTGAGGGAGAAAAAGAACAAGACTTGCACTTTCTGTTCTTGGGCACATGGCTTCTTGTCTCTTAATAAACACTGAGAGATGAAGTGACAAAACAGTGAGGGACAAAGGGGACTGGTTGCTTTTCAGAGATTACGCCATTCTCTCTAGTCACGATACAGGGACAAAACACAGCAGCTGAGTACATGAAGAAAATCAGGGCATTGTGGGATAAAATAAAAATACAGAAGTGTTTCTATGTTGGGCCATACACAAAACAAACACAGAACACAAGCACAGCACAAACAATATAGTAACAGTGTAGCTTAGAAATCCAATATGCCTTTATAATCTCTAAAGTCATTGCCTGAAAGACAGAAACATATAATCAGTGCCTCTTTATTTGTAAGGGTATTAGTAAAATGTTCAAAGATACCATTCAAGCTGTCAATGTAAATAAAAATAATATAGGCTTCAGATTGTTTTAACCGGTTGAGCATACACTGCGTAAACATTTTAATATTAAGAAAAGTGTCAAAAGCAGAAGAGTTTGTTTGACATTTATCTTTCAGACCAGCATCACATGGATCTTTCATTTAAGGATTACGTACAATTTAACCAGACATATATACATTTCTCTAAACATGAAAACACCAGCAGGACTCATTTCAAGTGTGGAAACAAGCATTGCAGCAAGAGCCCAAGTTCTTTAAAATTCCCTTATCCATCAATGCAGGTAATTAATCAGGCACTCAGAAATGCAAAGGGCTTCAATGCATTAACCACATCTTGTGTGAAATGTGCTGAAATTTGGCAGACAAATTACAGCAATTACGAGGCCAGAATGTGGACAAGCATGTGAAGTTCTCTGACTGTAGAACAGGTGGCTGGACAGGTAGAGTGAGTCAGTGAGGCATGAAATTATAGCGTGTATTCACCTCAGAGGGTTAAAGTTTGGATTTCTTTTTGTGTGCAGGACTTCTGTTTAAGCGTTTATGTGCCTTAATCAGGGCAAGCTAGTGTGATCAAAACAGTAAATATTGTATGTGGGGCCTTGATATGAACTGCTGATGCTGAATTATCAGCTACTTAGATAGTTTAATGTAATAAACATATACAGATGATGTTGGCTAGTAAGCTGGCTAATGGATATAACAGAGTACGTATATACTATATATAAAACATTATTACTGTCCAAGTTATTTCATCTGTCATTTAGATGTCACTTAAACAACTAGTAAATATTACTAGCAGTTATTTAATACAGTCAGCTGAGTGTTGATCGCTGCCTCTGGGTGTTGGAACACTGCAGCATCACCACTTCTCTGGAACTGGACAATGTTGTTGCATGTCTTCTATTCAGTGAGATTCCTTATTTTTAGATCATAACACACTTCGCATTCATGTTCACCTCTGGTGAGTGGTTTAGTGAAACAGTTCCACACTCATTAAAGCCCAGTTACTATGGCAACTGCACATGACAAGCTGTAATAGAACTTTTGAACTAAAATGTTAGTATCAAGTTATTTTTCTATCAGAAGTAATTGTATGCAAATTGCTGTGACAAGATAAAAAAACGTTGAAATTTAAATCCATATTCACACTTTAAATCCATGTGTTTGTAATGGAAATTTACATTCCGAAAATGTTTATATTGCAATTACAAAAAATGTGCATGATTACAAATTTTTACATTATAAAACAGTTAGCTCTGGTCCACTAATTTGATTGGTCGAGTGTCAATCCAAGAGTGCTGATATTTCACACGACAGCATTGGGACTTTTCACTGTGTGTATTACTCCACTTATCTGTGTCCTGCATGTAAAATTCCACTTCCTAGTTCAAAACGGTTAGTTTTATAGTAGTGTGACATCATCGACAGACATAGCAAGCGATACTTTTCAGGAATATAACTTTTGATATAAAATATGAAAGCTCAGATGTCAGGTGAAGATGAAAAGGAAGAATGGACGCCAATTTCATGGAAGCACCTTTAATGGAAACGTACAAATCAATGTGAGCTAGCAAGCGAGCAGGTGTGCTGTAAAGTGATTGTGGGTGATCAGGATCTATTTATGCTAGCAGGGCAAACATAAACAGAACATTTTGCCTTATTTTGTCCAAAATGTCACTTACTCAATATTAATTTTTTAGAAATAGAAATTTTATATAAAAGCAGTGTTACACTTGAGGTCATACTGTTGTACTGAATATCAGAACGGTTGTGATTAGCTACACACTCCGACTCCATTCTCGTGCCTATGATCGAATTAGAGCTATGCTCATATACAGTACAACAGAACTCGCTCTCATGTGATATTATTTTCAGCTACAAATTTTAAGGCCATATGTTAATTGTACCTTCCAGATGCAGGTTTAGTAATGCCACAAGCAGACAGATTTTGAATAATTATGGGTTAATGATATTAATGACTTTCCTCCCTTTTGTCTCACAATTTTCCCCAATTAAATTACAGACCAGTTCTAGTCCCTGCATACTGAAAGAATACCACTATATAGTAACTAATTCCAGTGATACCATGTTGTATACCATGTATAATGTAGTCACGTAACTATAGGTTCTCAAATTTACAATCAAAATGCTTGCATTTGGATTTCATTTCTTTTAGGCCTCTTTATCCAAATGATCCGGGGCAGAGGAGAAATGTTTTATTCATCAGGCTTAAGGAAATGCTCTAGAGCTGTGCATGTGCTGTATGAGGAGATTAAAGTATTGAGTAAACAGCAAACTCAAAGATTATTCACGGCCTTGCCACAATTCAGAGGGGAGGAATTTCATTTGAATTTCTCATTTCTCATAGCCAGAGGACGCAATGAAGCTGTATTATGCTACTGCAAACAAGATCCATTTTAGCTGCGGTACTATTACACAACATTAACAGGAGAACCACTTTTATAAGAACACGTGTACATATGCACGTTCAACGACTCATACTATCAGCCAATCATGTGGCAGCAGCACAATATATAAAATCATGCAGATACAGCTTGAGAGCTTCAGAAATGATCACATCAAACATCTAAGTGACTTTGATCGTGGCATGTTTGCTGGTGCCAGACGGGCTGTAAGAGTATTTCAGAATCTGCTTATCTCCGGGGATTTCACACACAACAGTTTCTAGAGTTTACACAAAATTGAGCAAAAATCACCATGCTGATGAGAGTGATTAGATTATATTTTCCACTTTCTGATATTTGGTGTCAACAGTAACTGAAACTCTTGACCTATAGCTGCATAATTGTATGCAGTGTGCTCCTGCTACATGATTGGCTGGGTGGATAACTGCACGAATGAGCAGGTGTACAAGTGTTCCTATTAAAATGACTGGTGAGTGTACATGTGAGAACAAATATTTATAGTTGACCCTTCAGAATCTGAAGTACGAATTCATTTTTGTCCTACTTTTCAAACAAGAAGTGAGCTTATGTTGTTTATGCCTTTGATGTTTACTGACGATGCGCTGCTCCAGGGAGAAACTGTACTTTATTCTGAAGTAGCCAATCATGCACAGGAAGCATGTGAAAGCCTGTGTCACTGCAATACTCTCAGAAGAGCTGTTCAAATGCAGCCTGGCTTGTTCGTTCCCTCTCGCTCTCTTTCTCTCAATAAAACATCACAGCGGAAATAAGCCACAAATCATGCAATATTCAAATATAAGCAAAATAGCATTCAACCTATAATGACCTGAATCCAATCCACAGTTCTAATAAAGAGCGTAATAGTGTCAGTGACTGCAATGACTAAATATCAGTATTTAGCAAATACTTTTGATCTATAGTTCTCAAAGTTTGGCCTGTCATATGTGTCTCCAATTGCCTACTACAGCACTCATGATTTTCAGGGTGCAACCCCATCACATGACCTCCAGTTAAGCTCCTTTCTCTGCTTGAAGTCATTTGATTGCTAATGTCACTTATTTGCATATAATCACTTTCAACCCGGTGTTACATCATAAAGTCTCATCTGAGACTACTCCGAGCTTTAGTACTCGGCCTGGCAATAGTCTGCTTCATGTTACTGAACCTCTGTGTTTGTCTGTTTTATTGGCTTTAATAAAACCAGAAAACCTGCACTTATATCTCTGCCTCATGACACAAAGTGTACTCAGGGGGTCCACAATTTTTACAATTTGTTACAGTGATGGAACTCACAGTCCACCCTTATCAAGTTAATATTTATTATTGAGTTTATTTAGTTGTTAAGCATATTTATCTTGGTCATTTGAATTGAATGGCTTTAATACAATCTTCAATAACTAAAGAAATAAGACTATAAATAAGGAAGCTAATAACAAATTTAATGAAAATGTGTTCGGTGAGTTTATATTATATTAAAATATCTATATTTAGGGAGACTGTGGAATTTCTTTTACAATCAAAGGTTTAGCGTTTTCATATTATAAAACTATATGCTGAGCAATGGATTTGATTTGGAACTGAATATGATCAAGTTCTCATATACAAACACAGCAAAAGCCGTCAGGCTGTTTTTTTCTTGCCCCCTAGTGGCCGTTAGAAGACTATAGCCGCCAAAACATTAAGCAACACAGAGGCTGTGGTCAATAGACAGGTGTCTCATAAGACTGATTAGTGTCTCCTTAGCTATCTCAACTTAGCATTAGGCGAAAGCCGTTGTCATTTGGTTAATAATTTTTACAGGTCATCACACATGTCACACATCATACTTCATATACATACATACATACATACATACAAGCATGGAACCTTTTCCTTGCATGCTGTCTTCACAGCAAAAAAAATTCAAGTTGGTTCTCATCTGACCACAGCATGATGCCAGTGTGCGTCCAATACTGCCTGGTGAAGTTCATGTGCATTTTGCATGTGTGCAACCTCATATTGTGTCAAAGCCAACAACAGAGAATGAGACCAATTTGAAAAGTTAAAAAAAATATAAAAATAAGTAATTTTTTTTCAAGAGTGAAAATTAGTTTGCATATATTATTTGGGAGTTTATCAACTATCAATTATTTTAAAAATCTTAGAAAAATCATTTTTGTCAGAGGAAAGTACTTTTGCACTGTTTATTTTATATAATAATATCTGCGATAGCAATTCTGTAACTGAATGAACATAAACAAGCGCCACTAAAGTAAAAGCTTTCTGCAAAAGATCTGATTAAATATTCGTATGGAAAGCTGTGCACGACTGACAGTTCGGAGTTTGCTCACACTGATCTGTCTACAAATCTGTTTGAGAGATTGGAGTTTATGAGAGATAATAGTGACGGCAGCATATTTGCCAACATTATCCTCAATCAGAGCTTCTCAGAAGGAACCAGAATATCCGGCCTTCCGGGACATGCCATAACACTCTTTAATGTAATTATTCAACCCCCTTTCAACATAAAGGCTTATTCTCCTGCAGCTTAACAATACTCACAGCAGGTCAATTTATTACAACTTAAAAACTAGAAACAGAGTAGTTACTAGTGTAGAACAGAATAGTTATCTGGGAAGAAGCTGTATTAAGCTGGGACCAAGTGCTATGAAGGGGTGCCAATATACAATAGATTGATGTATATTGATATAATATATAATGACAATATATAATATGTTTTTTTCTTAAAATAAATATACTTAAATTAATTTTCTCATGTTTTAGTGAGCTAATTAATCACATTTTTCCCATAACCTTTTCACTCATTTTAACTAAGGGTGCCAATAATTCTGGAGCTGACTGTACATACAGTGACAGGAGGTTTCTCACCTTGTCATCCTGCTGGAAGGTGACTTTCTTGGGCTCAGATCGAGCTCGGCTCAGGCGCTGGCTCATCTTGTCTCGCAATAATGCCGTATAGCCCAAATGCTGGTAGATGGGGTTGGTGGTCATCTTGGCAATGTACTCCGCTGCTTTGGTCTCGATGTAAAGAGTTATGAGGCCGTCTGTGACCAGGTCATGCACCGACTCAAACCGCTTCTCTCCCACAAAGTGTTTGCCATCGTAGAAGAGCCTGTAGTTTAGAGTCTGGCCTCCAAACCTGAGGGACAGAGAGAAAGAAAAGGGGTGGATGAATTTGAGAAGCTGGAAAAAAACCTTATGAAATGATTACATATAGTACTTTTGTTTTCCTGTACTGATACAAAAACAAAAATACTCTCACTTGAAAATACCTGTTAGCTGTTAGTGCATCAACATACAGTACAATCATATAAATGATATTTTGTATAGTGTGTTCATGAACGACAGTGAACCAGAACTGCTTTGTACTGTTTTACGCCACTGTTGTAACATGGGATAAAACTACATAAGAACAGCTTTGGTCTTTTACTGTTAGTGCCATAATTGCAGTTTTAAATTCATGTTATACAGTCACATACACTAGAGAGAAATAAGAATTCAGACACTATTTGTTAATTAGTATACTTCCAGTGCACATATCCACTTCAAATTTACACACATAACATCTTTTGACTTACAGATATGAATTAACAGTATATATTCATAAAGAAAGATACATTTTAAAAAAGTAGTTTGGACAGTCTCTTTAAGTAATATCGCATGAGGAAGAGTGCTGTTACACTAATTATCAGCAAGGCTAATTCAGCCACAGGCACGAAGGATACAGCTAAAATAACTCAATAAAGCCTTGCATGGCCGAGCCAATTTCCTGACTTGAATCCCACCAGACATTTATGGAGGATTTTAAAACTGCGAGTCCATCTCGGGGACCCTTGTAACCTTGGGAATCGAATACAATTTGGCAAAAGGAATGAGCTAAAGTTAATTACTAGCTAATTCCTTTTTACTGTAGATGTAACTGCCAATAACAGCTTTGCAATTAAAGCACTGATGTTAATTTGTGGTTTCTAAATACTTTTTTCCCTATCAATTTTGTTTTTTAAATATATCTTTTATGACTATGACAATAATAAAACGTGTACTTATAAGATCTTTTATGGCTATGAATACATACTTTTACAGAGGGATGGAAACAAGAAATGACCAGGAAACAGTGAAAGAAAAAGCAGAAAGGCAGCATTTATTTTGTTATAATTGAATGACTAGTTTTATTCGCCTTAATTTATGGGTTTGTGTTGGCTCAATTTCTTCATTTTTCATATTTTCTGATAAAAGCCAATAATATAAAAGGACTGGGTTTCACTAGCCTGAGGACGTGTTTTTGATAGAGACTCCAAAGCTGTTCTAGATGTTGCTCTGGATAAGGGCATCAGCTAAATGCTGTAAATATAATAAAAAACAAGTAATTTAAACTCCACAGTATATATAAAAGTGGAGTAATCCGTGTAACCTACATGATTTGAATTTGATCAAATACAGGCCTACATTAGTTTGTCTTCTTATGCGGACGCACAATTTACACACACTCAGGAGCACAAATAGGACATGAATGTTTCTCATTAACGCAACTTCATGAATACCAAATTTCTTGTGTAAATGCTCCTATGAACTATTTACAAACAAATCCGGTCATATTCAGCTTGATAAACAAGACCCATGGGTTAATGACAGCATATGCAATCATTAGTGCATGTGGGTGTATATACGTGGTATCTCAATGAAAATATGTCATTTTGAACATCTGTTCAACGGGGTGTATGTGTGAGCACATACCTCAAAGCAAGTGTAAAAGTTCCAGGCTGCCGCTGGCTCTCTCTGATGAGGTAAGCCCCCTCAGCTCCACCCAGAAGCTCATCTGCCTGCTCTCTGGAGATCAGGCCATGGAACCTGCACCAAGAACCCCCCCAAACACAATCACATTTCCTTACACACAACTACACTTACTACCTCAATCACTACATACTTGTTTCATTTGGGTGAAGAGCAGTCACTATTTTTACCTGGAACACTGGGTGGATCAGTATAGATAAGACATTTTCACTCACTGACTGACTGATTCATATGTGTATGAGGCACTCACAATGTACAAGACTGTTCATTAATAAACTCTAACAGCAGGAGTTCTGCTACCATCTTTCCCCAGCCATATTCCAACAAATTTCACCCCTTGTGCTACAATAATTCCCACCTCCTGTGTGAGCATTGACTAGTATTCTGACAGAACAGTTGACAAGTCAGATTAAGGGAAATGAAGTTTATAGCAAAGCAGAAACACAGAACATATCTGGTGCTTACACATGACTGAGATATAGTCTGACTTGCTGATTTAAATTGAAGTATACAAAAAGAAGCATGCAGTGTTTCCCATGGAACAGTACCATTGTCTCAGTGCACATCACTGAAGCTTAATTCACAACTGACATGAACTATGGTGGGGAACAATACAGGTCACAGACGTGACACAGTGGGACAGCATACAAATCACACATTTGTGTTTATTCTGGTTTCCCTTGTTGATACAACGAGTATCCATCCATCCATCCATCCATCCATCTATCCATCCATCCATCCATACTGATTAATTGTTAAGGGTCGCAGGGAAGCTGGAGCCAATCCCAGCTGAAAGACGGGGTAAAACCTGGGCAGGTCGCCAATCTGTAATGAGTATCTTTACAATAGAAAAAACTGTGCTCTGCAACGACAGTTCACAAAAACCACATTGATGTACATTGAAACTTTAAACTAGTTCACAACATATACAGTAGAAACTGAAAGTCTGTGACCTGATTGAATCTCTGTAAAGTTTATGTGAATGTGAAAATGAAACAGATGTGGCACACAGCAGGACAACTGGAGTTGTTGTTTTTTTACGCTTGAAAGTTATTCATCTCACAGAACTGGTGTGTACTGAAACTATTTGCGGTTAAGATGCAATCTAATGAGACCAAACATTTTTTGGCATTCTATCATTAGTAATCATGATCCTCAGGATCTCTGTATTTGCCCGATATTAGTCTGATCTTTGACCTCTATCCCTTTTCTGTGATTGTAAATTATGGACATTTAGACAATCATAGACAACTAACATTTAGACAACTATCCATCCATCCATTATCTATACTGCTCTATCTGTCTGGGTAGCGGGGGAAACTGGAGCCAATCTCAGCAGACACGGGGCGAGAGGCGGGGTACACCCTGGGCAGGTCGCCAGTCCACCACAGGGCCAACACAGACAAACAGCCACACTCGCTCGCATTCACACCTATGGGCAATTTAGAGTAGCCAGTTGACCTAAACCCACACATGCACGGGGAGAACATGCAAACTCCACACAGAAAGGCACCCTAGGTGATCTGGGGATCGAACCTAGCACCTTCTTGCTGTGAGCCGACAGTGCTAACCACCACACCACCGCCCTTTAGACAACTAACTAAAAAAATTTTGTTCAAAGACCAAAAAAGTATGTAAAATACAATACATTCAGTAGAACATTGTGTGCTCTAATTTATGATCAAAATGAAACAGAATCTAATAATACTAAAATCATGGTATCTTCGTCAGCCCCCACTTTCTCTCTCTCTCTCTCTCTTATTCATATTTCCTCATATTAACACCCACACATTTACTCTTGCAAGACATCAAATTCCACTTATAGCCGACGTGTCTCACTCGCTCTCTGCATGTCAGGCTGGAAAAGAGATAAGGGAAAGTCAAAATAATACAATGACACACTCACTCTCGGCCATAGTACTTGGGCCTGGTCTTGATCTGGAAAAAAAAAAAAAAAACAGACACTGAAAGAGGAAAACTGAACTGGTGAAGACAAACAGGTTTATATCTCCCAGTACACACTTTCCCAAATCTCATCTTGCACAGGCAAGTCTCTACAAATCCAGTTTATGTTCAGTAACGACTTTAAATGAAAGGCTGGGCACACAGTAACCTTCAATATTAATTATATTCAGTAACATCCACTATATCATTACAGTTATTTACGTTACAGTATTGACATAAGAATAAAGTGTCTAATGGGGAACATAGTTATTTATGGGTAATACTCTCCATAAGCTATTATACAGGTAGGATTTCACAAAGAAGTGATTTATGAACATCAATATATAACGAAGTATAATGGCATGCAACTTTACTGACCTCCTGTGGACATGTTATTCTCTTTGGTCTCGGCGCCTCCTGCTGTAGCTGGTACACTATGACACACATACGCACAAACAAATTTAGCATCTAAATGCAACAGCAAGATCAAGTTAATGGACAAATATTTGAGTATGCCTATATGTGTTACAGCTCAAAAACATGTCAAAAGTGCAGTTTTTTTAAACAACAAAGCCAATTCTTTCGTTTTTGACATATGGATTTGAGATCAAAAGATGAATAAGAGACAATAGATAGAATTTCAGCTTTCGTTTGCTGATATTTACATCTGGATGTGTTAAACAACTTCAGATCATGGCACCTTTTGTTTGAACCCACCCAATTTTCAAGTGATCAAAGAAATATTGAAACAGCTATTTTTTGTTACCCAGATATGCCCTGTTAGATGGATTGTTTGATCAATCAATAGCTCTAAAGGTGTACTCCTGGTTTGAGCCATGGGTTTTGCCTGTGAACACTTTAACTGTTGTTAAAAAGCATAAACCAGGATGAAGACCAAAGGACTGCCTATTGGAGAAAAGCAAGCCATTTTAAAGCTGAGAAAAGAGGGAAAATCAATCAGAGTCATGGCTCAAGCATTGGGCAAAGCCAATACAAAAATGTGGAATGTCCTGAAAACAGAAAGAATTCACTGGCGGTCTAACAACCAGGCATTGAACAGGTCGACCATGGAAAACAACAGCAGTTGATGACAGAAACATTGGGAGAGCTGTGAAGAAAAACCTAAAAACAAGAGTCACTGCCATCAATAATAACCTCCATAAAGCAGGTATCACAATCCACCTTTCAAAGACTTCAAAAGCAGAAATATAGAGGTTTTATCCTGGCCAAGTCAATCACCAGACCATAATCCCACTGAGCTGCTCCTGAAGACGAGGCTGGAAGAAAAACCCCCCAAAACAAATAATAACTGAAGCTGTGGTACAAGCCTGGAAAAGCATCACAAAAGACGAATGCAACAGTTTGGCAATGTCATTGGGTCACCAGATTGATGGAGTTACTGAAAGCCAGGAATATGCAATCAAATACTAAGTGTTATTTACTTTCATTTAAAAAGTACTTTTTAAAAATTGGGTGGTCTGCCACCAAAGGTGTCACGTTCTAAGTTGTTTAAGACATCTGGATGTAAATATAAGGAAATGAAAACTGAAATTCTGATCTATCGTCTCATTCATCTTTTGATCTCAAACAAAGTGATGCAAAAAGTGCCAAATTTAACCCTTTATGAATAATGTTAATGGTGCTGATAATTAGAAAGTGATTAAATATCCTGTTTCTTTGTTTTTTGACATCTTTGACATATTCATCAGCAGTGAAAATGAAAAAGTCATGTAGATATTGGACAACTGTTTTGCAAAAGGGTTATATATGACAAATGTAATGTTTAAGCATTACTATGTAATCAATTAAATATCCACCATCCAGCTTAGTTATAACAATTGCTGCTGCCAGCAAGAAGTTCCCAACTTCACAATTGGTAATATTATTACACTCACCATACCCACTTTAAACCTGAAATAGTGGAAATATTCAATTTCCGGTCATTTTCAGCTAGTGTTAAAAATGTTTAAAATGGTAAATTGTGAGCAGGGAAAAATTTATATTGCACAAGCCTAGAAGGCAAACAAATACTTGTCCTACTTCCTGTAACCCAACAGTTACATGTACACTGTGCCTTGCTGTCCAATAACTGTGTTGTCCTTCTGCCTTTCCCTTTTAATTCACCACTAAGAGCTATGATTAAGCAGAGAACTGTACAATTTCACAAATGACAATAGTCTGTCAGTCTCTTGCAGTATCTAACGCAAAAGCCTATTTCAATGGATTGTATGAGAGTGATTATTTATTTCAGTGCAGAATGCCCTCAGCCACATGCAGCATATTTATTTATTAATCCTCCTTGTTGGATCTCAGAAGTACACCAGCATATGCTGTCGGCACAACAAGGCAAGCAAGTGGATATGGATTATGCATGTGCACTTGGGCATGTTGGTAAATTCACTAAAAAATGAACTGCAGTAGGGAAGCTGATGGATCCGAGCTAACAGTGAGTCAATCACAGAACAGAGGAAATCAGTGTTTCAGGTTCAGAAGTCACTGTTTTGCCTCACATGTCTCTGTATAGTTAAAAATATTTCTTAGCTTAACTATGAAGCTTAACACCAGTTTATGATCGCCGCTGCCAATGAAACTTCCGTATCAATAACTGACACATTACAAAATTCCAGGTGCCATTTTTGAGAGTTCACATTTTTGACTCAGAAGCAGTGAGTATATCTATCATCTTTATCCAGTTGTTGCTTATTAAGAGAGACATCCGCTGTTTTGGTATTTAAGTATAGTTTTATTTTACTTTTAATTTAATTATTTTAAATTTGCATATTTTGTTTTATACATTTTACCTCCTCATCCCGTTATTTCTGTATTTATATTTTCATCATCTTATATTTTATCCTGTGCATTCTGTTACATTATTTTTAACATATTTTTTAACTACAGCACTTTGAGCTAGCACATGTATGTAAAGAGTCCAAAAGATTAACATTATTTTTATATTATTAAGTAACAGATGAGAGCAGCATGACTGTATGGAGTGATCAGGATATAAAAACAGCAGCAGATGTCCCGGGGCACTTGAGGGTGATATGGGCTAGAAGTGTCCTTGATGACTTCATTAGAAATCAGGCTCTCATGGATAGCAGCGTGGTCTCTGGGACCTGTGGCAGATTTGCTGTGTGAGGAGCAGGAAGGTATCCGACTGTGTGCTTTTGTCAGGGACACTCAGTGAAGTCTGGTCAACATCCAGTAAACATGATACAGACATGGCCAGGCCAGAAATACAACACAGAGTATGTGGTGTAGAGATATGCACACTACCATGATGGGCTCAAAAGAAGGTAGAAGAGTATGTTCAATGCGCCAATCACATTGCAATGTGGTGTGAAGACAGGAATGAGGAAGGAGGAATGAGGAGTGGAGCTAAAAGATGGATTGTGACATGTTCCTTGATAAGAATTACAAAGATAGCTGTGGGCTCTTGCTTTAATTCATTAAGTATTTACATGGTCATATTTGATTTCTCAGCTAACTTAAACCACAACTAACTTTTTTTTGTTACATGGCTGGTCAAAAGGTTTCCTCCACTTAGCTAATTTGACCTTTTCCGATTAAATGTAGATCATTTCTCAGTTTGCTAACTGTTTAATAATGCGAATGGATAGTTGCCTACACCCTATGGAGCTACGAATATTTCTGATTTAAAAAATGGAATATTTAGAATAATTTAACCATTGCATAGACAGTCATTTAAACATGTTGTGCCAATGCTAAACGCCATGCTTTGGTAAGGATAACGACTGTAGACACCAATGGTATTACCTGTAGTGCATTTTAGACAAAGAGACAAAGAGAGCAGAATACATTGTCGATTTAAATTCTGTTTCACAAACCGATGTATACTAATAGTAGGGCAAATAGTCTACCCTATATGGCAACAGGTAACTTACCTTGTAAATTTACATTGTAAATTTACAGTATCTTACAATAAGGAGAGTTGCCAGGTAGTTACTGCAATTAATATTTTTCACAGTAAAGTTTATGATACTATATATGTTACTGTGTTAATACAATATAGCCTCAGCGGTGTTACAGAAGCTGTACGGTAAGTTCTCTGATGCGGTATAATCTGTCAGTGCTGTAAAATCTTTCCTAGAAAAACACACAACCTGCTGTATCTAGCTGTAAAATACAGTTAAAGTATTAAATTTGTTTGAACACAGCAATCACAAGAACAAGTTTGAGCAAGAACAGGAGAGTGATTTAGCATTATTCTGACACTACCAGACAGCACTATCCAGATGCCGTTCACACAGTTATTTCCCACAATAAATCTTATTTTTAGCTTGAAGACAGGCTAATTTTTTTTTTAATTCTGAAGTTAGGGGTGTAATGAAACACAATTAAAATTTGATATGATACAATACAGTGTTGTCTCAAGCAACACACTTCCAACATGTTCATTGGATTTTCAACTGATTGAAAATGGTATAAATGCATAACAACTGAAGAATACTTATTGAGCACTTTATTTGGAACCTTTATACCTACTCATTCAAGCAATTATCTAATCAGACACTCATGTGGCAGCAGTGCAAGGCATAAAATCATGCAGATACAGGCCAGCAGCTTTGGATAATGTTCACATCAACCATCAGAATGGGAAAAAAATGTGATGTCAGCGATTTTGACCGTGGCATGATTGTTGGTGCCAGATGGGCCGGTCAAAGTAGAATGGCCAGGCTGGTTTGAGCTGACAGAAAGGCTACAGTATCTCAGATAATCACTCTGTACAATTATAGTGAGCAGAAAAGCATCTCAGAATGCACATGTCGAACCTAGCTTTCACTGGTGTGACTTACAAGGGGACGTTTCTGAAGCACAGGGCTTTTTCCCATTCTGCTGTTATCTAATTGTGCTCACACAGCTCTCTGTAGCCCTAGAGAGCCCTGGAGCCTTTATTTTCAACCACCAAATAACTGAATAAGTGAAAACGTCCATATCGCCATGGTGATTCCTTTAGCCTAGATTGAATCAGTGAGGAAAGGCTGAACACAGGAGAAAGTTTGCTGCATATGCATTTGTTCCTTCCCTTTACATCTAGTTTTAGAGCTCTTCACAAAAGGGTGATGTCAGTGTAGATGCATGGTATTTTTATAATAGTGCTGCTGATTAGAATTGGCTCCCTTTTGAGTCTGGTCACACACACACACACACACACACACCCACATATGTGTGTGTGTGTGTGTGTATAATATTTATATAAATATATGTAATATATAAATTTATATACTTCTGTGGAGCTGCTTTATGACAATGTCCATTGTTAAAGGCACTATACAAATAAAACTGAATAAACTTTGCTATACAAATAAAACTGAATTGAACTGCATTGAATTAACGCTTTGGTTCACTAATTGCTGCCCATTAGCATTGTAAGTTACCAAGAAGCCAAAGTGCCCCTGTTACTTTTTCAGAGGAATGTGTGCTTGATTAAGTTTTAATTTTTATTCCACCTCACAGCATTTTATATACACTTTATTCCAATTGGAATTAAAATATAACCATTCGCTATCACAAAAGCCATCTCAGGAAGTACTATGAGGAGAAACACTTTTCAAAGTAGAATGGTAAGTTTCTAGTAATATTTTTAATTATGGTAAATATTTGCTATGACATTGTACGATGTCACAAATTTGTAGGCTTTTATGAGTACCTCCAATGAATTTCATAAGTTGGCATGTATGCACGGGTGTGGATTGAGTCATTCCAGCAGCTTAGGTACTTGACAGAGAAACTGAAAAAATACTCAAATTCCTAGGGTGGGGGTGGGGTTTAATCTCACAAAATGTGCAGATATTTCACACTTACAGTAGGATTTCCATATTGGTGGCTGGTAGTCCTCAGGATCTGTAAAACAGAAAACAGAAAGACAAAAGTTAATATGGTGGCATGTTGAAACAAGTCTACATAAGTGGATGTTGAAATACATTTCCATCATCATCTCATTTCCACTTCATCATGTCACTGACATATTTAGTGTCAGTGGCGAGATAGGGAGTGTGTTTCAAGGTTATCACGTTGTTTCATTAGTGTGAGTTACTCTGTGCTCAAGCAACCGTTAGCAGTCACACACCTCCACCAATCCCATCTCCAATCCCTCGGGGAGCACCACAGTTTAATGCTGAATCTATTTAGTCCTCTTACTCAAGGAGAATCGATATACACACATCCAGTCACCCACACACTCACACCAACCTAGCTAAACACACAAAACACTCCATCACTTACCCATACTAATACCTAGAATCCATAATGATGTCATGAACATGTGTGTGCAAAGAGTGGTGCAAACCAAATTAGCAGAGCAGCTGACAATGCAAAATCAATTCATACATAAGTAGAAGTTTGGTAATTGTCTGTCTTTTAGAGTGCAAAAATAGGTTTTTATAAAAGACTCTTGATGGGCGTAAAGAATTTTCAATGGAGCCAAGAAAAAAATAGTTCTTAAATGCAATTCAAATCCCTTCACAGTATAAAGCTATATAAAAAAAAAATATCAGGAAAACGGATTTCAGTTTTCACTGTGCTCAAGTCATAGAACGTATTCAAGTTGTGATGAAGAAATACGGCATAAGTGTTCCTACTTAAAGGTTAGAACCCTTTAGTATTTAGCAGATTAGATGGTTCTTTTTTAAATCTACACTCACCGAGCACTTTATTAGGAACACCTGTGCACTACCAAATTCATGCATTCATCTAATCACCCAATTATGTGGCAGGAGTGATAAAAATCATGCAGATACGGTCCATCAGCTTTAGGTAATGTTCACATCAACCATCACAATGGGGAAAAAATGTGACCTCAGTGATTCTGACCGTGGCATAAAGATGCCAGAAAGGCTGGCTTGTGTATTTCTATAACTGCTGATCTCCTAGGATTTTCACAGAGTCTCTAAAGTTTATTCCATATGTAACAATAAAGGAAAAACATCCAGTGAATGGCAGTCCTGCATACAGAAACACCTTCTTGATGAGAGAGGTCAATGGAGAATGGTCAGACCGGTTTGAGCTGACAGAAAGGCTACAGTAACTCAGATAACCACTCTGTACAATTGTGGTGAACAGAAAAGCATCTCAGAATGCACAGCATGTCAATCTTTGAGGTGGAACAGCAGAAGACCACGCCGGGTTCCATTTCTGTCAGCCAAGAGCAGAATGCTGAGGCTTCAGTGAGCACTGACTCACCAAAACTGGACATCTGAAGACATAGTCTGGTCTGATGACTCTTGATTTTCTGCTGAGGCACACGGATGGTACGGTCAGAATTTGGCACCAACAGCATGAGTCCATGGACCCATCCTGCCTTGTGTTAACAGTCCAGGCTGGTGGAGGTGGTGTAATGGTGTGGGGAAAGATTTCTTGGCACATTTTAAGCTCGTTATTAAAGAAGAGTCCCTGCCATGAAGAATTGAGGCTGTTTTGAGAACAAAGGGGGCACTACCCAGTATTAGTATAGTGTTCCTAATTAAATGCTTAGTAAATGTACGTTGATAGAATTCTAACAGATGTATTATATATATATCTATATATATATATAATGCAGTGGTGCAGTGTTTCTATCTTGAGCTCAGGTTACAGCGGAAGTTTTACATGTTCATGTGGGATGTGGGTTTCCTCTAGGTTCACTGGTTTCCTTTCACTGTCCAAAAACATTCAGGTAGGCGGATTGGCTACAGTACATTGCCTGTGTGAGTGAGTGTGCGTGCACGGTGCCTTGCAATGGAGACGCATCCCATCCAGGGTGTATTCCCGCCTTGTGCCCATTGTTCTGGGATCCACCGCAATCCTGACCAGGAAAAAGCGCATAACTAAAACTGAATGAATGAATACATGACTGCTATGTCATTGCAAGCTCAATTTGTCGCTGTAGATGAGAAATGCTGGTCAATCTAAAGTAAAATATCAAATCCTTTATACAAGTATGCACTCAGAGCTTTCAAAGACATTACTTAGCCTGGTAATGATTTACTGTACATTACTATTATAAGCTTATTGCATTGTGATATAAACACACTATAGCAAGCACTGAAATGCAACCTCATGCTGTACACATGGAAATGGAAAGAAATGAAAAATAGCAACAAGCAAACAATAGAACAAGCATATAATAGGACAAAAACAAACTTGGGACGCCATGCAATAAACTCATAAATGAAAGGATGACAAACATGCATGTAACCTTAAACATGACATATTATATATATCTTATATATTATATACATATTATATAGAAGCTCAGGATGTCTTTGACGGCTAAATGATAACTTATTTGTGAACAGAAATTGTTGGGTTGAATGAGTATGAGCAGGAATTTCTGGTCATTCATCAACAGATCAGTACTGTCTCCAAAGACACTGCCAGTATTACCATCTGTCCTCTGATCTGACTGATCTGTACAAAACATCCGTCATGCAGTGGTGTACAAGAACATGTGCAGCCTTCATATTGTTTCTGCCCATTATAAGTTAGACCTCTTTCAATTCTCACCTCCAAACAGGCAGAATAACATAATGTACAATTCTTTTAGGGAACAAAGTAAAAGAATGTAATTTCAATACAAGGAAATATTGGTCACACACTTCTTCATCTTCTAAATGTTTCCCAATTCAACTGATTTTTCATGATTCATGAAGATAGAGATTTCATTCTTCCTAGAAAATACATGAAAGAAGAATACTTTTGTAATGTGCGAAGGTAACATTTACCTTTACAACTCTCTCTGAATGCACAGGCAATGTCTCCATATTAGTACTCCCTCAGCAGCCACATATAGTATGTAGTGTATTAATTACATAGAAACATAGTATTTCTTGTACACTTTTTTGATTGATTCCTCCGTCTCTTTGTGCTAGTTCCAACAGGGATAACATCAAGATTTTCCTCAGCTGTAAATAAATAGGGTGTTTTCTTACTTGTCCCAAATATTTGAGTCCACACCCACGACCAATTCTCATAATTGCAGGTTTGCTTTTACATAGAAGAATTCCTACTGAAACATGGCTCGAGTGCACAATTCCATACTTCACTTTTGTGCATGCAGGTATGCAAGATGGCACCAGGGTCACTCGTTTGCTTTTGTTTTTTTAAATTAATTTCCTCGTACTAACACCCAAGCAGTGAAGAACAGGGCTTTCTGGGTGTATGGCATACCACTGTGCAGGAATACTTGCAAATGTGGAGCCATGCTTACATAAGACATCTTTTAGCCTCTCACCACAAGGATGAGCTACATTGCTCCAGGCTTATGAAAGTCTGGTTTTATACATCAGTAAGGCATTCCGACTCCTCTGGTGACCATAACAACCTTTTCCCCACCACTACGCAACAGGGAGCTATGTGACTAAATGAACCAATCACGTTACTCGGCATGCAGCACCGAGTGTAGATAGATTCCACACCTGACGTGGATTGCACTAGAAGAAGGGAAGACTAGACCATCATATGAGGAAAAACATTCATCTCTCTGGACTACTTCTGAGCTCAATGGCAGCTTTCACACTATACTAAATGTACCAAATTCTCATGATAAATATGAATAAAAAAAAATTGTTAATTTATATCACTGTTGTATAGCAGGTACACATAGCCGGTATTAAAATGGGATACTAGAGAGAGATAATGCGAGTACAGGCCACCCTGGACCTCCACCATAATTGGCTTACACTCATTACTGAACTGGGCAATCTCCTGTCCTTTGAAACTATTGAATGTCTTCTGCATATTATAGCAAGTGATCAAAAAATATATCTTAGCCATATAATACATACAATAAATTTGTTAAATATTTACAAGCGGAATTTCTAATTTTGCCCCAGAAAAGATTCATGTGATTGGCTGTTCGATGCAAATCACATGGTGATTAATCTTAGCCTGATCGTCTACAGCGGGATCGGCAGAGAAAATTGTTAATGAGTGTCATTAGTTAAACACAGTTGCATTTGTTAGGTTTGGATTAGTCTCGCAAGCCGGACCTCTTGAGAGTCTGCTGTGTTTTGCCAATAAATGTGAACCAGCTATTTTCACAGAAAGAGGCAATTTAACTGACATGGCAGATAACCGGCCACAAACCTTTTCCTGCAGCCTGTCGGCAAACATGCAAGATTATCTTGTTTACTCAGCATTGAGCACGTCACACAAAACTCTATCTTGGTCCAGAACGCTCACACACATGCATGCACACGGAAGTGCGGAAAAGTCGATCAGCCTTTAAGGTTCTGTAGGTTGTGGCCAAAAAAGTTTTTCCAGTGGGTGGAAGGTCTGAAGCTGTAAGTAAAGCGGGAAGTTCGTTAGAATCCCAGACTAGGTTAAATCTGCTTTGTGAAACAGTCTCCTGATGTTCTGTGCTTGTGTGCTGGTCTCTGTGGATTCATGTCTTATTTCAGGCTGGGTATCTTACTCTCTGTCAGCACTTTCATGTTGCAGCCAGTCAGCGCTTTTCCCACTGTATTGCCTACACAATCAAACACAAAGCACATATACAATAACCTCCCTCACACACACACACACACACAAACACATGCACACACACTCAAGTTTAACCAGAACCACACTGTTTTCTCCAACATCAACCAGCCACACACCACATGCCAACACCTTCGAGCATAAAATGGTTTGTGAATGAAAAGTCAGCACAAGTTTGCTATATTTCTTTTCAGCCAGCTAGAGCTTTCTATCATGTTAATGATTAGCTATTCCAGAAGTTGGGTCATAGTGCATTCCTTATGCATGAAATATCTCCCCAAACACGTCACCTCTAGTCTAGGAGAGTGAGACAAAAGAAACCATCCAGCATGTTTTACAGCAGCATACTAACCACATGGCTTTGTCATGCCAAATGTGCAGACGCTCAGACACTTCTAAATTAGGAGTAACACATGGCTTGTAGCATAGCTAAGCTTGAATCTTCTGCTAAGCAATTCTTTTAGCCACTAAGGCAACTAGGGAAGACTGAGATACATGTGTATTTATTCCTTCATTAATGATACAGATTTAAGCCCAGGTCAAGTCGGCAATTAATGAAAAAGCCCATGATCTTGGGAGAAACTGTGCATGTTTGCACTTTTATTTTTGCATAGCATTTACATCTACACGTTCAGTATATCAGAATTCTATGAAACAACATGCAAAAAAACAAAAAAATTTATATTGGTTGAAGGTCCACTATGTAGGATTCAACCCACTGAATGCCCCCCCCCCCCCTCCCTGTCCAAGCATGTATTAGAACACATGGTGGGCGTGGCATATTTCCAAGTACTTACATTCACACTCCCTTGCTTTTTCCATGATTAATAACAAGTATGATCCTCCATTTTTCAAAATTTGTGTTCTCAAACTTCTAAGCCATCACCAGCAAACACTGATTCCTCTTCTTTCTTCTTCCTTGTCTTTATTTCTTCTTCTCTGTTATCCTTACAGTGCTTCCTTCCAGATTCATGCTACCACTTGTAAAAACATGAAAAGTGGAAGGTGCTTTCTAGAGGTATGTCCATTCTATGCTTCCATAGCAGTGCAACATGGCGGCTCTGTAGAGGTGGACCCACACCCTACGTAGCTATATCGGGCTCATTCTAAGCTTATGAAAACACAATGATTTGTCTTACAGGTAATTATACACTAATAAAAACATACTTTTGAATAGTATGTTTACATAGTGGACCTTTAAAATGGCAAATATGAAATCTACATACATAAAAGCACAACAAGTCTAGGTAATATAAAGGCCAGATTGGACTTCACAAAGAAAAACAGAGATGAGTCAGAAAAGTTCTGGAACAAAGATTAACCTCTACCAAAGTAATGAAAAGGCCAAAGTGTGGAGGAAGAAGCTCATGATCCAAAATGTATGAGCTCATTGCTGAAGCACGGTGGAGGTTGTGTCATTGCTTGGGTTTGCAGGTTGACTTCTGGTACGTGATCACTAATCTTTATTGATGATGTAACTCATGATGGTAGCGGCAGAATAAATTCAGAAGTCTACTGAAACATTCTGTCTTAAAATGTACAGAGAAATGCATCCAATCGGATTGGGAAGAACTTCAACATGCAACAAGACAATGACCCAAACTCACTGCCAACACAACAAACGACTTCATCGGGGGAAAAAAATGGAAGGTTTTAGACTGGCCAAGTCGATGACAAGACCTTAACTCTATTGTGCATTCATTTCACCTCCTAAAGAGGAGACTGAAGAGCGAAACCCTGATCTTAAACCCAAATGCCTTCAGTGTACAGCAAAAACAAGAGAATTGGCCTTGCTGTTCAAATACTTTTGGAGGGCATTGTATCTCTAAATAATGAAGTAAGGTAATGCCCTTAACAAAGACACTCTACCTCATTGATTGAAACTGACGTTGCGGAAGTCTTTACTCTTGTTGCTAAGCATGCAAACTCTAGTTGAACTCTGTAGATCTTGGGGAGGGGCTCAAGAAGTAAAAAAAATAAAATAATAATAATAATAATTAAATTCTTAATTAATTCCACCTACTTAACTGCTAGTGACCTAATCTTGCCTAATTTTGACTAATCTTGCCTAATGCACCTTTAAATGATGTACCAGTACTGCAGCCTTAGAAGCACAAAAATTATGGTGGTAATCATAGCAAGGTAATGACAGATTAAATAATGAAATACAACAAATTTTTAAAATACTATGCCTCATGAGACAAATATAAACCTATCATATAGTCAGCTTCAAAGTTGTACCACAGGCAGGGGTAGCTTTAGTAATTATTCTCTCCTTGTTCTGACGCATGGGGAACTGAGTACCTGAAAAATAACTTTTCCAGCTGAACGTTCTACACACAATTTGGAAAGATTGGCCTTCCATCTTGTCTCTGAGGGTGCACAGGTTTCAATTAGTTTTGAGGAATGCGTTGTCTGTGGAGGCCGGAGGGCACGGCCATGCTGTTCTACCCTTGACAAACCATCGAAATGAGTTATTTTACCATGAACTATTTGGAGAGCATCATTTCTTTTGGTCACCTGCCAGATGCTTGCTATCCCTTTCCATCTGTTTTATTATAAGAGGCTTGATTCTGTAATTGTACTATGACACTGCATGGTGGTAAGGTATTGTGATGGATTGCGATGCATCAGAGTCACACACAGCGAGAGCTGCTAATGCCTGTACAATTTGGCTACAAGCTCTGCCACGCTGATCATTAAAATTCAAGTAGGTGCAAGGAGACATAGCTGTGAACTGTATAATAATGGTGTATTTCGGGAATAAAGGATTTGCCTGAAGCAGTGAAGATTTGCCTGAAGACGTCAGCCAGAAATACTGTAATGAAATGAATGGCAATGGCACTGAAATAAAAAAAAAAATGTACTTGACAATGCAAAAGTCATGAAGATAATACACATTGAAAAGTCCTTCTACCCTTCTGGGAAGGAAAAAAAGAAATGAATGTCAGAGCAGCATTTTCTCCTGAAGGAGAAAAAGCTATTAATTGTGCAGCACTCTGCGTGTCTGACAGTGTGGCTTTGCTTGAGCACGGCACTGAGGAGTGTTTGTGATTAGGGAAAAACAGACAGCCACAGTAAAATAGGCTCTGGATGAAACCTTCCAAGGGCAACATCCTCACACTGAGATGCTCTGCATTAAAAGCCGCCATGCTTCACTTTTCTGAAAGCAGTTGCACGGTATGTGTGTGTGTGTGTGCGCTTAAAGGACCCTTTTTATAACCCACGAGAATCCGAATGCTTGTTTGAAGGACATATATAGGCTTGCTTGAGTACACAGCAGTACATTAGACACTGAACACTATCAGAGGAAATGGCTCCGCTGTTGACTTAAAGTGTGACGGCTCCTATCTGCGTTTTACCCGTATACACATGGCTAGCACTCAGAATCACGTGTGTCCTTTTTTTCTCTCAGTGTCTATCACACTATGGATCCCTCACCCACCCACACACACACACAGATCTGTGTCAACTGTTCTTGACTGCTGCTGTAGTTTCTTATTGCTAACTCTTATTTATCATACACTGTAAGCCTAGGTGGTGAGAGTACACGCGCACACGCGCGCACACACACACACACACACTTCCACGAATCCTAATTCATCCAACCAAACCAAACCATAGCCGAATATGGAAGACTGTCATCATTTAAACCACCACACATATGTTGTAGACACTCCTCTCTCCCAAAACACATGCATATGTTATGCAGCCAGGACTCCCACACACATTCACACTTAGTTGCTCTCACACACACACACACACACACACACACACACACACACACACGCTGATCCAGTATCCATGTGCTGTCTCCTGTGGGGAGGCCATCTGTACATCATACTGTTCTGTAAGTGTTACTGCAACATTATACAGAGCTGCCACATTTCTCTCAGGTCCCCACTTCCTCCTTTTGATATATTTTTCTAGTTTCCACACTAGGACCAGGTGACAATTTGTATAAAGAAGTAAAAAATATTGCTGTATATGGATATGAGGCAAAGAATGTGCCTGTGTGCACATGGGACCTTGTGTTTGTGCAGACAACTCAGAAACTCTCTAATTAGCACCGGGAGTGTGAAATGGAGCACACACAGAGATGCCTGTAATTAATAATGAACGCAGAGACAGTGGACATGCTGGGCTTTAAACAGTGTCGATCCAAAAGTTTGTCTTTTCTCACTCTGTGGCCCAGGAATATCTCATACACCTATAAAACTCCAGGATTAAACAAGCACTGCGTTTTACAGTCTCACTGGTAAAGCTCCAACCAGAATCATGGGAGACACAGTGGAAAATTCTTTGAATGACCAAAACTACGCAGTGTCTATTACAGTAACCTCCCTCTGAAATGAAAGCTCTAAAAATACCATGTTGCACTCATGAAAAGGTTTCCAGATTATACCATTCACAGTGCCCTTAGTTTCCAGCTTTGTCACTGCAGGCAGACGGCCAATTGAGCTTTATTGCTTCGTGTAGACCTCAAACGTCCTGGGAGGCCAAGAGGTTTTTTTTTTTTACTTGACTGCTTCTTTATAATGTTGGCTTGACCACTCTGCAGTCCAGAAATGGCTGGTATATGTGATACACAAGACCAAGGAGTGACTGCTGGATGCACTTTATAGAATCAAATGACTGGTTTAAGCTGTTCAGAACAGACGCATACAATCTCTCATCATGCAGTACAAAGCCTCACATTAAAGCACTTAACATTTGTGCAGTCTGACTCAGTGTCCTGAGGTAGCCGTGTCCTTTAAAAAAGAACTTCAAAGCATATAAACTCCTTTCATGACGAAATCTACAGCATGCAGCCAGCCGGCGCATCACTCCTCTTGTTTACGTCTCCCGTTTATATGAAATGGACCGAGTACAACTTCACATCCCCCGTGAAAATCAAGTACAACCTTCTTGCCAAAAAGGCTTTCCAAGAAAATAATGACAGCCTTGTGAGGGAGTCTGGGAGCCTGGCAGAAGAGCGGTGGGCGACGTCTTGAAGATTGGGCTGAGGGCACGGCAATAATCACAGCCCTTGACACACCACAGGCACAACAGACTTTCCTCTTCTCCAAGCCCACGGACGCAGCGCCAATCTAGAGCTTCACCAGCACACACAAGATAATCTATTTGGGAATGCTCAGGGACCATAGAGCCATACTGGCTTGGCGTGCGTCTCTCTCGGATTGGTCTGCAGGAGGAAATGTGATTCTGTATATATGTGTGTGTGCAGAGGTGGGAGAATTCAGAGGAAGCATGGAGTGAATCTCAGTGTACACAGCAAACCGAAACTTGAGCCGAGACCAGTATGTGCAAATTCGGTTCATTCACGCTCATCTCCAGCTAAATGTTTTATCTCAGGGACGTCTTCATCGCGCACACCTGCAGAAATGCAAAACAGATCAAATCACACACTCCTACAGTCTAGGCTCTCTGCTTAAGTGATGATCTAATTAACTATCACAGAAAAAAGAACAGAAATTGGCACACCCGTTGAGAAAGACCTTTGCTTTGACAGTGAATTCCTCGTTATCAGAACTCAGTCTGCCGGTACCATCCCTCTGCTGCCCCAGCGCCTCCCTCTGCTTTTCTGATGGAATGAGTCCAAGCTGGAGCCCAGTTCTTATCTTTCCTAACACACGCCATGTGTTTGAACACCTGCATGCTTATTCGCTCTTCACACACTATAAGGCAGTGTGACACTAGCTGCATACAATATCTTTAGTATGGCTTTAGGCAACGTTACATCATTAAGCAACATGCAGTGGGCTAAAATGTATTACTCCCAAGTTAAATTACACCCAGTGTCAGTCAAAATAAGGCTTTTGTATCTAATTCCTATAGGCCATGTTTAATGTTCAGCCTTAATTTACTATGCTGACATGTTAATTTTAACTTAATAATTTACAATGCACCCAGTATTCTGCACAAGTATGTAGCAAGGTACTTAATTAGGGAGACATAAAGCACATGAGGCAGAAAATTGAAAGCCGTCCTGTTCTCTGGTACGCAAAACTCTCAGCATTTACATAGAATAGAATAGAAAAAGTTCCTTTTCAGCAGTGATGAATTTTCTAACTGATATAGATTGGATAATGGAAAATGTGTTTTAAGTGAATAGAAAAAGCAGGTATAGCTCTTCAGATAATTGGCTATCCCCGGGTTCACAGCACAAGCTTTAATGACTCCCTCATATCGGGAAAACATGTGCACGGCTCTACCTTCATTGCAGTTATTACCTGAAACACTTGCACCAATCTGTTTTTATGTTTAATAGACTGTGAACAAAGCACATTAGCTCTGCTCTGACAGATCTAATAAATGTACAGCTCTGCTCTGGCCTTGGCTAAAAGAAATTAGCACCAGCACTAATGCCTCAGGTGAACCAATGAAAGAGTTTAGCACTCAGAAAACTTTATGCTGATGGCAAACTGGTAAGAAGCTGCAAGGTAATTACATGCTGTTAAATTTTTAAAATCTCTTATCACGTACATATCTAATAACACTGAAAAGAGAGGATTATAGTTGAATGAATGAATCTCTACCTCTATGAATACATCACAAATCTGTAAATGAAACATTTTTAAAGAGTTATTTACAGAGACAATACTGAGTACTGGTATCAGGACTTGTAATGGCCTGAGACAATTTGACATATGTTATAATATGATCCACTCATGTATTTTATGCTGTGAACACCTGGGATGTTGGCTGACAAAAAATCTTACTATATGAATATGACACAACTTCAAGTCTTCAAGTCAGTTACTTGTCATCTCACCATCCCATCTCTGGTGCTCCATGTTAGACAGCTTACACAAAACAGGTTCAGTTACTGATAGTATGTCACCAGTATAAGGTGTCAGACAATGCTCAAAGCTGTGATATTGATATTATACAAAATGAAATATGAAATAAATAAACGAATCGGATACTACGTAACGCATTCCTCTCCAGGACGCAATCACATATTATCACACCGTCATGATCCAGCATGCTTTTTGTTTAGTAATAGTGATCCTGTGGACAAAGTGAGCTGTCAGAGCCCTCCATTTGACTTCATACCAAATCAAGTAGCAGGGAGGAAGGTTAACATTTTGGTCTAAAAAATAACAGTTCTCTCTTAAACCTAAATAAGGATGCTCAGAGTACAATCTTTACAAGCTGCAATCTGTGGCTGCTCTAAGAGCAAGGCGTGCACCTCTCAGTCAAACAGCCATGCATGCCAGTCCAGCACGAGCTCATTACTGTACAGCCAAAACTACCTTACTAAATAGTGTGTCAGAACAGCCCCAAAACCGCACAGTATACCCAATAGTATTTCGAAAATAGTACAAAATAATAGCCTAGACCAAATCCTATAGCAGTATGCAGTTTTACCTCGTAGCCTATGGTTTAGATATAGATGTGAAACGACAGTGTATATGTGCAACTTTATACATGCTACAGTCTTTACGTCAACGGTGCGCGAGCCTACTGAAACTCCGTATGCCTGTCAAAGTAAATAAAGACATGCTTCTTTAACAGAAACGTGGAAATCTGCTGAATGACACACCTCAGCGTGCTCAGTCCTGCTTTAATGAGTGACTAATAACATTTTAGAAAAAAAAGCCAAACCCACTGGGCCATTAGCTTGTACTCACAACTAACCAGACAATGCCTTCTCTGGTCAAGTAAATGAAAGCTTATTTAAAACTGAATGAAAATGAAAGCATATTTGTAGACATGTGCCCAGTGCCTGAGCAGTAATGTTACTCACCGGAGGACACGGAGGACCCTGACAGGCTGGAGTTACTCGAGGCTGCCATCTCTCACTCACTTACTCTCGCTTTCGATTAAGGTGCGCTCACAAGATCTCACCAGGTCGTCCATCATCTCCAGCCTGTCACCTTATTTCAGCCTGTCCTCTCACAGCAACACGCACCAGCGCTAGATGCAGCAGCCCCGGACAACTAACTGTCACAAGTCTCGCGGATCAGCTGGGAGCTGCCAGCGCTGCCGCATTTACAGTGTGGCTTCTACCGTGGAGTAAAAATAGTCAGTGCGCGCGCGGGCGGGTGTCAAAAAAAGATAAAAAAAAAAAAAAAACACATAGAAATATCTTTATATACAGCTGGCAGCAGGAAAAAAAAAAGAATGGACGTGCTAAAAGTTTAAGCTTGCCGTGTCATGTCATGTTTTCGCCACGCTGCAAAAAGAGCATTTATTACTGAATGGGCTCCATGTGCCACTTCAGAGCTCGCAGACAGTCAACACTCTCTTCCGCGGTATCCGCCTTCTTAAAGCGCGAGCGCCGTGTGGCCGGACTGGGTGCACACGTCTCGGGAACGCGCGCGGCTTCGCGCATGCGCTGTAGGTGGCGCGTGACAGCATCACAGCCGGTATGTAGGCTGTCTAGGCTGTCTCACTGTACAGGCTGTATCACTCCTATATGCTATAGTGTGCATTCCTATAGAAAACTGTCTTAACGTTGATATATTTCTTTTAAAAAAGAACATTTTGCCCGTATTGGAATAAGTATGAAGCTGTCTAAGTATTAAAAAAAGCAAGAGAGATCATTATAATGGCTGGGAACGTGTTAGGTACGAGGTGTGATTACATTAGATAGATAGATAGATAGATAGATAGACAGACAGCCACGTACACAGTCAAGACAACTACAGGAGACACATCTAAACACTGAACACAAAAATATTAAAAACACTCATTTTACTATTAAAGTTATTGAAATATATTTACTTATGTATATGATTGTAATATATAAAAACAATATATAAAATATATCTAAATATACACATAAATATATATTCACATATACACACTATACAATGCATAACATATAATAAATTTAATAAATAATATGAAGTATTTGTGTAAAAAAATATATATACACCACAATAATTGCCTCAGTAATCATGATGATCTAAAACTCTACTCTATATTATTGTTGTTATTTTGTTATATAAAAATATGTGTATTTCTGAAACTGCTGATTTGGTGAGATTTTCACACACTAGTGTTTAGAGTTTATACAGAATGGCTATGTGCTATGAAAAGCATCTCAGAGTGTACAATAACTCAAGTGTTGAGGTGTATGGGCTACAAGAGCAGAAGACTACATCAGGTTCCACTCCTGTCAGCCAAAAAGAGCAGTTGTTTCGGCTGATTTTAGTACCATAAAATGATTATCTTTTTTTTTTCTCTGCTATGAGTAGAATGTAGGTCTGTATTTCACTGGGCATCCACAATGGGATTGCAAATAGCTTCAACACACACACACACACACACACACACACACACACACACACACACACACACACACACACACACACACACACACAAACAAATAAATTTTACATATGAATTAATCCCATGTCAAATCACATTTTATCTATTATGTGATATTATCATGTGAGTTTATAAGCAGTCACTTATGGCCCTGTAAAGTTGCAGGACAGGGTTGTTGCAGACAAGTTATATTTAACATGAAAAATGACATTAACCTAATTTCATCAGTTACTAAGAGCTATTTCTAATACTTATTTAATTATGATACTAATTCTAAAAAAAAAAGTTAAATAAAATAATAAAAATAATTCATATTTTTAGTGCAACTTTTTTTACTTTCATTGAGTACATTTGTTGCTGGATACTTTCACTTTTAACTGAGTAAGATTTTGACAGATTATCTATAGCTACTTTCACTTAACTTATTTCTCAGCACTTTGTCCACCCCTGATTAAAGTATATGACTAATAGCACATTCTGGTCATATAACACTTTTTCTGTCCTTATTTTCCTGGGTGTACAAACCTTTAACATAGTCTATTGTTTTCTATTTTATGTTTATATGTAACTATTCTTAGTCAAAATAAGAAATAAAGGCTTAATGGGTGAAAATGTGTTATTATGAACAAATGAGTGTATTTATTACCATTAGCAAAATTATGAAAGGGAGTGATTAAGGGACGATTTCATTTAGCGATGACGTCGAACATCGATCACGTGACACGACGAGTCACTACTAGATCATGTGACAAACCACGTGAATCTCCATTTTTCTACTGTAGCTGCAGTAGTCCTGTAGTGTCCGCCTATCCCTGAGTGTTGGCTGCTGCTTTTAGGGTAGGTGCTTTTATTTGTTTTGTAAGAAACGTGCATTAGTAAGTGATTTAATTCTGAAATTGTTTAAATGAAATGGTCTGGTTTCTCTCGGGTGAGTGTGATTTTGAAGTCTTGATCATGCTAGTGGAAGACTGCACTAAGCTGAATCATTTTATACCATCATAGCTTCTTAAATAATTCAGGTTTATGTTTCAACTCTTCCATTTCATTATGACTCTACGCAGGACATATAGCCGAGTATTTGATACAGCTCCTAGAATGACTTGGAATCCTCCTGACATGCTCTTGCAGGCTCGGCCATGTTCAGTTAACTTACTCCTTGGGTAAAGTGTTATAATAAAGTATCGATTTTCATGCTCGCAGCTTCAGAATGGCGAAAGGATGGCTGTCTGCTCTGCTCCTTGCTGTGTGCTTGGAGTCGGTGTGGTCCAGGGGCTGCTCTTCATTCTTCTGCCGGAAATCTCTCCATGTGAGTGAAGCATCTCATGGACCAGACCCCGGGGAACCACTCTTCCTCAGTCCATACCTGGAACAAGGCAAAATAGACGAAGGTACGAGTTTGACACAATACATATTGACTGAACACAGCCGTACGTATGTATTTTAAAACCTCAAGATCCAATACAAGTGCAAGGTACACAACAAGGTTAAAGGGACAAGATTGTGCTTGGCTTGCTGTTCTGTTTATTGGCACAGATCTCATCAGATCACATGTGCTGGCCAAAAGGAAGGAGATTTTTTTTAATCCGAATTTAGTCTGTGCTGCTCAAAGCCAGTTCTGCTTCCTTAATATTCATACTGAAAGTTAAACAAAAGCATGTTGTCTTCCCTAATGAGTACAAGATAATGATTAGTCAGGGCGTCTGGACTTTTCCAGGTCCAGTCATTATACCATACTCCGTTGGCCTATGGCAGACAGTTTACCTACCCACATTGTAGAAAACCTTCACAGGCTATTATATATTTGTTTCTTTCTTTTTTCTCTTTGTCAGCTAGACTTGCTCATTAATTTGGACCTTTCCAAGAAAACTGGAATTAATATAGGTTAAGGATATTATATGAATTGTTCTACCTCATTGTGGGGTTCACAGTTCTGTCCTGCAAGGGCAATCACCGACAAATTGAATATTAATACATTTCTTTACAGTCTTGGGGTTAAATCTGGCACCCTAAAGGGTTCTTTAGTTTGTCCCTCTGGAGGAATCTCTAGAAAAGGTTTTGGGTAAAAGACTGTTTAGAAAGCTGGAACCATCACTCATCCAAAGAACTCTCACTGAACCCATCTAAATATTATTAAAATAGATATTGCCTGTAAAGTGTGTGTGTATATATATATGTATATGTGTGTGTATGTGCAATTTGATAACTTATACTTGTTCTACATGCTTTTTGAGATTTTAGGATGTGGAAAGACTGAAACACATTATATCTTTATATCTTATATAAAGATATATATTTATTATAGATATATACTTATATCTTTATTATAAACACATTATATCATTTTTTGGCTTACAGCCAGAAAGCTGAGCCTGGTGGACCCTCTACCTGGAGCTAATGTAAAGAGTTACTCTGGCTATCTTACAGTCAACAAGAGCTATGACAGTAACCTCTTCTTCTGGTTCTTTCCTGCACAGGTAAGACTGTCAATTCAGTTCACAGCAAAAGACATGTATTGCTTGTAACTTTGGATTCATGGAATTGTATTTATCACTTCATAACATCATGTATGTTAAGACCTGTGGCATTTAGGTGTGCTACATTTCAGAATTGGGATGATTTAAGGTGCCTCACTGACATTACACTTACAAATATGTATCTAAAATTATAGATTGGAGCAAATGTTTTATATTACCATGCAGTTCAATGCTTCTTTTTGTGTTTGTTCTTTCTTATCAATCCAAAACTACACGCTATAACTCGATATATGTTATGTGCACTCTTTTGACTGGTAATAAATGATACAGTATGTGGGTTATAGTTTTGTGCTGATGAGTTTCTATGTGCAGATAAAACCAGAGAGTGCTCCTGTGCTGCTGTGGCTGCAGGGAGGCCCTGGAGGCACATCCATGTTTGGACTTTTCGTGGAACATGGACCTTACGTAGTCTATAAGAATCTCACATGTGAGTACATGTCGTCTGTTGAGCATTATGTGGCTGAGAAAAAAACTCTCCCCCAGCATCAACAGTAAAAGGATCTTTCGCAAACCATGTGAAAGCTATCAAACCTTGCAGCAAAGTTCGCAATCAGTTTGTGAATGAAGGCTGTCATTACTGGATTTTCTTGGGAGTTAGATTGGTAGAAAATAATTCCAGTTTTATATTAAATTTATTAGGTTTATCCATAGTGCCACACGCCATTTTGTCCTTATCATTCAGGTGCTGGAAAATGTCAGTCAGAAAACACACCTCTGCCATGTAGTACTCCTGATCTTGTGTTTGATATGGAGCCTGTTTAGGGTCATTTGAGAAAAGGTTTTTTTTTTATAAACCAAGAGTACAGATTTACACATGGCTCCTTTTTCTCTCCGCTGAGTACATGGCAGAGGTGTGTTTTCTGAGCGGCTTTCCTATTGGAGAAAACTGAAGGTGTCGCTTTTTCTGCTGGAAGTGGCTTCTGATGTTTAACATTTGATCTGGACTAAAAACAAGTCACCTTCTGAACAGGCATGCCTATATAAAGTTCATGATGTATAATCTCTAAGGCCATGATATTCTGCTGTTTTAGTTCACATGTAACAGATATTCCTTTTTCTCTCTGATCCAAGTGGGCTACAGGGAATTCCCCTGGACTTCCAGATACTCCGTTCTCTACATTGACAACCCAGTAAGTTATTCCATTTTCCACCTCAAGCTCCTTTGCACATCTGATGCATATTACAGGTTATTGTTATTAGAGTATTGGGAAATCGTATGAGTATATTAAAATAACTCTCTTCTGTGACCTCTGTCGGTGACCTTTGAGTTATTATGCATACTCCATTAGGTGGGTACTGGATGGAGTTTCACTGGTAATGATCGAGGCTTTGCCAAAAATCAGGATGATGTTGGCAGAGATCTCTACAAGTAAGCTGGCCAGGAATTTTCCTGTATTAAAAAATAAGGCTTTTCTGTCCAGATTCCTGTTGTTGGGCTTTTTTTTTTTATTATTATTTTTATTTTTTTAACATTTCTGCTATTTTTGCTGCATTGCAGTGCACTGGTTCAGTTCTTCCAGCTTTTTAGTGAGTTTCAGCCCAATGAGTTCTACGCCACAGGAGAGGTGAGTGGGAAGGCAACACCATTCTCCTCTCATCCACTCTATCACAGTGATAACAGAGTACACTCAACACTTTAGGCAGTCATATGAGTAGCTGTGTTTCTTGTGTTTAATATCATGAGGAACATACTGCACTGTTTTGCTTTTCACCACAGGTTAACAGTTCTCATAATCTTTCTCACCATTTCCTTTGCGGTGTAGTCCTATGCGGGAAAGTATGTTCCAGCGATTGGCTACTACATCCATAAGAATAATCCCTCTGCCAAAGTGAAGATCAACTTCAAGGGAGTGGCTATCGGAGATGGTCTGTGTGATCCTGAGATGGTGAGCGGACAGAGGATTGGCTTTAATGATGTATTAAAGACCTGTGTGTGTAAGTGTGCGTGAGCAAGAGAGTCAGCCGACATGCTAGCCGTTTATTTACTATAGACAATAACAAGTTGCAGGTTACTGATTTTAGTCTGGAGTTTGCTTTACAGTATATATCGATCTTTAGTAAACGATGAGGGTGTGATTTCACACATAGCACTGGATTCTGATTTGAGGTTTCTGTGTGTCAGATGTTGGGAGGCTATGCAGATTTCCTGTATCAAACCGGCATGGTGGACGAGCTGCAAAGGCAGTATGTGATGCAGCAGACAGATGCTTGTGTCAAACTCATCCAACAGGAAAAATGGATAGAAGCCTTCGAGGTGCACTTATTACTGTAGCACATTTGTTTTCTAATCAGCTAGTCTTGTGCTGAAAATTACAGCTAAACTGTTATTATAATTAGGAAATTGTGCATTTGATTGTCCATTGTTGCTTTTCATGCATAATAAAATGCTTTCTCTTTCTGTTAGGTTTTTGACATCTTAATGAATGGAGACATTGTTCCTTATCCATCATTCTTCCAGAATGCTACTGGATGCACGAACTACTATAACTACCTGCAGTGTCAGGTACAGAAACACTTTGACCTCACTTTTATACCTTTACGTTTTAAGGAATTTAACAAATAGCTTTGCACATGTCACAAAGGTCTCAGTGAAGTATTTCAGTTATAACTGTTAATTAACACTTTTTCGAAATAGTGTAAATACAGTCGAATGCAAAAGTTTGCACACCCTTACTTTGAAATGAGGACACTAAGAAGACATTTCATGTTCGTTAACTGGGTCAATGGTGCATGTTGAGATAATCGTGAAACAACCAAAAAGATATTTCTGATATTTCAGAAGATAGGTTGCTATTGTGTCCAGAGTTTTGTGAAATGTCAATTTAAAAAAAAAATATATATATATATATTTTTTTATGTTATTTGTCTAATGGACTCAAACTTCATGATGGGCCGAACCAGTCTCTTAAACTTTTCATGCTTTGAAAGCAATTAACAATATGTACATGTGAACAACCTCAAGTCACTAAACATGCAAATGTGGCACATACATATAAATTAACTAGAGCATGCCGGAGCATTGCTGCAATATGTATGCAATGTAGTGGCATTTTCTAAATAGGAAAGTAAATGGATATGGAGTTCTGTTTTATGTTCACTGCAGGCTAATGGTATGTCCCCTATTAGCAAGGTAGTTTTAAAATTGTATGGAAGAAGGCAGTTTTTCCTTAATTTCACATAGTCTGCGGTATTGTTGTACTGCTTTACATATAGTTTGTGAATGTGCAGTTTCTTTCCTACAGCGTGTGAATAAAATCATTATGCTGTGTTGCCTGAACAGGAGCCTGAAGATCAGGATTACTTTGGCAGGTTTGTGACGCTGTCCAAAGTGAGAAGCGCCATCCATGTAGGGAACCAGACGTTTCACAATGGCTCAGAGGTGGAGAAACATCTTCTCCAGGATGTCATGAAGTCCGTCAAACCTTGGCTAGGTGTCCTCATGGACAACTACAGGGTGAGAGGATGCAGAACAGAACTCTAGTGTTCTTAGTACACAGTGGGCCACCATGTAGTGCTCCTTGTTCTGTATTGTAATTGTGCCAATGATAGTAAAAATCCTGACTTTTAATGTCTTGTAGTCACCAATCCCTTATAATGCACTGCAGTGTATCACGGTCATCTGTGTGTGTAGGTGCTGATGTACAGTGGGCAGCTAGATGTGATCGTGGCAGCTCCGCTGACTGAACGCTTCCTACCCACAGTGAACTGGACTGGGGCAGATGCATATAAACAAGCCAACCGCCTGTATTGGAAGGTGCAGCCCAGTGACACGGAGATAGCTGGGTACATCCGGCAAGTGGAAGAATTCTACCAGGTAAGCACCTGTTTAAAAATGTGGCTCATACCGTGGTGCTTATACAGAACTCAATCGGTCATTAGTTGAATTCAAGAATTGTATAGTGCTTTTAGTGAGAAACATTTTCTCAAAGCAGCTTTATAGAGTTCTGGATGAGGATTTAGATTAGTGATGAGGAAGAACTGCCTGAGACGTGATGAAAAGGAAACCATGCCTGGAACCAGTCACAAAAGGGAACCTTTTCTTTCTCTTCTGGGTGACATTGGATAGTGGAATTGTAAGTCATTTCAGTTTGCAGGTGTAGTAGAGTAAATGCAAACAGTACTGTGTTGAAAAGAGGTTCGGTGTGAGAATATTGGGATGAGCACAGGAGAATTCTTGGGATCACAGCAGCAGTTTTTAAAAGGTACAATGTTTTACATTATACAAGTGAGATTATCCAACAAAGTAAGGGTATAATGTGTTTTTTGGAAAGTGCAAATTTTGAGTGTCTCTAAATGGTACTATCTACATAAAGTGATTTAAAAAAAAGTCAACCAATTCATCCAAAGCTCTGATCTCTGATTCTGTTCATGTGTTGAATTGAGTCATAGTCTTTTGATGTGCTCCTCTTACACTTTCCCTGTCATTTATGCATACTAATATATTTGAGACTTTGAAAGACACTTCTTCTTTTTCTTCTATTTTTAAGGTAATTATTAGAGGTGGGGGACACATTTTGCCTTATGACCAACCAGCAAGATCCTTTGACATGATCGACAGATTCCTGTCCACAAAAGGATATGCCTGATGCTCTCCCTATGATGTTAGGATGTTTTAATCACCTGGTCTGGATTTACTCTTTCAGCCGTAAGTGTTTAGTTAATCACCACTCAACGAATCAGAACACAGTGTTTGTATACTTGACCGTTTAATGAAGTTGTAAAAAATTATTCCAGGGAATGTACAGATTTTGTTTTTGTAAGTTAGTTTTCATTAAAGTGAGGTTTTTAAACAAATATCTTTTGTTCTGTATTATTTATTTATTTCTTTATTTATTCTCCTGAGATTGATGGAGTGATGTTGGTGAATTGCAGCACATCTGTGAAGTTTGTGTAACTATGTTTCTACTGTATTGAAAATACATGTTGTGACTAGGTTCCTCTATCATGGAGGAAGCACATTATTTGCTTCCACCTTCCAAAACTGGTAGCCTGGATGTGGATGAGAATTGGCATCAATAATAATTGGATTGTTTCCCTGTAATTTTGATACAGATTCAGAAATAGTGATTTGTATCTATATAGTAGAAGTGTAACTATGAAGTTCTATGATGGTCCATGATGCTATTGTGGTGCCATCTAGTGGTTCAGGGGTAACACAATACATCCTGTATTTCCAACATTACTTCTATATGTGTAGGGTTATATAGATCCATATAGATGGATTACCACAAGCAAAATTCACTTCTGCAGTTGTTTTGTCAATATGCTGCTCTTTAAACTTACTAATCCTTATTGTTGTATATACAAAAAGCTGTCAGCTTATGCTTTTGTAATTAACTATGCTTTTCTTTGCCAGTTCAAATGAAAATGATGTCTATTTGATGACCTGCTTAGGCAGTCATGAACCAAGTTCTGCAGTAATGTAGTGTTTTCTCTGCTGACCAGTTACATAAGTACATCATGACACAAGTTTTCAAACGTTTTGTAGCCAGGAACCACTTTAACTTTAAAAATGTCACAGAACTCCTTAGAATGAATACAAATATCAATTTAGATATTTAAATGTGTGCAATAATGTTGACTATTTATCTGAGCCTGAGCCTATTTATCTTTTTTTCTGAAATGTGGTTCAAGTTGACATAAATTATACTTCCTTGTTATTGAGGTTTGGATTAAGGCAATTCAGTTAAAGTGACCAGACTAATAACTCTAAGCTATAACTATATAAAAACATTGATATTAGTGGGTTGTGATTTATTTTGCTAACAAGACAGGGAGAAAATCTCAGATCCCACTTTGAGAACCGCTGCTTTATGGTGCTAAAACGTGTGAGCTGGGGAAACTTCAGGCCATGCTTCATGACAAGTACATGTGATGGGTACAAAACAAGTGAGAGAGATTTTAAGGAGAAAATGACAGGTTTATTAACCCGATTGATATTTAGACATAGGATGAAGATCATTCTGGACAGGCAAAGGGGTCTAGAGTCCAGTTGTTTCTGTTTCTAACCGACAGGGGGCAAAAGCATACATAAAAAGTAGTTAAGAACACCACAGTGTAGTTTTCCAAGTTAAACTCAAGTCATTAGCAGTGGTATCACGTTTTGGTTAAAATAAGTGTATTTTGTGGGGCATGGTCATGGTTTATAGCAATAATAATAGCAATAATAATAAGAAGAAGAAGAATTCATGCTGTATGTTGCAGTGTATGCTTATATTCTGAACAGTATGACTGTAGTGTAGTGCAGCAGCTTGCTCTCGGGCATCGAATACAATCAAGGAGTTGAAATTAGAAAGATGCCATTCTGTGGACTGTGTACTTAAAGTATTCAGACACCAGTACAAATGTGTGAATTTCACTTCAAAAAATATATCAAACCAAGTGTCCTTTAATTTTTTAAAAGTTCCCAAGCACATTTTTCAAGCAAAACCTTTCGCAAAAGTATAAATTATGTTTAAAATATTAAAAGAATAAATGTACTGGTCATAATTAGACAAAAAAAAAGCCATCCTCTTGTGGGTATATAAATGATATAAGATGAGGTGACGAGAGCTTTTTTTTTTTATGTGGTTCTGATCAACAGCCTCCAGCAACCTATGTTTTGGTCCTGGTGTGTGATGCTGTGATTTCCAGATATAGATGAACATAAGTGATTATTAGTTCATCATTTTTTTCACAGGGCCTAAACCAAAGGGAGGAGCATTACCAACCTCATCACCAAAATATTTTAAATCTTTATGTTAATTATTTTTATGTTTATTAAGGCCACAGCAATTGATTATTTTTGTAATCAAATAATGTATTGACTTTTTATTTTCATAATCATCTAACCTAAGAGTTGTTTCTCTACATGGAATAGACTAACCTGTGCACTAGGAGGCACTCAAACTTCATACATTGGAGAGTGTATGGCTTTGCCAACTTGGCCAAGGGTAACTATGGATCAACAAAAACAAGTAAAGAAAACAAGTACCAAAAAGTCCAGGAGGTTGAGACAACTCCGTGTGTCAGACTGGAAAAGTGTGTTTGTTGTCGGTGTTCTATGGCATCAGGTTAGGCTTGGGGTTATGATTAAGCTGATAGGAGCTGGGGCATCAGTGCAAATCTAAAAGACAAAAACACTAATGACAGGAGAATAAACAAAACAAAAACAACAGCGACACACATAAAGAAAACCAAATGGTGAATTCAACAAAAACACCAAAGAATAATAAAAATGCAGGTTGCACAAAATCAATGACATCAGAAAACTTAAACAAATCACAAAGCAGGGCATCAAAAACAAGCAAAGGACCCAATTGGGATTAATAAACACAAATTATGCAGCTGATAAAGGAAAAATACATGACAAATCGCAGAAGAAGGAAAAAGTCAGAAACACACAAAGACAATGTAAGTGAATGTGGTGGCAAAATATAGATCCGTTACAGAGTAATATTGTCTGGTGGACCTAATAAACACCCAAAATATAAGTCTGTAACAGATTTTGAATTTCCACATAGTCTAAGCTTTCTTGATATTAATAAAACCAAATGCCCAACACATGATACATTTGTGTAATCCTGGAATTCTGAATTACTTTCATTCATAGTGACACATTAAAAAAAGTATTATTTTATTCATAACATCAAATTAAATAAATCAAATTTCAAGAAAAAATTGGAGGAAAAAAAATCTTCCAAAATGTTCCAATATTTTATTAAATCTTGTGGGGTGTTTCATGTATTGATTGTATCCCTTCCCTTCTCCTCTCTCCACTTATTGTATTTTGTGGAGATATAGTCAATGCGTTCCCAAATTACTAATGCGTGGTTAGACATCTTGAAAGAACTCAAATTTAAACTAACTTTTTGCTTATTTTTGTAACTCTTATATATATGTATACATTATAAATATGTAGAATATATGAATCATGATGGCCCATGGTTAGCACTGTCACCCCACAGCGTACCATCTGATTGGGGCCTTTCTGTGTGGAGTTTGCATGTTCTCTACATACCTGCGTGGGTTTCCTCCTGGCGTTCTGGTTTCCTCCCACAGCCCAAAGACGTGCAGTTTAGGTCAACTGCCTATTCTAAATTGCCCATAGGTGTGAATGTGAGTGCGAGTGGCTATTCGTCTCTTTATTAGCTCTGTGATAGATTAGCAACCTGCCCTGCCTGTCGCCTGAAGTCAGCTGGGATTGGCTCCAGCTTCCCTGCAACCCTTAATGGATAAGTGGTATAGCTAATGGATGGAGGAATATTAGTCATGACAATTTTATAACCTTATGAATAAAAACCTACTAAAGTATATGTCATTTTTCCTATCTCAAATTTTTGGGGGTCAGGATTTTATTTGCTGACCACACTCCACATCTCCGCTTATACACCCTATGGAATACTCCTACAGAGATGTGCATCTTTAGACAAATCAAATACACTTTTGAAAAAACAAAAAAAAAATGGGACACTTTGGCAATAATATAGCTTGTCATGTTTGGTGGAAAGAAATGTGCATGTATGATCCCAAGAACACCCTACCCAAGTTATTCAGAGAGATCCTCATAACCCTGAGGAATCGAGGATAAATTGCCAAGAGGAGTGCACCAAAACTGAACCACAATGCTGCAAAAAAGCTAATTATATCTCATCACAGTCATCTCGAAGCTGTAATTGCCAACATCAGCTTGGCAACACAATACTAATGTTCATTTGTGGTGTCTATTTACTTTTCCCCTATCAATTATGTGCCGAAGTGTATTCGAAGTGTATGCATGCACTGGAAGTGCTATATTAAATAACAAAACCAAAAGTGCATGCATACTTATTTTTTCTCTAACATCATCATAAACAAAAATTCATTCATAGACCATCTAATCATAATTAAATAATTTTATGGAATACATTTTTAAATATTAGTAACGATTTATACACAGGAACATTAACATGCTGATGAAGTCAAATTAAGCATTGAATTAAGCTGAAAAGTCTTGTCCATTACAGTTGTGGAAGGTATTGCATGAGTTATGTTGATGAACAATTGTTGTTTATTCCTCTTACCTGTTGTAGAGGTCTGGAGGAATTTGTGTAAAATAGCAATCATAACCTAACTTATGTATATAGACAAAATGCAAGCAATGTTATCCTGCATAAACATGTAGATATAAGGGTAGATTGATGCACTTATTTGAACAAACTGCTGGTAATGATTAAAATAGTATTTATCCTTCCTTTAATAAACCATGGCTCGCTTTGTTACTGAACAAGTGCTTTATTTCCATACTGTAATATAGCTGCTGTGATCTCACATCTGTACATATGCATAGACAAACAAATGAACAAACACAAACATATATAAAATGTACAAAGTTATGCAGGCATGTTTGAATCCAGGAGGTGGAATAAACTAGGAAAGGTTTATGCGCAGAAATGAACAAACATTTGAACAAACACTTGAAGTGCTATGTAAACATTATTTACAACATGTACCAAACGTTGACTCCTTTCGAGAAGAAAGGTGGTTGCATTACATGAGCAAGATTAATGAGAATCTATACAATATTTATATTTTTATGCTTCAAATGATACATTTAAACTTTTTTAATGTCCACCATCTTGCAAAAAAAAACATACTCACACACAAGCATACTTGCACACACATTTTTCTCTCCATTTTCTTAGAAAGCAAGTACAAAAGACAAAACTATTCGCCCGCTGTAAAAAGGAACGATGTCCAAATCAACAAGTTGAGATTAATCTGTATTATTTTCTTCTTATAAATCATTCCAGTTGAATTCGGTTTTGCTCTCGTCCTCTGCGGTGAGCAGAGGTGATGTCGCCCGCGGCAGACGTTAACCTGATCTGCTGTCATTTGAAATGAAAAGACTGAGGAGATGAAATACTGCAGGACGTTTGATGGTTGTTTAACTTTGCTACTCCAGCGTGGCCTGAGACATGTTGCTGGATGATAATTGTATCCAACGACAACCATATGTTCCTCCATAGAGACCCATTTATACGTTATCGTTCATGAGCCTTCCTGGTTAAGCCTGTAATATACAACCTTTAACGCAGTGGAGAACGCGGATGCAGAAGTTGAGAGTTCCATACACATATCACGTCTATTTTTAGTCTGGAATAAGACAGCTATGGTGGCCAACATTTTCTTTTTCAATAGCTCACTACATTGCTATGCAGAAACTAGAGTGCAGTATTGAAATGCACACTGAGATGACACACATACTTTTATCAGGTTTGTGTTTAACTGTAACAAACCACAATCATGGAAAAAAACTGAAAAGAAAAAAAAGCCTCTTTACAATGCTACATGTAGCAAGTGCTGGCTTCAGTTACATTGTTCATTGGGGAAACTGCTGCAACTGACTGAATACAAACACAAAGCATGAGGTCTTAGACTCAATAGAAAACATTATTGTCCTATTTCACATTACTACCCCAGCCACCTTCACAGTGTGAAAAACCTACAAAGGTTATCTACAAAGTTTTGTAGATAGAAAGAGACATCTGAAATCGTTTAAAGCTATAAGAGCATCTAGACACAACGTCTGAAAGTGAAGATATACATTTCCTTGGATTCCAGTAGGATGGCCCAATAAGGGACTCCTTTTTTTGGGAGATACAAAAGGCTGCGATGCCTCTGTCTCCATGGGACGACAGGGGCTGCATCTCGCTGGTGTGGGAACAGAAGAATCACTGAGTCTTCAATATGGCTATTTCAAACTCTGCTGTACTCGCAGAGGTCAAAGTGCATAGACAGCTACATGGATCCTCCTCTAAATGTGGAGGTGGTTTAGCACGCTCCCGCTCCAGACACAGTGCTGCATGGAAAGGTGAAGGAAATCAATATGTTCCAATTAAGAGGGGTAAAATGTCCTTGACAAGCTGTGGAATACTTGAGAGTTCAGCTGCTGGAGGAAGAACCTTTTCTCCAGTTGGGGGGGGGGGGTGTTCGGGGGGACATTTTGGCGCAACCATGGATGCCTGGGAAAAGTCAAAGAAGGTCAAAGTGCTCTCATCACAGGCCTCCAAGGTTTACGGGAATACCCAAGTGTCCACCAAAGTGAACCCCCAAGAACAGCTCCATGCAAACAAGCAATAAGTCTGAACTTTTACAAAACAGCACAAACCCTTCAACACACACAAACAAAAAATGTACTATATTAAAAATGACTGACATTCTTTTGCATGTGAGTAAGTCACAAAATAGTTCAGGCACATTGTGAGAGAGGAAAGCATAGTTAAGATTGGTACCTGTTTAGAAATAGTAAAATGCTACATTCTCTTAGAGGCAGACAAATGGACTAAAGCGCTATGTAATAAGTCAAAGTTAAAGGGAGACAGCTAATCGATACAACCTCATCACGGGTTCAAGGCCTGCTCAGCCACTCATGGCTACAGTGGGCAGCTTCGTGTCTGGGATTATGCAGTCCTGAGGTAAAGAGTCCTTTGTACAAACAACCAAACAAGGATACAAAGGGCACAAAATAGGATTCACATTGGAATGTCCTTATTGTAAGAAGAAGCTGCTATGAATATGGAGATCTCCAGTGCTGCAGCAGATTTTACCTCCTACAGATCCCTTCGAATCTGCTATAGGAAATTCTGTAGACCTCTACTGAGTCTTTGCTTGGTCCTTGAGAGGCAGAGCTGCTCATAAAGCTTTCTTATGCACCCAATCTGGATGTCTCTCAATTCAGCCAATTTAATCAACATCTGTTGAGTCTGTCAGACTGTACGATCATATTACATACTGCATAATCATAGACTTAAGGAGCAACCAAGAGTCAGACTCTTCTGGCCATGCTAAAAAAAAGGGGTAGGTTTCAACCTTATATTCCTCCAACAGAACAATGGCCATGCAGGTTTAAACAAACATTGATTACTGGTGATTACATTATTTTCTTACTCTACAGAAGGCCTTTGTAACTTGGCCTAGAGGTTTTAGAAAGCAGAGATGTCTCCAGGGTGTCACCATGCTGAGATTCAGCATATGGCTAGAGCAGCCAATGAGATTCACACACACACACACACACACACACACACACACACCGCACAGACACAGTGGGCCTCACCAGTATTCTGACGAATTTTCAACAAGGCAGACCCTCAAGCTCAAATCAAACACTACTTGATGTAACTTGATTTTAAAATGACTGGCCAGTGCTGAAAGCTGCACAGCCAAGTACCAACTACACAGGTAATTTACTGCACTGTGATGTTGACAGTAAAATGACAGCCAAGTTGTTGAGCATTCGTCAGACTGATGTATATTGCTTCCATGTAACATCATTATTGTCATCAATACATAATGGATTATCAATTACGTTTTCTTAGTTCATCGCCTTGTAGGAGACTGGAAGTGTGACCGAACAATTCATTATCATAAATCATTTGTAAATACAAACAGATACAAAAGGAACAGCTTTTTTTGGCATTCTAGTTGAGAGCAATGAGAAAGGACACATCAAGGCTACAATTTGACTGTTGCATATGTAGGAAGGCAGTAGTATTTGAGGGACAGTCAGTAAATCAGTAAAACACACAGAAACACAACAGTCTCAAGCTCTCTCCTCATATGTAAAATCACGGTATCTCTGTACCCTGACTTTGGGTGAATGGGTCATGCTAAAATGTTCAGCGCTGGATTTAATTTTATAGGTCTCATTTTCAAATAAAACAAAACGAAACAAAAAAAGCCAAAGAAACCATGAGATTTACATGTACCAAATACATATGGAAGAAAGAGTTGCCGCAGAGGCCCAGAGGTGTGCCTTTGTTCACGGAGCTCACGGTGCAGCTGTTCGAGCGTCTAGGACATAGAGAGTCTCTAGTGGATGGGGTTGATGTCTGTGCAGTGATTGGGGGCCGTGTTGGATGTGGTGATGTTGTTGTGCTGGATGACCTGCTGCTGGGTCACAGGGGTCGGACTTCCTGCTGGACTGCTTTCTGGACCTGAGAAGCAGAGGAACAGATTAAATCTGTGTGTGTGTGTGTGTGTGTGTGTGTGTGTGTGTGTGTGTGTGTGCGTGCAGTTCACAGTAGCAAAATTCAGACTTGCTTAAAATTGTATAAATCTAGAAGACTGTATTAACATGGAACTTTATCTGTAATAGGAATGTAATCAAATACAAATACAGTATTTGAATTGAACCGATAATGTATTCTAAACTGATAAAGGAGATAAGATAAGAAAGCTTGGCCACTTGATGAGAATAGAGATGTGCATCAGGACTGGGATCATATAGGAGAATTAATTAATGTGAATGTGAGTCAACGTGTAATGCATTTAGCACTCATTTAGGTCAGGGTCATGGTAGTTTACATACATTGAACTACAAATAAATTTGGATATTGAGAAATAGAGCCATATGTTTTAGAAAATATTGTGAGCAGGTACAGACAAAAATAATTAAACTGCATGAGCCGAAACACTCCAAGTGATGTAGCTGAGGTTGAGGAGCTGTCAGAGCCAGAATTCACACCCCGTACTGACAATGCTGACATTTCTACCTCTGGGTTTCTTGGGACATAGTGTAAGGGTCATATTTAAGTATAAAAATCCTTCCAGTTTGGGCCATGCAATACAGATACAAATACAAATATTTGTAGCACATAACAGATACAGATAGTGTAATGGCGTTAAACCCCTAACATGTAACATGCAATGTCTGTACCTCCAAATTACTGGCATGGGTAAGTCTATGAATCTGTCAACTGAGCAAAATTGATTTGATGTTCCTGTGCTGTTTAAACACCTGTGTATCATACAGGATTCATTTTAGCTTGATCCCCAGAATGTAGTGTTAAATGTGTGAATGAGCCAATGAGTATACACTGAATGTGTTTTCAATACGAGGAAGTGAGAAGAATGATGCGGAGGTGTCAAAATGTCATATCAGTGATTGCGTGTCCAAAGTGTTTGATGAATTTTGTACAGTAGTGCCACCACTGGCCAGATGCACTCACTGAGGTAACCCTGTGATTCCTTCTGCATGGCGGTGATGGGACAGTCTTTGTGTGTCAGTAGGAGCTGCTTGAGCTGAGTCACCTCATTCTTCAGCATGCTCACCTCATTCTGCCAACAACAAACAATATTAAAAGGCACTTCAAACATTTTACAAACACTGCCAGCAGAGATAAATAGCTTGGTGGGACATTAGGAGCAGGTTTGTACAACATACAGCAATAATCTGAGATTATATATTTATATACTGATAAACAATTAAAATGTTTGCTGTTTGTGTCCATCATCTAATATCAGTTTTGTCTACATTCAAAATAACACGTTGCTTAGATATCCAAGAAAAATAAGGTATAGATTATTAAGGCTAACAATCTTTATTAATAATAATAATAATAATAATAATAATAATCTTATTAATAATAATAAGGTTATTCTGTCAATTCACTTCAGCTGTACAGAGATGAATTGAAGAAATGGTTTACAGGTAAAGTCTTTCATGGAGGTGTCATTATGTTGTAATGCCTAACCACAATAATCATCATGAACAATTTCAAAAATCAACTTGAGTGTGTGGTTAACAGACTTCACAGCAGACACTCGCTCATCTGCGGTTACGAGTCTCATTACAAAAGAGCATATGGCTATGGCTGGTCTTATTAAATAAGGAATTTGAATATCCTGATCGCTTAACAAGGAGGTGGAAGCCAAAACATGTCTGGGCAATGCTCTTATTTGGAGAATGCCAGACTGATGAAAGAGAACAAACTACTTAAACATGTCTTTTATAGTCTGCTGGGCTAATAAGAATCAGAAAAGTGGTGTGAGAACCAAGTGAGCAGGGAGGAAAAAGGTAAATCAGTCAGGTCTTACAGTGTTAATCTTACTTCCAGGGTAATTTAATGTAGGTGATTACAGTGTGAATCATTGTGATAAAGAACAGGATGTTTCGAAACTGATGAATATTTTGGACTGGAGCTGAGACCATATGCTATCCAAAAGAATTCAACAGAAAATCGGTAGTTTAAATGTAGCTATCGTGCAAATGTCCTAACTTATATCCAATATTTACTCATGTTCTGCGGTTTTCGGTTTTACTGCTCCACAAACCCCACTCTCAGCAGCAACTGGACCTCTTTTAGTTTCTACATGGCTTATTATGCCCTTTCCTCTTTCACACTTAGGTCTACTTGAGCTCCATCTATTCCCGGGCTACAGTAGCATGAGCTGTCATTCCAGCCACATTTATGGGCCACTGTACCTGTATATGTTGTGAAATATGAGGACTTGGTGGAATAATGAGTTCTGAAGTGGTTTCCATCAGACTACGTTTCGTGTGGGAGAACTGAGACACAGCCCATACCTGCAGTTGCATGTTAGTCTGGGTGAGCTCCTCAGCTTTCTTCTCCAGAGACATTACCCACACTTTCCTCTTCTGCCTGCAGCGTGTAGCGGCTGCCCGGTTCCTCTCTAGAAACTTGCGCCGGCGCTCATCAGGGTCCTCATCCACCACACGTCTGCGTCGACCCCCACTGGGTGGTCCAGACTGCAGTGTCTGCGTGGGCTGCATTTGCTGTGCAGCTGGGGATAACTGTGAAAGAAAAAAAGAAAGCCAAAATGTAAGACCCTCTGTCAGGAAACAAATACCATAAAGTCAGCCATCCATCATCACCACTGCATGTCCTTCTACCAGACTTCCAGGCAGCTAGCCAATCACCTGTCTAAATTCTCCCCTGCAGTTTGGGAGGCTCCTCTAAAACAACATATGCTCTGTGCACGTGCCTGCTTGGCCCTATGATGACTGTGGCCGTGTGAGAACCAAACTGATTTACAGGCCACCCCGCCCTTATAAAGTGGTGCCACAGTCCAGTTTTCCAACGCCCAGGTCCATTCAGACTAACACTTTGAGATGTCCAGTGAAACAGGCCTGGTAGCAGCTTAGCATGCCCACAGAAAAGCTCTTTGACGTAGACTTGGCAGTGGCTGGTACTTGCATCCGTCAGATCACTGCAGGTTGCATTAGGGTGTTGGAAAATGCAGCAGCTTTGATGAATAGTGTGGATACAAGCCGTCTTGTTTGGCTTAATAATACGCTGGAGGCAGAATTTCCGAAACACAAAAAGACTGGAAAATTCCATAAAGAGATGGGCAGTGAAGTCACAAACCTGAAATTCTTTCATTTCTCATCTCATTATACTTACTTTTATAACTTTCTTGTAATATATTAGAGATCCCACAATTAAATTTATGCTGTATTTTCTTTCTTTTTGAGGGAAGAACACCTTTTCTTTCTTTTGACTCCTGGCTGTTTTAATTAGGACTAAACAATCTGCAGTTTTAGTTAAAGTTCGGACTGAAAAGAAAATCACAAAAAATTCCTGATCATACTGTAAACTAGGGTGATATCTGAGAGGCAGTTCGGATACAGTACGAGTGGTTCGAACAGCACAAGTCCTTAGTAGTGAAAAACAGTTTTGTGGGTTATGAAGTCTACACACAGTTATTCTTCTGTTAATGCAACTCATTCAACAAACCTCAGATTAACTACTTTCAGATCAACCTAAACCACATTCTTCTACAGACATTCAAGTCATTGTACACAAGGGTAACAAGGCCTGAGGGTAAATATTGCAAGGGAAAAAAAAGATTAGTCTGTGCAAATATAAAATAAAAATCAGATTTTATTCCCTGCCACATTACCTTCATTTTAGTTTCACTCCAATTCATGAATATAGGGGTTATTTGAAGCTTCCCCATAAGAATTAAATCTGTGTATCTCAATAAATATCTGTTGTTAATTTGTTAAAATCACTAGCTTAGTTTATTAAGACATGCCAATTTTCACTGGGTGCAAACAGATATTCTGACACATACTGTATATTTGGTATATTAAAAAAACAACAACACACAACTGCGTTGCCATATTTGCCATATAAAATTTGGATAGGACAGGATTTCTGGCCAGCCTTCAATAAGTGTCTTAAATGCCTTTTTGTCATGGGAGGGTCTTCACAGTGTACACTTTGGTCATCTATGTGTTTTACATACACCTCATATTAATTCAAGAGTTTACATATTTATTGTTTTGACTTGGCTGCACAAGATGCACTTAATCATTAGTAGATTACGTACATGCCTATAAAATATGTACAGTTGTGACCAAAAGTTTACATACACCTAGGTTCTCAAAACTCCATGCACTTTATGTTACCATACATTTCTTTTGGCTAGTCAATTAGGGCATCAAATTTATTCGCATAAGAGGAAATTCTAAATCCTTTGAATCAAGACAGATTTATTTCAGATGTCATTTCAGATATCAGAATTCTACTGGGTCAAAGGTTTACAATTACCAAATTGACTGTCTTTGGAAGATTCTGGAAATTGATATGATGACTTTTAGAAGTTTCTGATTGGTGACTTTTAGAAGTTTCTCTTAATAATAAAAACTCCTATTATTTAGGTGTTAATTGGGAGCACACCTATGGTAGTACTTACAGCCAGTGCCTTTTTGTCATTGATACCTTTAGAAAAGCTCAGCAACAAGACCTCAGAAAAAAATATTGTTGCCCTCCACAAGTCTGAACCCTCCTTAGGAACGATTTCCAAACAACTGAAGGTACCACAAGCATGCAAATCTAAAAATATTGGGGGCACACGGACAGTGCATTATTCAGGTGGGAGGGATAAACAAAGTTAGGTCCTAAAGTTTCACCTGAACTCCAAGACAACAACAAAGGATTTGGTGAAGGTGTTGGAGGCATCAGCTATACAAAATATATATCCAAGAGAGTCTACATCACCATGGCCTGAAATGCTGTCATGCAAGGTAAAAGTCCCTACTCCAACACTGGCTTAACTAAAGCCATTCTAAGATCGCAGGTGATCAACAAGACAAAGATGTAGTCTATTGGAGGAGTGTTCTCTAGTCAGAAGAACAGAAATTGTACTGTTTGGCTATAATAATCAGTGGTATGTGTGGAGGAAATGGGTGAATCTTTTAATAAAAAAAAAAAATAATAAAAAAACACCATTACAAATGTGAAGCACAGGAGTGGAGGTATCATGTGGTGGAGTGGGAAAATGGTCTGGTGCACTTCAGAAAATAGATGTTATGTCACCTCAAAACATCAGCCAGAAAGTTAAGACTAGGACAAAATTAGGTCTTCAAGTGAAGCAATTAAAAGGCAATGCCACCAAATCCTAAAAAGTGTATGAAAACCTTTGACTTACTGAAAATCTGATATAGATTATAAAAGCTAAAATAAATGTGTTCTTAGATAATATTTTAAAATCGCCTTATATGGAAATTAATTAGATACCCTTATTGTCTTAACACAGGAAATATACGGTAACAAGAACTTGTGAAAAATCTATTTTCAATGTCTTTAACCTATTTCTGTGTAAACCTTTGGCCTCAAATGTAGGCTATATGTGAGCCAAGACTACAGTTGCTGCACTGACAAGTCCATTTCAGTTTGACTTTGTTAAGAGATTATAGAAAAAGTGCTTGCTAGTGTCTTTCCATACTAAAGAAAAAGCATGAAACATCTTTCCCACAGTATATAATGGAAACTGAACCAGCGGCATAGTAGGGGTTGTAGTATTTTATCTGAGATTATTTATTCAGGTCCTTTCATAGTGAATAAAGACAGTATAATCTTTCTAGGGCCACAGTCTGTAAAAATGACTGACGTGACAGATTTGGACAGGACTAAATCCCGGAGATAAACCCGTAATTGCATTACCTCCAACTAATCCGTCCAAAATAGGGCTATTTATTGCTAAGTAGTAAACGGCATATGAGGGTTAACTTTGTTCAGTTCAACTCAATATGAATCTTGTTAGCTCAAATCATAGGTCATGTGAAATCAACATTGTTAATGTTGAAATGAGCCATACTTTCTAAAACGTAAATTTAATGCTACCCTACATACCTCAACTTAGACTCTCACAAACACTCCATTATTCCCAACCATACCATGTCTGAGAACATTATCTTAATAAAACACAGCCTAATACTACTGACATTGATAGAGATTGTGTTGAAGTACCTGGGGAGCAGCAGAGTGCATTGGTGCGTGAGGAGACGTCTGGTGCCCATGTACAGGGTGTAGGTGGCCTGGGTGAGAGTTATGGTGCCCGTGGCCCTGCGGGTGGTGGTGGGCTGTCTGGGTATGGCTATGGTGATGAGCGTGGTGTGGGTAACCATGGGGTGGGGCCTGCATGTGTTGGTGAGGATGAGAATGCAAATGGTGATGGCCACTCTGTTCTTGCCGCGACGACATCATATCCATCATGTGACCCATCGTATTCATGTTGCCATTGGAGATAGACCCCGGATGGTGAGCCAGAGCAGCTTTCAGTCTCTTTATAGAAGAAACAAGAGAAAAAGAGGCATTTAAGTGGCGTTATAAGATATGAAATAAATTAATTTGGTACTGTCTAGTGCTCCTATGAAGAAAGATTCAGTCTAATGAAAAGCACCTTTGGTCAGCGCACTGAAAAGCTGTACCTAAGGAAGTATGACCTTACACGGCTGCTACATGGTGTAAGCACGATTCTTTCCTTTTAGATGTACATAAAACTCACAAGCAAATATGGCCCTTATCTTCTCCAGTGCTCCATTTGAGACCCTTAATATTTACATTCTGAGCCACACTTATACACACATCCAAACTGCAATTTACACTGCTCCGTACATTCACAAGAACACAGTCTGTCGCCACTTTCAACTTTCATGTCCTCCTATGTGCTCTACCAATGGCATGCCCCTATGGCCTATACACTATACAACTTCCCCTTCTGTCTCCTTTTCTGCCTCAGCAGTGTGGTAGACTTAAATGCTTTGCATAGGCCCACTCGGAAAACTTTTAGGCCTTGAAACACTCAGTCAAAGTGCCTGTGTTTAGTGTGTGTTTACCTGCCTGCGCTCTCTCTCCCTGAGCTGTTTTTCTGGGCAGCTCTTTAACCACCCAGACTATTAACAAACCCACAAACCCAGTCATAAGCTGCCAAACTGTGGCCACTAGTGTGATCTGCCTGACAGCAAACGAAGGCAAGCTTAAAAAAAGTGCATCTATGTCTGGACGCATTCATTTAGCTTTTTAGACTTAGCACTGGAAAGTAAGCGTATTTTTAGAGTGTGTTGAGTCTACAGCATGTACAGTATTTCCATTTGAGCCGCACAGGTGGAGTCATTTTAAAAGGAAACAGACTTAAAGACCAAATGAAAAGCAAAAGCAATAGAGAAACAGGAATCTAAGAGAAATAGGAACATGAGAAATATCCAGGTTTTATATTTGGGAAAGACTGTAGACTATGCTAATAATAAAGTATAATGACAGTAGTATAGAAACTTGTTGTCACTCCAGATGCTGTCAGTCAGAGCCAGTGGCTGGAGAATTCACTCCTCTTGCCAAGAAGCATGGCCAGCTGGCCAGCATCAGCGCACGGCATCATTCATCCAAGCTCTCCTCCTCCCTTCCCCTCTGTTTTTCTCTGCCCCTACCCCACCTCCCTTTACTCCCACTCTCTCCCACTGTCACTGCACTCACTAAAACAGAGTGGACAAACTTTCTCAGATCATACCCAATGCTAAAAGTTTTACCCACACAGCAATACAGCACAGCTCCTCTAGGTCTATAGCCTTAAAAAGCATTACCCCACTCATGAAAATATGAAGCAAGTGCAATAAATCCAAGTTTATACTTACTTTAGGGTTTTTAAACAAATCATGGTTGCTATTTACCAAAATAAACCCAAAACAATTTGACAATTTTCACTGAATTTGACTGCTCCTCTACCAGCCAAAGAGAGACACCCAGCCCCTCTGAGCTATTTCCATTCCCATGCAACTTGTTGTGGCCAGCCACGTCACGTACCTCTGCCAGCTGCACACCCACCTACCCACCCATGTTTTACAGCAGTTTCTGGACAAGCTTAATAATGAATTCACCAACACTAACCAAACTAAGTGTTAACCAGTACCATTACAAACACTAGCCACATTACACACAGTACACAAAAACTTCAAGGAACCTACAACCGCCTTTACCAGAACACTTTTACAACTCACGTCTGCCAAACATTGCACACCTTACACTGCCCATTAGGTAAACACTGTAACCCACACAATCCACCAACGATTCCTGCATTCCTTAACGGCTCCTAAAGCTCATTCTCACCATCAGTTATAAACTACCACCAGCAAATGATGACAGAATACTTTCTATCCAATGACTGATGAACTAAAACCAGCATACAGTTATCTACAGATATTACAGCTAATCTTATGTCTTAACCACTGTTCAACTTTTGTTATATTTCTTCAGCCTCATTGTGTATGCTGGTTTATTTGGTCACCAAAGAGACAACTACGAGATTTTGATTGAACAGTGACTGAATTAGCTTCCCTTTGTTTGTCATGTCCTTGGTTTCATAGATTTGTTTACATCTGAGTCAAATATCCTGGAGATGTTTGTTCTCAGCGGGTCTAAGATTTTGAGTTGTGATAAACAGAACTCATGTTTGCAGATTCTGTAAGGTCATTTTCTTTAGTGCAGGACAAAGAAAAGAAGATATTTCATTTGGACATTTGTATTAAATTAGAGAAAAAACATTTCTTGAAAATATTCATATTAACAAATGCATAAAAAAACCCACTGAAAGAACAATGTACATAAATGAAGTTTAGTGGGATATTTTACATGCATACAGACTTTCCACAATAATGAAAAGAAGCCAAGTGACAAAGATATTCTTGAATCCATCCAACCACACTTTATCCACTATGTTTAGTGGGTCGGTGTCAGCAGCCATACCACATGTTTCATCATCTTATTTAATGCATGTTTAGTTGCAACCCACTTTATCCAGCCCTGATGGCTAGAAGAAGAATGTATCAGAACCACCAAACACTAAGGCACAATCATTCATCCATCCAACCGCCAGACATATTGGGGTCAAAGGCCACAAAAACACATCTGACTGAGTGGACCACCCATCAATCTGTGGCAGGCTAACAGCAATTGGAGCAATGCAGCTGTGCACCTATCTGTATCTCCCCCAGCCACCCTGTCGGGTTCCTGCAGTTCCCACGTGGGGGAATGCCACTGTCTGGGGCCCAACCGCGTTGACAAACATCAGGCTAGCATCACCAGAAGTGTCACTTAGTCTCATCTTGGCTGCGAGCCAGTGGAGGAAGGAAAAGGAGGAAGGAAGAGATGGAGGATGAGAGGGGGAGTAGTAGAGTTTATCTATTTCTCCACAGAAGAGCTATCTATCCATCACTTCTGGGGCAAAGGGAAAGTGGGTACTATCAGTATGCTAATGCAATCATCATTCACTCTTGCTCCATGCAGGCGCCCCAGAGCATTGCTCTTGAAGTTGTATAAGTGTGTATTCCACAATAGAGGGAGCCAGGAAGTACACAAGAGCACACTCTGAACAGATAGGTACATACCATAATAAAGTCAGTAAAGTCACATGAAATACATAAACTCAACACACTTTTGAATTTCATGCACATTTATCTTCAATCTCAGATTTTCACATTAAGTAAAAATAGACCCAAGCCCAAATGTAAGACTTCTCTCATTCACACACACGCCCAGCTAAATTCACAAAACAGTGAACAAAAACAATTTCATGTACGATACACACAGAAAGAACTCGCCCACATTACTTTAAGATTCTAAAACAACCAGTATTCCCATAAAAATATGTAAAAAAAAAAAAATCACAAAAGGGAAAGGTTCTCACCAAAGAACAATCTCAGGCCAAAAGAAGATACAGAAGAAGTTTCTTTTCCAAGTCTCTCCGGTATTTCTGAACTTCCCTGGACATCGTCTAATATATCCGGTGCACATTACGTCCATCCAAATCCTCTATGACGTTAGTCACCAGCCTAGCTCAGCATGGCGGGAGTGTGTGCAGAAGCCTCATCAGGCATGATGATGAGGTGTAAACAGACATTAGAACAGTACGGGCTGACTGTGCTTCTCACACAGACCTGAAGCAGCAGCTGCATGAGCCTCTAATGACAGTCCAGCCTCCCCCTGTCATGGCAGAGCCATAGCTAAACACTCATTATCCTGCTACAGGTGGAGGCCTGTGGGGACATGAGTGAATTGCCTGCACTTTTTTCTTCTTATCCCTGTCTCTCTCACCTCTCAAGTTGTGATGTAGTATACGTCTTACAGACAGACTCACAGGGATTTAGCACAGTTACTGAACTTAAATATGTTTTGGGAATATAAATACCTTATTTATTTTCAACTTTTACGTTACTACTACTACCACTACACTTGCAGCCATGGTGTGACTACTTTTAGTTTCCCCAGACACATTCATTACTTTGTGCTTATTATCACTTTGAAAGAAAAATCATTCTGATAACTTCTACCCATCAGTTATCCAATCACCAAAATGATCCTTATGATTCAGATGTACAATGTATATCATGTATGATTCATTTTGCAAAGTCAATCTCAAAGAGCTGACTCATGGCCATCATGGGAGATGAGAAGCAAAGAGCCATCCATAACATCACAGTAACATCAGTGTATTTTCAGATTTGCAAACAATACATCACTTCTTTATTTATCTCATCAAAGGAAACGCCAGGTTGATGGTTGTGGCAGGATTTGTTAAAAGCAGTAGGAGTATTTTTTAGTCTGCCAATTTATAATATAAACTAAGTATTACACTATATTTCAACATTTAAATTTTAGGCAGCTAAGTTTGCCAAGGACGTACTAGTTAGTTAGTCCGTCGAGTGTGGGTCAAATAGATGCATATTATTAACAGTGGAATGAATGCAGTGTGCTAAAGAAATGTAACACTTTGGTTTGTTGTGATCAGCAGAAATCATGACAAAACATTTGTGCAAACACACACTTTGCTTTATTGAGTAAATATTTTACTAAATCAAGAACTGCTAGCAGGCTACCACACTCCCCACTAAACTAGGCTAACGGTACCATGGTAACGACCAGATTGTGTAAGCGTCATGTCTTTTCAGCCTTTTCTATATCTTGAAGAGTTAAAGAAACCAGTATCCATCCTAATGCAGACCATAATAGAGTAATAAATCTCCAAAATGGGTTTAGAAGAGCAGGCGATAGAAAAGCAAATGCAACTCATAGTGTCTAAATTCCACTATATCATTCTTCACCTCTGACATCTTGTTTTTTTCTAGATTGTCTCACTTACAGGTACATAATGGCACTTTAAAGGTGTTTATTGTCACTTCTACTGTGACACTAGATGTTGAGTGATGTTGCACTCAATGCTTTGGGGTGCATCCTGCTAACAGATTCTGGTTCCATGGGAAGGAGGGATGACTTCATATCAATAAAAGAGTATAAAAAGAGAGAGAGAGAGTACCCCACCCACTGCTTCAGGAATAAATCAGACTGAATGAGATCAGTGGGAAAAGGGAGCCCCTAGGTAGAAGTAGAACAGTGAAGAATCTCTCTGTCTCTCTCTTTCTGTGTGTGTGTGTATGTGTGTGTGTGTGTGTGTGTGTGTGTGTGTGTGTGTGTGTGTGTGTGTGTGTGTGTGTGT
>JAQQZR010000033.1:9352824-9364484 GCA_030068235.1 Notoglanidium macrostoma
GTGTGTGTGTATGTGTGTGTGTGTGTGTGTGTGTGTGTGTGTGTGTGTGTGTGTGTGTGTGTGTGTGTGTGTGTGTGGTGTATGGTTGGTGAATATCTGCCAGGCTCACTTCTCTTGCTATCAGTGAGCACCTGTTACTTTCTAAGCATCTCTCACATCTTTCCTCTTTTCTTCACTTCTCCTTCAACAAATTCCATACACTAATTTAAAAATCAAGCCCCATGTCTCTGTGAACAGTATATGAGCATCAGTTCAGTATTTGACATAATAACTAATATATACTTTTGATATATTTAAACTGATCTCTTTTTGATGGTACATTGTTAATAAAGCACTGACCCATACAGAGTCCACAGTGCTTGAAACACAGCCATATAACCATTGAAAACCTTTGGAGAGCAGACCAGGCTTTATGTACGCATTACTGCTTATTGCATAAATCTGAGCCCCAAATTTCCTGGCACCATTTTCTATTCTCTTTGGACTCTTGGGCGTTAGACACCCATCTGGTCCCGCATCACCCCCAAACCTCTCTACCAGACACAAGGGGAGTCTCTTTCCTACCCTCTCAGTCCCAGCTGTGGTGAACTCAAGTGCGCATGCACAAACTCTCCACCACTCCCCCATTAGCTCATTTTATGAGACCTCCCCCCTAAACACCACCCCACTTAGCCAAGCTCTGCCAGCAGCTGTGAGCTGGAACCTACTTAACTGATTTCTTATGGGAAGGCTTTTATGAAGGGAGAGGCACAAAATCTTGTATTACAGTCTCACTGACAAGACTATGTGTGACGTGCAATTATTGGAACCAATTTGTTTTGTTTCAATGCATCAACCGTAAAAATGGCCAGAAGTTGGAATAATTAAATGGTTCAGAGTGCGTATGCTGACGTAGGATAATTTCCTTCATGATACCATAATTGATTTTATTTGGACCTGATAGACAAATCTTGAGCCTACATGATCACTTTTACTCTGAAACACTGCATAAAAAGAACCTCCAGGCTAACTTTGCCACTTTTTGCACTGGTGCTAACTACTTTCTCAGTCGGTCACACCAACACATGATTTGGTTGCACCCTTGTATTTTCATTTCATTGAGGTACTGAAGTTTTTTGTTAGGAGATATTTATTTCAAATTTATGGAAGCAGCCTCTGCTGTAAGCACTCTCAGTCTCGGTTATGCTTTCTGTTTGTAATCATTGGCAAATCACTGTGGTTATAACCAAATAACACACTCCAGATTTTGCTGTTATACAAAAATAATGGACATTGTGTATTATTCTCATATAACAGTCTGTCATGTGTTATTCCTTTTGTCTATTCTATTCTATTCTATTCTACTGTAACCCTGTGTTCACACTAGTGAGCGAAAAAGCAGGATTTTCTCGGTATACATGCAACATAGAACAGTGATATCGGTAACAGGGACAAACAAAAGTGATGGTGAGATTTCACAAAAACTATGAACACAGTAGAACAATAAAGCCATTCAAATCGTTGGACCAATTTTATAGCACATGTTATACAATCTTTTTGTTTCCCTTTGATTCCCATTAGGAAATTTAGTTCCTACCTATGTTCCCATGTACTACTTGACTTGGAAAAAACAAAGAAAAAATTATAAATGTAGTTCATTCGTAGTCTGTCATATATTATAGCTCATTAAATGTGTACAGAGACCTTATGAAGAAAAATAAATCGTAGAAGGAGGTAGCACAGAGTGTTAACAACAACAACAACAGCAACAAAAACAATAATAATAATAATTTTCTGGACCTTTCTCAAACACAAGGATGTTGTACTGAGTACGAGCAGAAAACCCCTCAAATTAAGCACTACATGAAAATACCACTAGACACTAGTGGCTGTGGTGAGTGTTTGCCACACAGACAATACTTCTGTGGACAGACTTTTTTTTTTTTAACTCACATGCTCTCACAAAATGGTTGCATATCACAGTCTAGAGCCCTGCACTCAGTGATGGATGGTCATATTAGATTGGAGGCTAAAATCTAATATAGCTCACTAATGAAACTTTTTAATTGAGCAAAGTATTATATCAATACATCTCAATGATGGCATAATAAGGCTATATCCACACTAATATGTTTTAATTTGAAAACAGCTTTTTTAAAATGAAAACAATCTTTGTTCAGACGACTGTTTTCACTCCGTATCAGAAACGATCCACGACCATATTAACACACATGGAAACATATCACATGACCATTCATGTACAGTGCTCATGCGCATGTCGGTATAAACAGGAAGCAGATTGTCTACTCTGCAGTTGGTTACCTAGTTGTAGATCGCTTGAATAATAGCTTGCCTCCTGCACATGTAGGCAGTTGTAGCATTATAAAATGCAGAATTTAACTGCACAGCTGCTGGCAAAGACAAAAGGTTAGCAACACGTGTAATTTTGTTTATCCATGCTGCGTTCACCATTGGCTGATGCCATTTGTTTACTTCTGGAAAAGGGTCACGTGATAGGAGCATGACGAATCAGGAAAGGATACGTCCTGACTGATAAGACCCAATCAAGAAGCAAATGTGGGTGTCTAAGTCCTTGTTTTCAAAAGCCTCCGTTTCTGGCCAGCCACACTAAAACGTTTTCAAAACGCTGCATTTTCATGACTTTGAATCTCTGGAGCAGTATGGACGCCAAGCATAAACATAGCAAAAATGATGCATTTTAAAACTAAAATGCATTGGTGTGGACATGATGGCAACCCATTACACATGTGCTTAAAGGCACTTAAAGGCATTACCTATCTACTTTTTTACTTAAAGGCAGATAGGCAGCTGGATACATGGGGTCTATTTTTTTCAAGCATTTCAAGACTGTAATGCTCTACTGAGTTCATATTGTGCTCCTTGTAATGCCAAACATGCAGAAAATATGGAAGTCTTTCATTCAAACCAAAAAAAACCTAAACCATTATATCAACTATGTATGCTTAGTCTGTGTATTGTTAGTTTCCACCAAAGGCATTTTGGGAGTTGGTGGAAATGGAATGATAGATTATATAATCCACCTTGTTCAGGTTAATTAAGCGAAGCAGCCGACTTTACATGCGTCTTTTCAATCACTGCTGATGATGTTACGGATGTGTCAGTGTTGTGGGCTGAAAAATATCAGCCCAAATGAAAATCAAATCTAGGGGACGTTTCACCCTGTGTAAACACCTGACATGACTGTCAATGATAGGCAGCATGAATATACATAAATCTGTTGGAAAGTAATCAGCCTTAGCCTTGATTGTTCATAATTATGTGTACTTTTCTTAGCTGCATTGGTGGTCCAAAATGATCCACCTTAAGACATTTGTTAACAGCAAAAATAATCTGATATGGATGTCAGATGCCAACAATGAAACCTTATACTGATGTCTTTGTTTCCCTGAAAGACACAGGGACTTCAACCTGGTAGCCAATTTATACCAGCTGCCCCTGTAGACACTGATTAATGTCAAAAGGCAAATTGGAAAACAGATTATAAGTCCTCTTTACTGATCCAACTCTACTCAATACCATACTGAATGTTTGCTTTCACTTGTACGACTGTGCACGCTTTTAGTAAAAGTGCTCTCATTCACAATTAGCAGAATGGATAATCCTCTCAATGGAAGCTGTACAAAATCATTTTTTCTCTCAAACTGCTTGTGCCTCAGGGTGGCAGGCTGGGTAATGCAGGAGAGGCCTAATCAGGCTCAGTTAACAAAAGCATAAACACTCAGACCTCCTGGACTAACCATGGCTAAGCAGCTGTAATCAGGGCTGCTCTTACTACAGACACAAACATCCATCACTTTACACTGTAGATAGTGCAGTGCATGACATTAGAGAAGTTCAAGGCTTCACAGTTCATCCATATCACTTACAAGTTAGGGCTTAAAAGAAACTCTCAGTTGACCATCACGTGGATCATATTACTGTAAAAACAAAGCTGATTGTACCTTAAACTGCCAGCTTTGCTTTGACAGGTCAGTGAAAAATGCCTGACATCAAAGACTAAGTAAAAGTGTAATGGTGTGGATCGCCTGTGACTGCGGAGGTCACATTTGGTACTGATCTGAGCACTGAGTTAGGCTTCACTTTGTGTGGGCAACCTGTCCCTGGAATCAGGTCATAAATGGTTTGATAATTAGATGAAAAAGAGAAACACAGAGCACAGTGTTCCCCATACTGGCAGCCACCTGACCTATATTCTGTTTTCATTGATCAATCTCAAGAGTGCCACCCATGTAATAAGAACCTTCTTAAACAGTGAGAACAACAAAAATACGATATATATATATATATCGCTTTTATAAAGCACATATATGGGTTGCATCGGAGTCTGCATCACTGTGTGTGCTTAACCAAGTGAGAGTTCATGGTGGCTGACTACACTGACAGGCTGTGAAGCGTGGGTGCCCATGCAGCTAAAACAGTGTTATTGCAGCTAAAACAACAAGCTGCTACACTAAAACAAACACATGGTAGTCTCTTGATCCACTGTCCACTCAATAAATAAACTCACAGCCAGATGCAAAATGAGGAACCCTACATAGGAGCTCTCTCTTGTCTTGTCATCATATGAATGCGCCAAGTGCTGTGAATCCTGATTTTATTTTTAAACCATTTACTACATCACAGAATACTCTGCATTTCTTTGGGGGATCAGGGCAGGACAGATAAAGTGCGAGGGTGTGTGTGTGTGTATGTATACGCTCACAAATACACAGATCAGCCATGACATTAAAAGCACCTGTTTAGGTTCCCCTTGTGTTCTGACCCCTCGAAGCATGGACGTCTGAAGGTGTGTTGTGGTATCTGAGCAAGTCGTCTAGGCATGGAGATGTTCTGACCCAGTCATCTAGGCATCTCAATTTGGCCCTTGTCAAAGTGGCTCAGACACTTGTCCATTTTTCCTGCTTTCAGTACATCAACTTCGAGAACTGACTATTAACGTTACATCTGATCGGAGTATATATAAAACTCCTCCCACTATATATTTATTTATTCAGCTATGCCCTCATTCTAACATGTTATCGTTTCTATAGTAACAACTCATTCACAGAAACTTATATGAATTATAGTATGTGTAAAATATGTATAAAGTATAGTTTTCTCTTTATTTACAGTGAAACGTATGTGTTCAGTCGATCATATCTGCACATTTCAGCTGCGCCTGAGCTCATCGTCACTCTCTAATGACATCATTCTCTGACAATGCCACCATTCATACAGATGTTGCTCCCAAAACCTAGATTCCAGCCCTCACTCGGCACATACTGCCTCACACACAGCCTGGCCTCCAGCCACAGGTGCTGCTGAGGCGCTGAACACAGCAAGAGAGCTCTACATTCACCTATGCAGGAATAAGGCACTGGCACTGAAATTAGCTGGAAATATATAGATGAATCATGTTAGATTACATCCTGACAAAGATAATTCCTTAGGCGCTATAACGGACAACAAAATTCACTGGCATTATGTGTTAATGAACTACAAACACCAGTTTGTAGTCAATTTTTCCAGTAGTACACACAGATCTGAACAGGTTTCACTCCAGTCCTAATGTGTTTAAGTAATCCCAAAGTTGCAGTTCTCGTATAAATCCTTTACATCATCTTGAATGCAGTATCCCTCAGCGAAAGTTTCTTTAAGATAGGTTCGTTTTTCTCCCCCACTCCAAGTAAAAAAGGAGTACATTTACAGCCAGCCAAGAATGATGTCACCCAGCGCAGCGTGTGCCAGCTCTTGGACCCAGTGGAGGAATGGTGCATGAACACATAGCATTGTTGACCACATAAAAAAGCCCACCTCCTAGCCTGATTCTTAGTGACAAATTTATTGTCCCTAGTAACAATGTAAACAATAGAAAATTACTCTCGATAACAAATCACACTTTTGCTGTGTGGCGTCACTCACATTACCAACAAAGCTAGCATTCCAATAAGGCCTTTGCTTTGGGAGGAACTTCATGAAAGACTAGGCGTAAGAGGCTGTGCTCTTAAATCCACAAATCGAGAGCACCATTGCTGGGATACAGAAAGCACAGGATTAACGTATAATAAGTGAAGCTATAAAAATCAAAGTGGAGATATGCTATAGGCTTCACACAAATGCCATGTTTTAAACTGACTTTTAAAAGCCAAACTTTCACAAATCCCTAAGATCTAATATATATCCCCGTACACACATATGGCGATAATCTTAATGACTAACTGCAGTGATCAAAGCAGAGCAGAAAAGGTTTTAAGGGGAGAAGAGCTGAAACTTGATCTGACGTTGTACAGTTGGCACACACGCAGCCTTTTTCCTCCCACTGATAAGAGTGTGTTTGGGCTTCCCTCTCCCCAGAGACACAAGTGTTTTCATTTTTCCAAACAACTCAAAGTAAGATGGTTTCATGGGGAAAAGACAGGCTCGTGCCCTGAAGCTCTAACACACACACACATACATCCACACACACACACAAACACAAACACACTTACTGTCTGTGATGGATGTTTGCGAAAACTTTGTGCAAATATGTATGTGTGTGCACGTCTTCCTGTGAGGTACTGTTTACTCATGTGTGGCTCTGAATACACACACACTAATATGAACCTGAGCCACAGAGGAGTGTGTTATGTGTGTGATGTCATGCTTGGAGTAGAATGGGGTGCTCTGTACAGCATTTCCTCTCTGGCCTCAGATTCCTCAAATACAAAACATTCATGCAGGCTCATACACACACACACACGCACACACATACACATGCACACACACACACACACACAGCAATATCACACTCTGACTATGCCAGCTGCTATACCAGTGGCATAGTGCTTATGTGATTATGGTGTAGTGCCTGTATGTTAATATATGTGGGAAAAAAAGAGAAAAAAACAACATATGTGTGCATGAAACATGTTGCAGGGGTGCATTCATGCCTGAGTGTCTATATGAATGCATGTGCATGTGAGAGACTGTAATAGTGAACCCATGGGGAGGATGGAAGCAGCTTATGCAGTATTCAGGCCCAAGATCCTTAAACCACTGAAAAATCTATTTAGTCTCATCAAGCAGGACTCACTTAAAAAAAACAAAACAATGGATCACACACACACACACACACACACACACACACAAAATCTAACCTACTTACTGCTAGCTTTTACTCACCTTTCATTTCCTCTTCATTTCCTGCTCTTCCAAAGTTCTTTATCTGTCCTTCCATGTTATACATTCCTCTTTGACATCTTATTCGCTCCCTCCCTCCTTCCCTCTTTCTTTCTTATTCTCTCGCTTTCTCTGCCTGTCTCCTGTGGCCAAGGGTAGGGTATAGAGTTACAGTGGGGGGAGATATTTCCCATTTAGAGTAAGTCAACATCTCCGGATAATGAGATTAAGGCAGGATCTGTGTGCTGCGCTCTGTAGCCTCAGCTCAACCGTGTGGGGGACACATGGCTCTGATCAGCATGGAGGTCATTCGATAGCACCCAAAATCATCATCCAACCGGGATCTCAGCGGAAATTATGCTCATTAGAAAAGAAATGGACTTAAGTACAGGTCAGATAGTTACCAATAGTCCAGCTGCATGGGTCCTTCAGTGAGATTTGAATTTCAGCCTTATATACGCTATGTAAAGTGCAACTGTGTGTGCTCTTGCACAAACAATTCCTTGTAAAAAAGGAAAAAAAAAAAAAAAGAAAAGAAAAAAAGGAGGGAGCTGTGATAACTAGTAAACAAAATTACACAAATGCAACCTGACAGGACTTCTTTTAGTAGAGTTCAGCTTTGGAGACACAGCTTAATTCTAGTCTTGCTCTAAATTACACCCTCAATCTCTGTCTGGAAAACTGAGTCTACATGATGCATATTGCATGTGTAGTTCACAGCTAATTTACCATTAATGACCAAGTGAATCACTAAGGTAATAAGTGTTACTGCTGCTGAAAGATCTTCTTCTGACACCAGCAAAACCCAGACATGAAATAAGACTTTTCTGGATATCTTAAAAGATTATTGTTTTTGATAAAAATGAGTAGGTGTTTGTGTGTGTGAGGAAGAGAGGGGTGCGACGTGTGTTGGGGAAAGGGCTGTCCACTTCTAATTGAATTCCAATCAGAGAGGCAGCACTCAGAGGATGTTCTTGGAGCAGAGCCAGGACAGCGATAAGACAGTACATTAGACTAATATTATGTTCCCTTTGCCTGTTTCCATGGGGAACAGAAAAGAAACACAGCACGATCAATCTTGAACATAAGAGAGAAAGAAATTCCCTCTCTCCCTTCTCACCCACTAATCACTTACATTCTGACCTACACACTACTCTCTCTCTCATCACACACATACACACTTTTCTGTTAGTATTGTCTTTCTCACCAATAGTCCTTCTTCTCAGTGTCCCAGTATTTTTCAATCGCAGTCTTCCTCCTACCACCTCCTCCACATACACACACGCGCGCGAACGCATGCACACATACACACACACACGCACATACACACACACACGCACACACACACACACGCACGCACACACACACACACGCACACGCACACACATCTATCTTACTATCCTTGTGAGGACCTTCCATTGACATAATTAATAATTAATGCTATGCCTGCACCTTAACTTAATCCTAACCGTAACCTCAGTAATTCCTTAGAAAATTTACATTTTGGCCCTTTTTGGACTTATTTAAAAATGTTTCTTTATTGTTTTTGTTAAAAAAAAAACCAAATACTTTCCTTTTGATGACCATCCAAATGTGCTCAAAAAGCCAAAATTGTCAGATCTTACTATCGTTCTGAGGACATTTGGTCCTCATAAGGGTATAAAAACATGCACGCACACGCAAACACACTTGCAAGAGCATAGCATATTTTTCTGTTATATTTTCTGCCACAGGCAGAAATCCTGTTTCTCACAATTGCTTGCACACTCTTCTTGCACCCTCGCACGTGACTCTCAAAACCAAAGCTCTCTTTTCCCTCAGCGAATGAGACAAAACTCTAAACACATTTCAATGCAGTTCACTCTAGTTACAAAACCCACTTTTTGCTAAACTCTTTATTAGAAGGCATTCCCCTGCTAAACAAATTTCATGAGAAAGTCCCCTTCCCTTTTTTTGGAAGACATCTGCAGATTGATGAAAAACACTGATTTACCAGGACTAACACTGTGGGTTCTTCCTCTACACTTCTGTATCCTTCTCTGCCAAAAAAAAAAAACCAAAACACAAGTAAAAATTGTCCATTTCAATATAATTCTGAGAGGCAGAGACAGACCTGGCTGCATAAAAAAGTATATTTGGATTATTTTCATATAGAAAAGCCATACAATCATTTAGTATATGAAATGAGTTCATCTTGCAAACAAGACACACATGAATACAAATAGTAATGAAAGCCTTCTGTAATATAGAGAATAGTGGCGGAAACAAAGAGAAAGTATGATGAGAGTAAAGACTGAGTTACGTGTAGAGATATAGGATGAAGAAGCGGCACACTATCTGGCCATGTCCTCAACCATGATTAGAGTATGAGAGAGGCAGGGAGTTATTCCAACATTGTCAGAGAACATTGCATGTGATGTAAACAAAATCAAATCACTGAATCAAAATGATATGAAACATCCTGCAGCGGTCTTTTATTATAAGAGGACTAATTGTATTTTTCCTGCTATGCAATCAAGAAGTTTATTTCATGTTACAGAAATTCATTTCCTAAACTCTCACTCACACACACTCACACACTCACACACACCAAAGCAAATAAATACATCACAAAATAATTAATTGTAATCAAAACATGTATTGTTGTAGAAATTTGTATGATAATTGTGTGCTGTATTTTAAAGGGAATATTTCATAGTGAAAAGAGTGTTTATGATTTTGGAGCCAGTGTTTCATTTTGAGCACAATATATGAGCATTTGCAAATTGTGTGTGTGTGGTGAGAAACGTGTTCGAGGATTTGAGACACCGAGACAGTTTTCCAGGAATGTACTTTAAACTGTAATTACTCCAAGATACACATAAATAATCCGAGGTGAAGCTGAACATTTAATGTGGCAAGAGCGATCTTGCATGCAAAGGTGACAGCATTTTGTTTGGAGAATGTAATTTTAGAGCTCCTGCTCATTATGATGGTGATGAATGAGACCTTTATTTCTGCTGTTTTCCTTGTGATACTGAAAACCTCCACAACTTCCCGCACTGCCTTTGAGAATAATATGTGGACAAGGATTTATGTGAATTGAAATTTCAGGTGCACATACTTGGCCTTTAGGATAGAGTTAGATTAATTATAATGTTCTTAATATGGGAGTCAGAATGAACCAGCAGTATAACAAACACGTATCCATATATATATTAGAAATTTCTAAGCATAAAATACAGTATGTCAATTTGTCATAGACAGTGACAGACTTTTAAATGTAAGCTGTTTTATGTTCAGCAAGTCTTTGATAACTAAAGAGGTTATATAAACCTAAACATAACTGAAGTGATGAATTTTCTAAGCGCGCGTATTTGCTGTTCAGACTGAGAGCTTTCTTGCTGATGAGATCACCCCACAGTTTACCTAGTGATAACAAAGCTGCAGAAATGCTTATGTGGGCGCTTCTGATACATCAGCTATGCACATCAAGTCACATGGCCTATATAGCAGCACCACCAGTGTTTATGCACGTGTGAACCTCAGGATATTTAGACCGAAATCTTTTTAAACAGCTCAGCTTAGAGAAGCAGAAAAACTTTGACAATGTTAATTAAGAAGGCTGAGAAAGGTTAACGAGGTGTGTGTGTGTGTGTGTGTGTATACTGACTAACCAGTTTTGCTTCTGAATGCATGGATGGTACATGAGGAGAAGAACAGGAGCTGCTGTGGGTGGGGCCTTGCATGCCCATTATGTTGGAGCCCATGGACATTTGTCTCTCCATCTGTTCAGGGGGAAACAAACAGCAAACCAACAGAACATGAACGTGGGTCAGAGAAAAAAGAGGGAATAAGACAATATCAGATCAAGGACCTCTTTCTCACATCCTAGCTAGACTGTTGTTACACATATTATATTTTTTAAATCAAACAATCAAAAGGCAGTTATTGCAAGATGTGTTTGAGAAGAGGCAACAGTGGCACTGGTGTGTATGTATGTGTTGGTGTGTGTGTGTGTGTGTGTGTGGTGTGTTTCTGATTTCGCATTCATATTTGTGTGAGCAAAAGAGTGGTCAAAAAAAAACCCTAACACAGGAAGTTTAACTCTGCAGAAGTGTGAAGCTCAAAAATAGAGCTTAGTTCTTGCATGAGTGGTTAGTTGTGTGAAGTATGTGTGGGAAACATGTATTTAGCCTTTGAGGGAACTAAATGTCCTCATGATAACAGGAATATCACTTTTGACTTTAAGATTATATTTGACGTTCATTTAAAAATATATATATAGATTTGCTGCTTTTATTTGAAAAAAGGAAAAGAGAAGAAAGACTTCCTTTTAGGTTCTGAGGTTAAGGTTTTGTTTTGGTTTAGGTTTAGATTTAGGCTTAACATGATGTACTTATAATAATGAAAGAGCCAATGGAAATACCTCAAAGGTAGTAATACAAGTGTGTGTGCATGTGTGTGTGTGTGTGTGTGTGTGTGTGTGTGTGTGTGTGTGTGTGTGTGTGTGTGTGTGTGTG
>JAQQZR010000033.1:9366377-9383086 GCA_030068235.1 Notoglanidium macrostoma
TGTAGTTGGATTAAGGTTTGTATGTGTAGTTGGATTAAGGCTAGTATGTGTAGCTGGATTAAGGCTAGTATGTGTAGTTGGATTAAGGCTAGTATGTGTAGTTGGATTAAGGTTTATATGTGTAGTTGGATTAAGGTTTGTATGTGTAGTTGGATTAAGGCTAGTATGTGAAGTTGGATTAAGGTTAGTATGTGTAGTTGCAAGTGAAATCATCAAAATTAGCTGGACTCCAGCCATCTGTTCCAGTAATTCAATCAGCTATTAAAGAAATAAGTTGACACAATATTACTGTCCAGCATCTGTGTACGTGCATGTGTGTGTGCGTGTGTGTAAGTGAATGTTTATAGGCACTCACAGGCATGAGCACGGCGGAGGATCCCTGCATGGTGGGGTCAGGCAGAGTGCCAGGCATGGAGGCTGGCAGAGGCTGTCGCTGTCTGTTCCTCAAGTGTAGCAGTGACGAGAGAGAGCCAGGAACTGGGCTAGGGAGATAGACAAATGGATGGACAGATGTGTGAGACTATATTTGCCAACAAGCACATATATGTCTTTCCTTCACAATAACAATGATGCATACTTCCGTTAACGTAGGGGACTTTGCATGCATTTTCACAGTAACTAGACTTCCCATTTTTGTTGGGCCTAATTTCTAAGAAGTTAGTGCCAACACTTCCACACTGTCAATGAGTCACAAACATCTCTTCTGTTCATTCGGTCTAAGCTGTGACAATGAAGACTATTTTAGGGCATAGGGTTCAGGAAACTTCAATAATCTGAAGAACTAGTATACATCAAAAGATGTACATTTTATCTAGTGTATAGCGTAACCCACAACCAATTTTCTAACACTGAAACTTTAGAAAAAAATTAAGTTTGTAGTTACAGAAATAGATTTAACACTTTACTGAAAGTGTAAAAGATGACATGCCTCCTGTGAAGTCTAACAAATTCCTTTAACTTAAAGTCATTAAGTGTGAAAAGGTTGGGTAGAATGTGGTTTGACGTGCTAAAAGTGCTGTGATATTTTGTATATCAAGCAAGAATGGGAAAGACTTCATCAATTAATGTCCTCAGTATCAAATTGCTTATTGAGTGTTGTTAAAAGAAAAGGTAATGTCAAACAGTAGAAAACATGCCACTGTCCCAGTTTGTGTTGCAGGCATTAAATTCAGAATGAGTGTATATTTGAAAAATATAATTTGTCAATTAAGTTTACAATAAAGTTTGAACATTAAATATCTTGTCTTTGTACTGTATGCAATTAAACTGATGTTGAAAAGAATTTGCAAATCATTGCATTCTGTTTTTATTCACGTTTTAAATAGTGTCCCAACTTTTATGGAATACGAAGTCCATTCATCGTCATGACACCAGAATGCACAGAAGGACACAATGAGACACAGACAATTATTCTCATGGGAATTAGAGGGGCATAAGTGGCATTTTGGGTAAAACAATAAGCTCTTAATGAGATCTATTTAGTATAAAGTCATGTATGAATCTCCAGGGTGTGAAATTAAATTGGTCAGTGATTGGTTTTAGTTTGGCAGTGCTTGGTTTGGCTTTCCTGTACATTCTCTCCTTCTAAGCCTTGGATTTATTAATAACTATAGTTCACTAATCTCACCTCTAAACATACCCCTACACGAAAATGAAAACTTACCAGGTTTTCAGAACTTTATCTAATTATATCCTTCAGTTTTTTAAACTGCTCCCATATAGTCAATTTTCTAAATAATAACTCCAAACCCGCTAGACATGTTTTGGGCAACACTACAAAGCACTCTACCTTTATTCAAGATATTTAATCATCCCTGCTTTCTGTTTGTTTCTTCCCTCACTTTTTTCCCATTGATTTCAATTCATTTTTCGTGGCCTAACTGCTCCTTGAGCTTAAATGCTAAAACCACAGAAGGTGGTAAATGTCATTAGGTTTTCGTACCTTACGCAAATACTGCATAACTATTTCTCTGCTCCTCTTTCTTTCTTTTCATCCCTCCATCCTCCCAATAGAATCCACTGATTTTATTACTCCTACACCTTTGAAGGTCGAGCCACGAAACTTGGTGTATGGATTCCACTGCAGATGTACCGCAATTGTATAATAATTGTATAGGATGCCTTTGTATGTTGTAGCATAACAGTTTCTCTTCACTAGAACTAAGAGGCCCAATCCTGTTCTAGCATGACTGTGCCTCTGTGCACAAAGCGAGCTCCATGAAGATATGGTTTGCCAAGTTTGGAGTGGAAGAACTCAAGTGGTCTGCACAGAGCCCTGACCTCAAACCCACTGAACACTTTTGGGATGAACTGGATTGAAGACTGCACACCAGAACTCCTCACCTGACATCTGTGCCTGACTTCACATATACTCTTGTGGCAGAATGAACAAATCCCCACAACTACGTTCCAAAATCTAGTGGAAAACCTTCCCAGAACAGTGAAGGTTATTATAACAAAAAGGGGCAAGTTATTATAGCAAAAGGGGGGAATAATCTGAAATGGGGTGTTCAACAATTATATATGGGTTTTGTGGTCAGGTGTCCACATACTCTTGGCCACATAATGTATAATAAGGTAAACCACAGTGAAAAGCAAAAATCTCTGACAAAATGTTTTTCATTCACTGACTAACTGTATGGTTCTCTGACTTAGTGTATATTATTCTAAATTGATACAAATACAGATGCCAAGTGACCTTTAAAAAACATTGCCAGAAAGTTTCAGGACATCAGGACATCTGTTTAAGGCTAGAGGTATACATTAGGATTGGGATCCTGCAGGATGCAACAATAAAGTCATACAAGTGAGAGGTTTTTACTTTTATGCGGATGCGTGCAAACAGTCAGCTATGAAGATCGCAGGACAAACAAAAACCACATTCATTAACATGCTATACATTTACACAGTGTTCATTCACTCAACCAACTGCCTGGACAGGATCACAGTGGCTCAATTTAGGCTGCACTAGTTTGTTTATATATTTGGGAACTAGAACATACTAAATTAGTTAGAAAATATTGTGGGCTGGAACAAACTGCACAAGTGGTATTAAAAAACAGCTTTTGTTGTACTTAAAAAAAAAAAAAAGAGGGAAAAAAACTTTTGATTTAGGCCACACCTGCTTCTTGTTTAAATCCAAATACAGACACAGATACAGATAGGGATATTTGGAGCACTAAAAAGATACAGGAATTGAGTTACATCTTCAATTGTATAGCTTGATAATGTATCAATAAATCATGTGTCTCAGTAGCATTATGAGGGTAGTGCATGATTATGCATGGGGTTGTGGTAATATTAAGGAAGTGGCAATGGTGTGTGTGTGTGTGTGTGTGTGTGTGAGTGTGTGAGAGAGAGAGAGAGAGAGAGAGAGAGTGTATGCATGTCTGTGTCTGACTGATTGAGAGGTGTTCTTGTCCTGTCCACTAGAATGCCTGCACATGGGCTTATGAGAACGCAGTGGCTCACTGCATCTTGTAAGCCTAAAACTTCTGATGAGATATTTCTGATAAGATACAAGAGATAACATATTTCAGACATGTAAAGCATTACATGTAAAGCACAACACGATCATTCATCTATCACATTGAACCACTCAACTCCGCACATCGAGATGCTCACGGCTGAACCCTGCAGAGCTGGCACTTTAGAGTCAATCACGTCCAATCTTCTGGCACGTATTGCTCTGTTTAATCTGCACTATACAGAACAGGCACTCAATGATGTCATTTAAGCAACTGCCATCAATTATTTAGCTGGAAAACCCAAAGCTTTGCAGCTGCCCTGCTACAGGCAACACAATTACATTTCATTACACAGCAGGCTATGTGGATGCTGTACATTTTAGCATGTATGCTAATGTCATAAAAGAAGGATGTGCGTAACAACACAGAATAATGAATAATCAACGTTTGCCAGTGCTGAGCACTATTATGGCCAGGAAAGAGAGATGACAGACAGTTGGGAGGTAAATGTAGGAAAGGGGGGAAAACATTCCTCACCTGAACAAATACATGTATTTATACAGGCTAAATAGCAGCAATTGCGCTGCTGACATGTGCGCACACACATACACACACACACACACAGGCACTGTCATTAGCATTCTGACATATTGTCATTTATGTTCAATGCTCCAATCCATCACGATCAATGCTTGGGCCCCTTTACAAACTTGTGCGACATGTTAACGAGATGAGTGAAAGTCTCAATCTCTGACACACGCCTGAACGGATACAAGGACAGAATCAGATCAACCACTTTCAATTCTTCAGTTTACTAAACATAAACCACATTTCAAGCCTATTTTCTATCTGCATTTTCCAAGTGCTTATCACACTTTTCTATACTGTCTTAATATAATCCATTGAAATGCATATGACAAAATGTGCAGTGAAGTCTAAAAGGACTCTAATATAAGTTTTATAAATGTTTGACTTAGTCATAACTGAATGATATAAAAAATATCAAATTTGTTATTGTATGTAGCTAACCTTACAGCCTCTTAACCCACACCCCACCCACCCAGGCTTATGTTACCAGTGAATGTCTCTGGTCTTTCAGGTGATTCTCAATCAACTCCTCACACAACAACAGAGAGAGCAAAAACCTCTGTGAGGTCCCAGAGACTGATTTGAGAACCACTGTACTTGTGCAGTTTCTCAATGCAAATCCTGCCATACACCGTCCATACATATTGAAGTTCTCCCTACTTATAGAACTACATAGAACTGGGTGAGTTAGAGGGGGAAAACACCAAAATGTGCTGGGAAGTGGGTACTTCAGGACCAGAAGTGCTACACAATGCTCTAGTGCTAACTCTGCTGTCTCTCATTCCTATTCCTATTTTTGAAGAATTAATGCACATCTGGCATCCAATCAAAAAGAAGTACTTCTTTGGGTCACTGTATAAATAAAATTTTGTTATGGAGTAACTAGCATTAGCGTTAGAGTGAGACTGAGCAGTTTAGCTCAAGAGCTCAGTTTGAGTCTGGGCCTCCACCCAGGCAACAAGGGGATGAAAAAACAAGGCTGTGTAGAGAGAAACAGGAAAAAAGCGAGAAAGGAACAGAGGAACAGAGAGAGAGAGAGGGAGAGAGAGAGATAGAGCTCTCTTTAGGCTGTCTCTCTCATGCGCATAAAGGCACCAAGGGCAGGAAGGCCTCCAAATTGCAGTTGAGCTTAGCTAAAGAGAAAGAAAGCAGCTTTCCCGCTGTCAGCTACTCACCTGACCCAGAGAGACCGAGGGGGGTTGAACTAGAGTCAGAAACCATTTAAGACACACAAAGTTGCCCAGGCATCTTGTACGTACACACACACACACTATATGGCAAGAATTTAAGACCAGAAACCTCGGATCATGAACACACATATTCAGACACTTATTCAAACGTAGGGGCAATTTAGACTTAATATTTAGCCAATCCACCTACCAACATATACAGGCGTGGACAAAAGTTGTAAGCATGCAAAACGCAGTTTATTCTTGTATTGTTATTTATTTATTAATTATAATATTATGTATTTGTTTTATTTTTGTCTTCTTATTTGTCTTCTTCGTATTATTATTATTATTGTAATAATCCGCATTTGTCCATACGAACAACTGTAAACCTACTTTTGCCCATCCCTGTATATTAGCTGTGGGCAGTATCACAGTTGATCAGGTGCCAAATGTAATTCTTCTTAAGGAATGGATATTCTCTATACTGTTATAGTGGTATAGAAACACTTTTGTATCAAAAACTGCATATAGTATTACAAATAATCTATAAAGAATATTGACCAAGGTAAAAAAAACAGACAACGTGGTTTTCTATTGTGCTTTCCACACTGGCTGAACATGACACAGCTGTTGGTCATCATCTGGAAATCACTAGGGCTGCCGCTATTTAAGCCACCTTTCATTCATCTTCGTAGTGCTGTCACGGGTCGGTCAATAATCAAATTCTTGTGATGAATTGTTATAAAGGCAAAAAATATTGTCAAATTGTAATGATAAAAACAACTGAAGAATTTGTCTTGCCTTAGTGAAGAGTGCTACTGTAGCATACATTTTAGGTCTATGCATAACAAATGTGTCTTCTTTTACTATGTTATTATTATTATGGCTTTTATCACAAAATGCCTCCAGTGTAAAATTTATACATGGAATACATGGACTTTTCAAAAAATGTCTCCAGCAGGAAAGTCTAACTATTAGAACATCTCTATATTTGCAAAATAACAGGCAAGCATTATCATTTTACCATATTGTTTTAAACTGTGTGGTTAGCAATTGAGCTTATTTTCAACTAGAATAGGAAAAGGAAAAATGTACAGCAGTGGAGCTGCCCACTATATCATGATTAATACACAGCATATGCAATCACAAAATAGAATAATTTTAGTTAAATTATAGACCAATGTTCCATTCAGTGTGGTCTTGAGATTCTGACTGAATGGTAGATATTGCATTTTTCTTATGTATTGGCTCTTTGTAATGTTAATTAACAGATTTATACTTTCCATGCTGAATAATCCAGGTTGGTCTGTGCAAAAGACCAGTCTGGTAAAGCAGATGGAAAGAATTTATGAGTTACTGCTATACTGCAAATACACAATTTACTGTGCAAGGTGACAAAAAAATCTCAAAACTGGCCAAAGTGTTTACCAATTTGTGCTCTTAGAGTTTACTGTGTGCTCCTGTCAGGGTGACCATTTTAAATACATTTGTGACCACCTTGACCCATTCCCTCAAGGGAAAAAATGCTAGTTTCTCTCACTCACCTAACGTGTGGATGTACACTGACCAAACATTGTATTATTAAAATATATATTAATACTGGGTAGGGCCTCGCTTTGCTCCTAAAGCAGTCTCAATTCTTCATAGCATAGATTCCACAAGATGTTGGAAATATTCCTTTGAGATTCTGGTCTGTGTTGACATGGTTGCATCATGCAAATCCTGCAGATTTTCCAGGTGCACTTTCATGCTGTGAATCTCCCCTTCTATCGCATCCCAAAGCTGTTCTACTGGATTCAGATCTGGTGACTGGGAAGGCCACTGAAGAACACTGAACTCATTGTCATTTTAATGAAACAAGTTTGAGACCACTATTGCTTTTTGACATGGTGCATTATCATGCTGGAAATAGTCATTAGAAGACGGTAAATTGTGGGGGGGGGATGCACATGGTGAGAAACTGTACTCAAAAAGGCTGTGGCCTCCAATGATGATTGATTAGTATTAATGGCCCAAAGTGTTCCAAGAAATCATTCCCCAGACCATTACACCACCACCAGCCTGTACTGTTGACACCAAGCAGGTTGGGTCCATGGATTCATGCTGTTGGTGCAAAATTCTGACCCTACCATCTGTGTGCCTCAACAGAAATCGAGATTCATCAGACCAAGATATGCTTTTTTAATCTTCAAATGTCCAGTTTTGGTGAATCTGTGCCCACTGCATGCATAATTGCATGAATGGGTAGATGTAGAGGTGCTCCTAATAAAGTGTTTAGTGAGAGCAGTGTACTTCAGTTGGAGTGGTTTGCTAAACACCAAATCCATTTGGTTTCTTGTTCTGTATATAAAACAAGAAATGGGATTTAAATTGAATTTATTGGACTATGTGAAGTTTGGTTTTTTTTTAATTAAATAGGAAACCAAAGAATACCAAAAGTATTGGTCAGTTAATGTTCTCCATGTGGCGTTAAAGGGCCATCACATTATATTATGATTTATGATCATTTAAAACCATATAGTGCTATACGTTTTGCTCATACTGTCCACTATTAATACACAATTTATAAAATGACTGTGGATTTGGGCAATAATTATCAGAGCCCTGGTGATTCCAAACACACTCAGACACACAGTGTAGGCCGACCCTTGGCTCTCAGATTACACACACAACCCTACTCTTCCCAACATGACATCACTCCTCCTTCTGACTTTATCTCTTGCTTTCTTCCAGCACTGTAGTTTTTGCATCTCCAGATCCTTCCTCTGGCCCTTTCTCTTGATTATCTCTGATGGGACACTTAGTCCTAACACAAACACGCCTAATCCTGCTGCACACATTTGGGCATATCCAGGTCCAGATGAGATGAGAGGACTCCACGTGTAGCACTCTAGCTCTATGAGCCCTGCACATCATGGACCTGCTCCAAATGCACTAACAGGGTAGATGAATGGGATTTTCATACGTGTTTGAGATCGACTGTATGTACTATAGGTCATACCATATGTGCCATATGGTATACAAAGGTATCTGCATGCGTATAAATGAAACGGCAGACATGCAGCCAGATCACAAGGTTCAACCTCAGTGACTTCAACACAAGAGGCCTGGTTGCAGCATGCAGAGAGAGCGAGAGAGAGAGAGAGAGAGAGAGAGAGAGAGATAGAGAGAGAGAGCGCGAGTGAGAGGCACAGTCAGCCCACTGACTCATATCCTTCTTGTCTTCTCTCCTTCCAACAATGATGTAATGCTCTTGGCTTCTTGCCGTCCTCCCACCCCCTGCCTGCCTGCCTGCCTGCCTGCCTTTCCCTCTCTCTCTTTCTCTCTCTCACTCTTTCTCTCTGCGCCATGCTGGTGAGGTCAATGCTAACTGGAGCAGACACGGCAGGAGCAAGGAACTTTTACTCTGTGTGAATGTAACCAAAACAGCCCCGGGCTCGCTTCCAGCCGCTGGGAGATGGTGGTGCGGTCTCCACAACAACGGGCCTAAACAGTGAGAGAAACAGAGAGAGTCCAAACAGCTTGCAGCTGCCTGGAGCTCTGAGTAAATACAGCACAGGACCTGCTCCTGATTTACCACTTTAATCACGAAAAGAGGGAGCTGGGGGGGGGGGGGGTTGGTTGGACGTGGGGTTGAATGAAGAGGATTGAGATACAAAGCGGGCATAAAGCTTAAGAGAGTGCCACAGCACTTGGGACTGCGGGAAGGAGGGGAGGTATAAGAATGTGATCAAATAAATCAAGTCCTAATGGCTTGTGAAACTCTTATTAAAAAGAGTGACAATTACCACATGGGGAGGATCAGCAAACTTGGCATGTCCTTGTCCCATTGCTTAAGGACCTGAATTATATAACTCAACATGTGGAATTATATAAATTATCCAGGTGTGAAAGAAATGCAATGACAGGTACCTTAAACCAACTAAGCACTATCTACGAAAGCAAGAGACATGTCCTGGGACACCCTCAGGGCAATGCAGCATCCTAGTGTATAACAAACCTATAATTATGTGCCAATATTTCCCTCAGCACACGGAGGAACTGGTCCGGAGAGAAAAAATGATCTGGCATAGGACCAGCTTTTTCCTCATGTGACTGAAACTGGCCCATAAGTCCCACCTACACCTGTCAGTAGAACCTGCTGCCCATATATCACCCTGAGAGCTTCACTCTTCATGCAGATATAATCCCGCCCACCAGTTGCTGACTACAGACAGAACCAATCAAACAGAGTCAGACCCAGGTGACAGCTCTGCTCATGCAGTCCATTGGCTGGGAAAGAATGCCATGTGTGGAGCTTAGTGGTGTTCGGGAACACTAGCTGCATTTATCAAAACCTGTTCCTCAGTTTCATCAGAACGACACTTCCAGAACAGGGCTGTTCTCTTTTTGCCAAAACCACATCTGCAGGCTTATTCTTAATGTCAACCCATAAGCCTCTAGAGCAGCAAATTTATGTATTTCATCACAAGTTATGTAAGAATATGTGACACCTTGTGGCCTATCTTCACATTCCATTACAGTCCTGCTTTATAGCTTCTATCCACTTTGGCTTCAATGCTATGTTCACACATTTTTTGGGCTAGTCCACTATCCACCCAGCTCCACCTGATCAGACCCTTTTTCACCCTTTAAGAGCTCTCTCTCTACTTCACTTCTTCTGGCTGCTCTTTTCATCATCCCTCTTACCCCTTAGGTCTTCATCTTTCCCATCCTCTTCCTCTCTTTCCTCAACCTGAGGGCCATTCCTCCCGACAATCCACTCTTGATCCTATTCTTCCTATCTTCCCTACTCTCTGTCATGGCGGGCGGACAGCCCCGGGGCTGTGGATGACACAGCAGTGTAGGAATGAGAGGAACAGGGCCTGGGCGTTCCTCTCCAAATGCTCTATTAAAGCCTGCGCTGTACACAATGAGCTCACTCTAATTCAGCTCAGATGTACATCCTGCCTGTCTGCCATCTCTCATTCGTTCTCTTCTCTCTCTCTCTCTCTCTCGCTCTCTCTCTCTCTCTCTCTCTCACTACATCATACTCTCTTTTTATTATATGTATGCCATAGGTCGTGATGTCCAAAACTGGATCTCTTTCCTGCTCTAAAATCATACACAAAGACACATGAAGCCATTCAATATTTTATATGAAATATTTAAATTAGTTGTAGATTCCACATGCATTCCTCATTCACAAATCACTGTATTATGCAAGGATGATACCATGGTAAACATTTTATTTTTTAATTTGATGGAATAACTACAATGACAATCTACAGTTTTACCAGTGCAAAATGAAACATAAACATGGCCTTTATGTCATAGTTGGTTATAAACTATGATGTCCATGTTTTGGCCCAATACCAGAAGGCCACTGGTAAGTTTATTCTAATCATAATTATACAATGATGTTGACAAGCTGAGAGCATGAAACTCAATAATGCTATTTTATGTAACTATTCACAATTCATTTCCCACTTACTATTCTTAAGTGCAGTGAGCTACTTTTATTCTTTCTATGAAACTATATGATCTCTCTCTCCCTCTCTCTCCCCCAAGCTGCCATGTACAGATATGGTAATATACTCTTTCAGCACTCGGCTTCCTCTATGTGCATCAAAACTACCTCAGGACATCCTCTGTTCTCCGGAGGTGTGAAAACGAGCATGCATGCAGAGCTGTAGAGTCACATCCCTCTATTACACACACGCACGCACACACATACACACACTCACACACATGCGCACACGCAATAAAAGATAAAAACCAATAATAAAACCAGTTTGTCATAATGGTCAGAACCATAATGATAGAGATTTTTTAAACAATTTGGACATGCTGTTCTTAAAGTGCTCTAAAATGTTCACATCAATTCACATCACTCCCTTACACTTTACTTTACTACACCACTATTTTTATCATAGACACAGTTTCTATATGGTTCTTGATGTTATGAAGCTTTCCTGAATATAAATAGTGCCTGTACAGCACCTCTCTGATGCCCTCTGTCTCAGTAGCAAACACACACACACACACACATACACACCCCTTGCAACTCTGTCTTACTAAACTGTGTGCTCACATCTAATTATTAAGATTGGAATAATTATATGGCTTGATATTTTATCAATGGTGTCGATAAAAAGCCAAATCAGATGCTTATGTTTGAGGTCTCAAGTTTCCTTGTATTGCCAGGAGAGTGAAGTTTGATTTCACAGTGTAATTTTTAAGAAACTAAAATCTTGTGATTTAGACTGCTGAATAAATGCCAAAGAAATAGTTAAAAAAAATTCAGCAATTCTGAACGCAAGCCTCAGCTGTCCCACTTTATGGTATGTTCTGAATTTGGGGTGGTATAAAAGATTTTTTTTTTTAAGTCTGACATCATTAGCATGTAGCCGAGAACTGGTCTCAAAATCTATCATGGTCTTGTGAGTACTTATGCTACTGATACTACATGTGCTAATGATTTAAGCATGTGCTTACTGGTCTAATAAATCTTATCCAAAAAGAATAAAAGAGTTATCTGAGCCCCCAAACTGACAGGAAGATTTATCACACATTCAGCCCATTAAAAGTCATTATTATGCTTTTTCCACAACTCCTGCTCATTGCACATGTTGTTGGTTCATGCTTCCATTCACTGCATCCCCCCTCCCACCTCCTCCAATAAGAGACATTGAGGGACTCGTACAGTGTTTTATCTCACGCGGTTGACTAGCTGTGTCTAACATGTTTAGCGCTGACACAACTCAGGAACAGATGGTACCAATTCGAAAAGCTGAGGCCGTTTGAATCATTCGGACGTTCCCCATCTCCCAACAGGGGGCAATAATGGTAGCCATGATGTTCAGATTCGCTGTGTTGTCCTCTTTCCTTTGCAATTTCTTCACAGTTTCTGCTGGTTTTTGTCAAGGTGTGCATCAGAGGGCTTTCTTGTTCAGGGACAGCACATATCAGGGGAATGTAGGCATATGCTGGGGGAAGGTGGGGGGATGGGGGTCCTTGGGCTTGCAGCTGTGGGCCTCTCGCCTCAGCAGGCCGGTTCGAGTAAAGCCAAGCTTAATTGATTCCAAGCCTCAAAAGCACTTTGCTAAACATGTTGCAGCAATGAGTTTTCTTTTTTGCTTAATTTAACAGAGGCCCTTTCCCTCTTTCATAATCCACAGTTTAAAGGAGCCAGGAAACAGACACAGTATGGATCAGAATAAGGTTCATTGATGCTACGTATAAATTCTACACAGGAAGTATGCAGAGCCCATTTGACTTTCTGTAAACTCCATACAATATCAGCTTACCATAATACGCATTTCAAAATCTCAACTCCAGAACACTTTCCAGCCACGCTGCGTAATGTGTACAGTGTAGGTAATGTACAATCTCATACTAAAGATGAAGAAAGTTATTTTTATAAAAATATATTTGTCTAAAAGGGACTTTCTTTGCATATTCCAGCTTGGAAGAGTGCACACTCAGCAATAATCCCTGGAGCAAATGATGCTTAAGGGCCTTGTTCAGTGTCAGCATTAAGTGTTGTGAAACTTGAACTTCTGTTCAGTTGCCCAGAATGTTAACCACCAAACTACCACTGTTATTACAAAGGTACCATGTTGATACCTTTAGTCTACCAGTCTTCCACTTTTGCAGCTGAGTCATTGGGTGATTTTACAATAATGATTAGAAACAGAATATTAACATAATCGTAGTCAAAGGCAACAATTGATGGAAACATTATTCGTATGTTCTTTTGGCAGGCTTTCCTTGAAAAAATGTGCAAAACATTTAGAGCTTTAGATGGAATACATCCTGACAGAACACTTATTTTCCTGTCTCACTAATCATGAACAGGAGAATTAGCGTACACCTGCTGTCTATGCAGAAACGAGGTCTCTGCAAGCGTTTATGAAAGCTTTGACTTTAGGAGTCTTTTATGAGCACTTCATTAAGCCACAGTACAGCTGCAGCGTTGTGTCTGAGCAGTGGCAGCAACACTGAGGGGTCATGGATTATGTGGCAGAGGAACAATGCAGATGAGAAGGAAGAGGAGCCCCTGTGAACAGAAGCACTCGCTGACCCTCTGCTTCCTGCCGAATGGGCCTTTGGTTACACAAAGTAACATTTCTGTGCCAAGGGGTTTCCTTGCTGTGCTTTTCCCGCTGAGGTGGACATTTCCACACTCACCGCTGCCGGCCTACTCGGGATAAGCAGTGACCTCCGTGGCCCATGTAAACAACAGTGCTTGAACGGCTGGCTTTCCAGCTACTTTCTCATTGTCTTGTTTGATGTTGCTATGCGAAGCTCACACCAACTGGCTTGAATGTCAAGACAAAATGATTTATAAGAGATCCGCACCTTCTATACCAGTCGTTCTGTTTGTCAAAATAATTCTTAAGAAAAGCACAAACCTGAGCACGTACATGTTAATTTATGTAATGGAAAGAATCAAGTCAAGCCTCTTCATGTTTAGACCTGACTAATCTCATTCCCTTGGTGTGTTATAAACCAGAGCCTGTTTTGCCACTTCGTTAGTGCTGTACGTACATTCAGCTCCTGCTCAGCTTTTACAGTGCAATGCATTTGAGTTGAGATGAAGCTAATTAACCACAAACACATTTTTAATCCATCTTCATCAAGGATGCCAATAATTCTGGAGCCGACTACATTATGATGGTTCGTAGACGCTCGTGGTCACTCCATGATATTCTATATTGGGTAGGTGAAAATAAAAAAGTGTAACATAATAGGTATAATGAAAAGTTAAAAAAATTTTTGTAAAGTAGACAAAGACTAATGAGGTAAACAGAATACTGCTATAATTATAAGGAAAATGCAAATAATTAAAATCTATGTAAAAAAATATTATTAAAAAAAAATAATAATAAAATAAAATAATAATAGTAATCATTATACACACACACACACACACACACGCGCACACGCACACACGCACACACGCACACACGCACATGCTCACAAACAATACAGAGGACTGACAATAAATCCCTGAAGTGCAAGAGCTGGTCAGTTATTTATAAATACTTTTGGTAACATATTATTAATATAATAGTAACAGTGTCTTAAATGTACCTTCATAACACATTCATTAGTGAATGCTTTAATCCTAAGGTAATGCTGTGTGATTTCTGAAAGACTTAGGTTGAAAAGTGTGAGGTGACATTAATGTATTTAACTTTGTGCTGATAGACTGACAAAGCCTCAGTTATATTTATAGGTTGACTGATAGAGAACGTTGTCAGTGAAACTTTGAAACTTTTTTGTCCTTTCTATCTTTTCATCTGTTTTTTTCTGTAATGCTTTTAATCAATTTATAACTTATTAATTTATTTCATTTGAATTGCATTTTACTTCATTTCTGTTCATGATTACTCATTTTTTTCTCACAAATTATTTGTCAGGTTATACCAAGATCACATTCAGCACAAGCTTTAAGACATTTTAAGTATTCACCTGTATTAACTTTTGGGAATTGTGTTTACTGAAGCACGAATGTGCATGTGTGCTGGTGGGCTAGCTTCACTTATTATGTGAAAGCTAAAGGTCTCCAACTGACATGGTCTTCAAGTTTTCATTTATGATTCACAATGTAATAATAATAATTTCAGTTATTTATTCAGCTATATGGATACTTCATAGAATTCGTGAATGTGCTGTTAGCAAAAAAAAAGCTTACAAGATGAGAATTAAAAATGACTTACAATTATAAAGTATGACCATAATGATGATCGAGAGCTCTCTCTTTCATATTAAAACAAATCTGTACTAAACAAACCCTCTGTCACTTCACATGTTCTGTAGTCCACTGCAAGTGAATGAGCAACATTCTTACTCCTACTGATCTCTCTCTCTCTCTCTCTCTCTCTCTCTCTCTCTCTCACTCTCTTCTGTGGCTGAAATTCCATCCATCCCTCTGAACAAAAGCCACTGTCGACCTGTCAGTCAAACTGACTGACAGTCTTCCCATCCAATATTCACAAGCTGTCCCATCTAGGCATCTGCCCCTGTGCTGTCTCGCCAATGACATAGAGAAGACATTGTGTTCTCCTTTAACCTCGCGCGTCACACCATGCAATGCACAAGGACCAGTCATTAACTGTAACACCGACCCTTCACCGAAGTGTGTGTATGTGTGTGACAGTGATTGTTGGGGAGTGGTAAGTATGAGGGCATGCTTGACATGCAGAGCACATTCTGGAGTCTTGCTAGTTAACTGAGTGGTTAAAAAAATCATGAAAACAGCTTCGTCTTGTACATATTGGGTGCAGTTCAGGTCGGCACAGGACTTGGCCGTGTGTTTGAATAGAACCACAAGCACTGTAGATAAATCAAGGCAAAAGCGTATTATTAGGCAAAAACACATTCCAATTGACATGAATATTCTGGGTAAAGTATACTGTGGTTGGGTCTGTAATGTAAGATACAGACCATCAGGTCAGCTCAGGGAAACGGAACCTGTGGCAGCCCTGATTGCCTACCTCCACTGCATGACGGAGCTGTCTTGCCACTTTAATCCCCCTCAAAAATACCAAACCACAAGCACTGAGCTGGAAATGATACTGTGCTTTTCCTGCAGAACATTATGTCTGTGTGCGTGCACTCAGGTGATGATTATGTCGCAGACAGGGTATATTCTGACGCAGAGAGGGCCAAACAGAACAAGGGAGATGGATCAGAAGTGGCGAGTGCTTGCGCAAAAAGGGCGTCACCCCCAAATAGTCAATATCCCCACCAGAGTAGGGCTATTGATGTCATAAGTGTGGGACACACCCGAGCTGGCCAAACCACACAGGCTCTTTAAGGGCCAGGGCAACTGAAAAGAGCCACATGCGCTCACACACACACACACACACACACACACACACACACACACACACACACACAGAGCACCACTGGAAACGTAGGAGAACATGCAGACAACTTTCAAAGCTTCCATAAAATCGTCACTTCACATAACACCTAAAGATGTTCCAAAACCTGTATACAGCAGATATATTAATATATTATTAATTATATATTATATTAATGTATATAATATATTACAAATACAGACAGGTGACTAATTAAAGGAAACTAACAAAGGGTCTTGGTAAGCTGTTGGTTCTTTACAAGCTACAACAACAATGTGCCTTGGCATACATTGGGCATTCTGAAGGTTTCTTGAACAACACTGGAGGCATGATCATCATTCTTCCAAAAGATTTTCTATCAAGTAGTGTTTTGATGATGAGCCACAGGTTTTTCCTTTGTCACTCATCGGTATATCAATTTCGCAAATAATATAAGCTTAAAATGCTCTTTGAGAATGTGGACTTTTCAAATATGACCCAGCTAAATCCTAAATATAATCTTTCCAAAATATAGCAATGTGCTTTATTCTAAAACCTATGACTTTTCTATTGACTGTGTGTGTGTGTGTGTGTGTGTGTGTGTGTGTGTGTGTGTGTGTGTGTGTGTGTGTGTGTGTGTGTGTGTG
>JAQQZR010000033.1:9394943-9423572 GCA_030068235.1 Notoglanidium macrostoma
TACACCCCCTAATGCTAATACACCCCCTAATGCTAATACACCCCCTAATGCTAATACACCCCCTAATGCTAATACACTTCCCTTTATTAGTTGCCATTTTTCTCCAGCTCCTTAGATTACCCTAGTTTCCATGTTCCACAGTTCTCTAGTTTCCTTCTCCACTAGATGTTGGTTCTTGTGTTTCCATTGTGTCTGAGTTTTGTATTATTTATCTCAGAACAGATTTATTGTCATCACATGAGTACAGTGAAATCAAGTTTGTGTCTCTAAATTATTTACCGTTCTTTAACTATATTTCATATGTCCCTTGTTCCTAATTCCCATCTAACGCAGTTCCCTTGCTCTGTCGTTTCCAGGATTTCTAAGGGAATTTTTTTGTTATTTTGTTTTACACCGATTTATTGTGTTATTGGTAACAGTATAAGTATTTCATTATGACAGTACGGCCAGACATCAACTACACCACTAATCACCAGCATGTCTGTCTGTCTCTCTCTCTGTCTGCCTGTCTCTCTGTCTGTCTCTCTGTCTCGGTCTCTCTTTGCTTGCCTGTCTTTCTCTGTTTGTCTCTCTCTGTGTCTCTTTGTCTATCTGTCTGTCTGTCTGCCTGCCTCTCCCTGTTTGCCTCTCTCACCTGTTCAGCTACCTCCCGTACACTCTGTACACTCGTCCCATACAGGTGGCTGTTGTACTGTCCTGCCTCGATGAACCGGTGGTTCTGGATGTCCTTCTCCATCTGTTCCCGTGACGACACAAAGTGATAGTCCCGCCCATCAGCCTCGTAGTCCCGCCTTGGCCGAGTTGTATCTACAGGTAGGGACGTTACATTGTACCTCTGTTACAGGAAGTTGCATGGTACACTGGCACTACATAGGGTTCATGGTTGTCATGGGAACTCACGAGGCACACAGGAGCCAAACTTGTCAGGAAATTCAGAGAGAAGATCGTCGTTCACACGGTCCTTCGACGGTCCGAGGATTATGATTGGACGAGCGTATTGCACTAAAAAATAAAACAAATGAAATCATGCATAAACAACTTCTCAGACACACCTCTTGTACATATAGAACCATGTGATGCTAATACACACACTCACCCTCCATCTGCACAACAATCTCATAACTATGAATGTAGTCGTCTCGACCTGAAACACACACACACAAAGGCAGATCTCAGCTCAACATACCCCCTTACATATACCCAGCCATACACTATCACACACACATACAGGCAAACACACACACACCCACAGTATTTAACCAGCAATAATGTCTCTGTACCTTTTGACCTCAGGCGTGACCACTCCTTCCTCTCAACTCTGGAGAAAGACACAGATGGATCAGTGTCAGCTTTAATATCTTTGCACACACACACACGTGCATACACACACACACCTGCGTTTGCTGGGGATGTACCCAGTCTCCTCTAGGTCCCCATGTGGAGAGAGACGTCTTGCCTGCCACCACTCCTCATCACTGCAGTCCAGAACGTGAAGAACATCACCGAAACGGAAACTCACAGCCTGAGTGAGGAAGCCACCATCCGCCGTCTTATCATAATCAAACAGAGCTCTGAGAGAGAGACAGGCAGAGAGACAGACAGACAGAGACAGATAGAGTGAGATAGGCAGACATACAGAGAGAAAGACACATTTAATAACCTGGTATTATAATAACCTGGTCTAGAACTGTGCCACAATCAGCAGTGACATAAGGCCTTTATGTGACTGGCTACTTGTTAAACCCACTCTGCTCTCATTGGTCAATGTGTTGTGAACTCTGATTGGCTGGAAGACAGGTACCTGATGTAAAAGCTCCTCTTACTGGTCCGCAGTGATGAGGAACCTAAACTGCTGTTCATCAACTGCTCACGCAGATCATGGATTTTAGCTTCAAACCGACTGTACTCTACACACACACACACACACACACACACACACACACACACACACACACACACACACACACACACACACACACACACATTGAATAATGAGGGTTGCCAGTTGCTTTACCAGTTTATAATGTTATTGATTTGTGCCACTGTATACTGGCTTGTGTGTACTGGTTTATAATGGTCTTTTCTGGTTTATTATAGTATGTAATTATTTTATAACAGTGCATTAGTTTTATAATGGTGTATACTGGTTTTTAATGGGCTGTATTGGTATATAATAGTGTGTATGTCTTTTGTGATTATAACTCTAACTAATTATAATTGTGTACAAAGGTGTGTCATGGTGTGTATAGTCACACCTTTCGGTCTTTACTTGGAGATGAAGGTGTGTAATGGTGTATGATGGTGTGTAATGGTGTATGATGGTGTGTAATGGTGTGTATAGTCTCACCCTCGGGTCTGTATTGGGCGATGATGGTGACGGTTTGTCCAGCGTTCTTTAGTGCTGCTGCAGCCTGTTCATGAGTCGCATGTCTTAAATCCACTCCATTTACCTGCACACACACATAGTGTAAGTGTTGCGTGTGTGTGTGTGTGTGTGTGTGTGTGTGTGTGTGTGTGTGTGCGCTCTTACACTTAGTATCTGGTCTCCTTTGCGCAGTTCTCCGCTCAGGTCTGCAGGACCTCCAGCTAAAATAAAGGAGATGAAGATTCCCTCACCATCCTCACCTCCAACTATGTTGAAGCCCAAACCTGACAAACCACGATGGATCATCACACGCCTCGGCTCCCTGAGAAACAGACAGACATAAAAACAGAGAGCAAGAGAGACAGTAGGATTAGGACAGAGGACAGAGTAGGACAGAGAGATTATACAGTAGGATTTTGGTCATTGCCTTTGTTGGCCAACAGGGGGAGAAAAAGTTCCACAAAGGCTAAACATTACAAACTGGGTTTATCTGAGGAAGGTGTGTGTGTGTGTGTGTGTGTGTGTCAGTTAGACTGACCTGGGGATGTCCTCATCTGCCAACATCAAGCCCTTGGGGATTGGTGAGTAGTGACGTGGTGACGTTGGAGTGAGGGTTTGTGGGTAATCTGACATATAGCCATGACTCATATCATCCATATGAGCAGAGTACGCTAGAGAGAGAGGGAGATGGATGCTGATTAAATCACACAAATTTATACACACTGTGGTAACTCTGTGTGTGTGTGGGTGTGTGTATACACTCACAGCTGGTGATATCAGGAGGATTGTACGTGTCCTGAGTGTACAGGTTGGAAGCTTTGCTCACTCGGAGAAAAACAACGTCTCCTGTGTTTTTCAGTGCTGCTACAGCATCCTCATGCATCACATCTTCCAAACACACATTATTCACCTGCAAACACACCCACACCCACACACACACACACACACACACAAGCACACATTTTAACTCATAGCTCATACGAACAAGTGAAAAGAAATTCCATGAAAATCCAGCTTTTAAAGTTTTAAATGAATATTTGCTTCTGAAATGGTGACGTAAGACAAACATAATGTACATAAAATTTACATGCACTGAGTGTTCAGGTTATTAGTTATTAATGACCTCATACTAGCCTGACCACGTACAGGCAATAATAAAATAATCAAAATGACTATTAGAAGAAAACTGACCAAAAAACACTTTGAACTTACCGCGAGTATTTTGTCCCCAATTTGTAGCCGTCCATCTTTATGTGCAGCTCCACCCTCGATGATTTTAGTCACATAGATGCTGTTATCACCAGGAACATGCTGATTACCTACTCCACCTGCTATACTGAAGCCCAGACCTAAGCACACACACGCACACACACACGCACGCACAAACACACATACATGCTTCTAAATATTTAATTATGCTGTATTTAAGAACTAAAGTGAAAAACATGCTTTGTGGGGACCAAATTCCTTAAACACTGATCAATAATGTTTCACACACACACACACACCTTTGGGGCCCTTGATGAGTTTGATCTCAGTGTGTTTCCTGCGGAGGATGTAAAGACGGACAATTGGCCCCGCCTCCTTCAGCACCTCCACTGCCTCACTGTGAGTGACCTCACGCACATCAGCATCATTAACAAACAGGATACTGTCATTTACCCTGACAGACAGAGACAAACAGAGAGACCGATAGAGTGAGACAAGGAAAGAGAGAGCGTCACTGCTTCACCCTATTTGTTTTATGAACAGAGGAAAAATTTCTCAGAACCTGCTACACTGCTGTTGAACCTGGAACTTGTTTGCCATTGTTTATTTATTTATTTTTATGTATGTGTGCCTATTTGTGTGTGTGTGTGTGTGTGTGTGTGTGTATGTGTGTGTGTGTTAGTTACCTCAGTCTTCCATCCTGAGCTGCTGCTCCTCCTGGTATGATTTTGGTGATGAAGATGCTCGGATCATCTCCTACATGTGGATTATCTGTACCACCTGCTATACTGAAGCCCAGACCAGAGTTCCCCTACATACACACAAGTGATATGTTTTCAGGTGTATCCAGGAGATATAGACAGGAGTTTCATCATTTGTTTAACAAGAAACCTAGATCACATCTCCAAAATCTCATCATAGAGCTGAGTATGATATTTATTGATTATCTAGCTTCACATGTATCTGGTTGTTTTTTTTGTGGTGTCCTCCTGAATTCCTGCAGGCCGAACTACACTTCCTGAGATCCGTAAAAACCTTCTCCCATCTTCTATTAATCCTGGTTACCCATCCAAATCTCCAACGATCATGGATATCTAATTTCACTTGCTGACAGTCCTGAGGACTTCTCCTACAGTTAGCTCTGAACACCTAACCTCACCTAAACTAAATTAACCTCAGTCTCCAGTTCCTGATGCTCCTGGTCTATGAACCCAACACTGCTCAACTCCTGTGACTTCCTCAGAATCAGCTAAAGCTTCCTCACATCGGGTTCAAATTGGAAAAGTACACAATGAGGAGACACAGAGTCACACAGCAGGGAGATCTGAGACAAACAATGAGGAGAAATACAGTGCAGAGATAGACAGTAAAGTGACACAGTAAGGCGATACACAGTGGAGATACAAACAGTGAGGAGATACACAGTGCAGAGGTAAATAGTGAGGAGACACACAGTGCAGGGAGACACAGTGGTGAGACACAGTGGTGAGACACAGTGATGAGACACAGTGATGAGACACAGTGATGAGACACAGTGGTGAGACACAGTGGTGAGACACAGTGGTGAGACACAGTGGTGAGACACAGTGAGGATATACATAATCAGGAGATGCACAGTACATACCAGCTCCAGACACTCACACACAGCTTTCTAAGTGTGTGTTTGTGAGAGAGAGAAAGAGAGTACTCACCCTCTCCAATGTGATCTCTTCATACTCTACTTCTCCACTTAATCCATTCATCTGGGAAAGAGTGACAGAGCATGAGAGACACAGAGAGAGAGACAGGGAGAGAGAAAGAGAGACAAGAGAGACAGAGAGAGAGAGACAAAAAGAGAGAGATTGGAGTGATAATAAAAATATGTATATATACCCTCTATAACTTTTCTGCCTATCTGTTTCTCTCTCTCGCTCTCTGGTTTGGGTGTTCTTTACTCTCCGTAGTTGCTATGGCTACTCCATGGCAACATCTGTCAAGCCTTCCAGGGGAACCCTGTTACCATGGCAATTTTTATGGCAACTGTTTCAGGTTCATACACCCACACATACACCCACACACACTCGATGCTTCTATAACACACACACTCTCTCTCTCTCTCGCCCTCTCACACACACACACCAGTAAAACTAGCATGATTATTTGAATGAATGATACATCATAATTCAACACATAATTAATATTCATCATGTGAAATACAAAATATTCAAATGAGCTACATTAATATCCAGAATCAACACACACACACACACACACACACACACACACACAAACACACACACATACACACACACTTGGCTATTCATGCCTCTTCATTTCCTAAACGGAATGTGTTTTGTTAACTAAAGCTAAAAATACAGCAGGGTGCCATCAACACACACACACACACACACACACACACACACACACACACACACACACACACACACACACTACACACACACACACACACACGGCTCCCTAGGCCTTTGACAGCACAAGTTCAAGGTTGGATCAGCGCAAGCCTCGAGGCGAGGAATAAGGCTCACATAGGCAATGCACTTATTGTCAAGAAGCTTTCATAATGAACAGATGAAGGGGCCCTGCACCGGCCACCTTCAATCAGTGCCAACCGCTTTATCTTCTCAAACTTAAACTTGGACAACTGCTGAGAACTCATATTGTATTTCATATCTTAAGTTAACACAAAGTCCAGAGAATGCACTCTGTAATTGTTTCCTATCTATACAAATATTTGTTTAGCAAATAGAACAATTGGTAGAGTAAAATTTGAACACGACTGCATGAAAACAAAGTGAAAAAGCCGGATTACAGAATGTGTGAGAGTCACCTTCGGCTACATTGATAGTGTTGAAGGCTGTCAAACTTCTATTTCCAAAGGTAGTCACATTTCAAGTTTAGCTCCTCTATAGAGCACAGATATGACCTGCTGTGAGTTTTTTTTTTAGATTTGACTTCCTTTCAAAATGTTTAAAAAGTATACTTGTATATGAAGTACAGAAAATTATATTATGTTTTGATTTGTATGTCAGCAAAACTCTATCGCTGGTATAGTTAAGAACTAATTCACACCAACACCCTCCCAAAAAAGAATCAGCCTATACACCGCATTTCACAAACGTAATAAACTTGAATATATTTAAATATTAATTTGTAAGTCAGAACAGAGAAATTCTTATTTTTGATTATCTGTATAGTATCCAAAATCATTCAATAGACCTACATATCATTACTTTATGTTTTACAACTAATTTTACAAGTCACTCAGATGCTATTTTTAAGATTTAGAGTAGATTTAAAAATTACAAGACTAACCTGATGCTTCTCAAATGACACGTAACCTCTTAAACTCCTAGGATCCATTGGCAGGTCCGACGCTGGACTAATATTTCTTGCACTCGGAACTACATATGTACGTTATTATGTTTACTGTCTGACGATACTGAATAATTCATAGTAATGAATAATAATAAGTGAATAAAATGCTTTAGGATGAATATCTGAATAATAAGCATAAAGTTGTAAGAGCAATGCCAAAAAATGCAAAGGAATGATCAATCCTTAGACAATTATTTTATCACTATTAATAAACATTATTAAAGTGCATATATATTCAGGCATTAATAGATAAAAAAAAAGAGCAGTGTTATTATTGTTATTATTATTATATGCTTCAATAATAATAAAAATAATAATAACTATGTTGTTATAAATAATTTTAGACGCTATGAAAAGAAATTAATTCTTTAATCTATTAACCTAATGACACTAGTTAGCCTACAGACAGCGTGTGTATGGATTAAAGCATGGTTTCAGCCTGGAGGTTTTAGTGCTTGCTCAGCACAAGTCTCTTGAATCCTTCACCATCTCAGTGCTTAATCAAATACACCGACTGGCCTGCAGAATGACGTAATGCCCTCAAGCATAGCAGTTTTTATGGACAAATAGAAACTACAACTGTGTTATGGAATACAATTTCTAAGGCAACCTAAGTGTTATTTGGGAATAGGAAGCTTGTGTATGGGTTTATCCTTTTCAGTGTGACAGTAAGGCTGAGGCGGTGGAGCTCCATGAGAGCTAGAGATATTTTCATTCAGAGCGGCGCGGGTCCGAAAACCGAGTGCCTGTCGCACGTCGCCCAGCACTTCACCACTGACATGCCCACAGGAAACTGAAATCCTCTCTTTCTCTCTCTCAAACGCACACACGCGCGCATACACACAAACAGGGACATGCATGCAGCACCTAAACGAAAACTCAGCGACTCTCCTGTCCTGCACAGCAAGTGTATCTCATCTTATGAAGCGTTCAGTAAACTTCTAACCCTGATCATACGAAGCTGTTTTCCCCCCGAGTAGCTACAATCGAGCGCGAGCACAACTCAGGCATCCTGACGCAAACAAGGCGAAACCTGTTACATGCTGCTGACTTCTAGAGACAAATCCAACAGGCATTGTTTACTCAGCCTGATGCGTTGAATACCACAAGAAAGCACAAGTCGCGCCGCACGCATTCCGTTAGACAGAAACTTCAAACGTGCTGCCCAGGACAAGCGACTTGTCACTTCGGCGCACTCGGGAGAATAGCCATTGTACCGGGGCCGAGTTCACTTTCCAGCCTGCAAGCGCGCGCTCTCTGTATCTATAACCAAAAACTAAGCCAGCGGCATCGCGGCTCTCCAAACTACTTACCGCAGAAGTGCAGAGAAGATGCAGCGCCCTTTCTGAAGGAACCACGTTGGACTGAGCAAAGATTACAATACGATCTATTTAGAGAAGCATTACGTCACCCTCTGGTGACGTCGCGTGGGATTCCTGAACTTCTAAATCACTGCGGTCCGTTTGGAGGCGGGGCGGCGCGAGGCGGGGGCGGGGCCACCGGGGATATGGCTCAAACCGCACACTGCCCTACTAAAGAGTGTGTCAAAACAGGAGGCCACAGCAGCCAGTGCAGATTGAAGGTTGTTTAATGGACAGTTTTGACATACTATTTAGTAAGGTAGGAATGTGTTCTAGACAGGCTGGGGTTCAAGGGGGCGTAGTGACGATACCAGTTCTCTGGTTTGTTGTCATGTGGGATGGGAAACATTCTCAAAACACATTTACACAATGATGTACAGTAGCTGATGATGGAGCATACGTTATTTCGGGGCAGCATGCGTCTGTTTTAGCTTCTTCAGAGTTTTACAGGTAGTAGAATTAGGAGGCATAATTTGATAAACACTAATGTAAACAAATGTAACAATTACACACACACACACACACACACACACACACACACACACACACACACACACACACACACACACATGCTGGTTTTACACCTACACCTAAACCTAACCTTAATCTCAGTAATGTAAAATAAACTTTTTGGCTATTTTACTTTTTCTTATTTTTGTTTACAAAACCATTAAAACTGCTGTGAGGACCACCCACTTGTGAGGACCATCCAAAATTGTCCTCACAAGGATAGTAAAATTTTACATTTGGTGACCTAACAAGGGTACAAAAACATGTTCACACACACACACACACTACCATTACAGACACCAAAAATCTTGGTCACAATTACTACAGGAAAGTCTTAATAAATTGACAAATACACTCTAAATTAGCCAGTCTAAAAATAACCCAATCTAGGCCAGTTTAGAAACCCAGCACTAAGTACAATATAGACTACTCCAGCAAAGGTAGCATGTTGAACCAACATATGGGTAAAATGATTACATTGTTGACCTGTTGACACTATGACTCCATGGTTGGTGTCAATATTATTTCAATATGTGAAGGTGATGAGATAGTAGTAACATTGATACACATTAGTAGGCCTTTTAAATTAATGTTAACTCTAAATATGCATGATACTCATAATTACATAAGAATGTGTTATAATCTTTACATTCTTCTTACAAAAATACTGATTTGTTATTACAAGAAACTAACTTCAACTATTTTCCTATATAATATTAACTAGCTTAATTTTCTTGTCAGCAAGCTAACTCTATGTTACTAGTAAGCCAAACTACCTGCTAAAAATGTTGAGTCTACAAAAATGTCCACATAATGTCTAGTCAGCACAGACATATTTAAACATAATAAGAATGTACATTTCTTACAATTGCAACTGAATTCTTTTACTTCAGATTTTTCTAAATGCAACTCTCTACAGGCACAAAGGAAAATTCCAAGAAATTAGCGTGCATGTTCTCTTTCAGGTCCACATCCCCAAGGCAGCATGCTGATTCCCCATTATCGAAAATTTCCAAACAAACATGCTAAAAACCTCTGCTTGCTATTAAACACTGTTTTGCATCCATCTCGACAGAGGTGGTACCAAAAAAGTACCAGGTACTAGGTACTATCCACAACTTTTGCCTGATGGGAAAATCAAAAAGCAGGAGTCGAGTCGAGTCGAACCGGTACCATGCGGTGTAAAAGGCCCATTGGGCTCATGGTGATTCAACTACCTGATCCAACAAACTAAAGCCATCAAATAACACCCAGACAACACCTTCTGCAATTATTCATTGCCCAGTTAATTTATAGCCAGCAGGATACAGCACATTAAGGTCTCTATCTAATGTTAAAACAATCCTTTTATTTAATGAACAGAGCCTAATTTCCCAAAAGCATCATAAAGTTAAGATTTAAGGAGCGTGTTCAATCTGATGCTTGTGCAATCATTCAATAATGATCTTGTACTGCGGTACTTTTGTGATAAAGGCAAGAACACACACACACACACACACACACACACACACACAATTACAATCTGAACACTTGTTGGTTTTATCACTAAACAGCAGGCCAGTAATTCTAATTGCATCAGGCTCACCAGTGTCTGGGTGCATACTAAATAATGGAAGTAGCAGGGGTAAATAAATTATTGGCAGGATTATGTCTGTCTGCCAGTGTTGTATTCAGAAGATGGTGTTACAGAATCAAAGCTCTGACTTCTTTGTCCTGAGATAATTGCTCAGTAGACGTAATGTGATGCAGGTAAAGCCTTAACACTACACAAATCTTTATTCTTAAACAGAAAATGCTTTTTTATTTCTTGTGTGTTTTATGATGCAATAATTGACTAGGACACAATCTCAACTGGACATGCATAATAGCATTAACATTATATAAAGAGACATAATGTGTCTAATATGTGCTTTATCTTAATATAGAACATATAAGCTATGGCAATGAATTTTCATAATGAGTATATCTCAGATGCATTTAAATACTAATGGAGCGTCAGGTTTAAGTGATATGGTAGATATTGATAAATGCAATGGAATTCATGTATTATTCATATTTCACAATGATCTAAATACCAACAGTGCAGAGAGGTAAAGTAATATCACAGCCGGTTTTGATACTGATCTGGAAGGTCATGGAAATAGCGATACTCTTGTAACTTGATAATTTTAAAAACAGTCTGTCGCACTTTTCACTGGCATAAGTATCCATGGTTTTGTGCAAGGTAAAAGAGTGGAGATGGGAGAGGAGTAGCTGTTGAATGGCTGAGAAATACGCCACAATCTTCAGCATTCAAAGTCATAACAATGAATTGATGGGGCCACTAAAACTGATTAAGAACTATTAATCTTATATGCTATTCCTTTCCTTGAGTAGAATCTGTACCATGTGCAATAGCAAAGACAATGGTGATATGGCTCATCATAACCATTAAATTGACACATTAGCCATTTACAGATGAAAAAGAAAAAAGTGGCCCACCCAGAAGGCAGCAGACGGAGTCATGGCCCTTAGCGCTTTAGTGACTCTGCCGGTGGCAGTGCAGTGATTTCTGAGGCTGGAGGTTCATGAGAGGAGTCTGAGATGGCTGCAGCAATTAATGACTGTCTGCTCCTCGGAGAAGGGGCTGTTTACAGCGAGCCGTCCATGCTAAGAGCCTCGTCACGGGAACAATAACACCGGCCCCATCCAGCGCTATAACTCAGCCTCTCCCTCTGCCTCTGTCTTTTAACCCGAGGCTTAATCAAAGCTTTATGACAGTCTTTTGTGCCTTTATGGACTATATATTTCCCCCACCAATCCAAACATCATCCCTCGGGAGAGCTGCACAGTAAGTGGCATAAGTGCACAGCCAGGGGTGGGTCGCTGACCCCAAGCTTTAGCGAATTCTGCCTCTAATGCACCAGAGAGGCTGTGCAACTCACAGGTTTGAGACTTCAGTAAAAATAAAAATCGCAGATGATCTTTTGGAGGCTGGAATATTCAAGTCAAGTCACCTTTATTTATATAGCACAATTAAAGACACAACATGTCAGCCTAAGTGCTGTACAATAAAATCGATTCGTTCCAAACACTAATGAAATACGGTGCAAATAAAAATAAAAGAAATTAATAAATGAATAAAACAATAATGAGCAATAAATAGACAAAACCCCAGATGAAAGACAGTACATGAATTTCAAAAGACAATGTATCACACAATCATTCCAAATTCCAATTTCAAACTTCTTTAGCACTATTCACAGCATTCCAAACTCATAAAACTCCTAAAAAATACACTGTTAGCTATGACTCCCAGCTTAAGAGTCCAATAGCTTCAGGTATCATTATTGAATGTTTCCATTAGAGAGTGCGAGCTGTGCAGAGCGGCTGATTGCCTGTCTATGTGTTTGATCTTGTTAACGGAATGTTCCACTCTCACTCTGTCAACTTATTTCAATGTCTTGAAATGCCTGAGGGAATGGAAATATTATAGCATAAGCCTTCATATAATGTTACATGCCCTTTTTGCAGATCATAAGACACATGTCTAAATATCCGAAAGACAACTCGGAGGTAATAGTAGTTTCAGAACTAGATTTCATTTCAGATATATAATAAATTTATGGTTAACACAAAGTTTTACAAGTAAAAAGCTGTAATTTTGGTTTTTTTGTTTGTTTTAATGAAAATTCTCAATCAACATCTACTACATAAATTGGCCCGTAACAGTAAAATGGATATGCTGTTCACACTCTGTCACGCGTGTTCACTTTAGGGAACCACCAATCGTATCTGAAAAAGCTTTAATTGCATTCAGCCTCAGAATTCACAAGTAAACCCAAGTTAGCCAAAACAAAATCTAGGAGCTATTTTTTTTCCAAGGTAAACGTGATGTTGAAGCTATATTATGTGGTGGTGGTGCTCATTAAAAGCCTTATGTCCCCTAAAACTTCCACATCGTTACCTTGTGAAAGGTTATGAAGTGTTGAACAATTATTACACAGACTGACTTGGAACAGCCAAAAAAAAAAAGAGTGATGTTTGGCTAGAGAGTTAAAGGAAAAGCATTTACCATGGTGGAGGCATGAAGCGCTTCATGCAGCCAGTGTGCGTAATGGCTGTATGCAGGGATATTATGGTGTCATTTAAGTCCTTAATGGGGTCTGAAAGTTTGCATCTGGCCATGCTGAGGGATTGAGGTGAGCCAGTGGACCTCTTTAACGTGTCCGGGATTTAAACCCAACATCTTTCTGCTATTACTCATCCTGCGGCGGCTGCTAGGCAGATAGGCTAGAGAGAATTCAGAGATGAATGATAACAGTTATTACTCAGGGGTTTTATTAGACTACTAAAAGTGACACTTCTCCTTAACCTCATTTGTATACCACGTGGAACATGAGAAAAATAGAATTGGTCACAATTTGCAGCCTACAACAGTGCAGTCTGGGCTGAAGAATATTGTGGCGGTAAAGAAATATTAACTGCAAATGTAAAATCGATGTAATATTTCACACAAAAATAGCACACCTCATATTACCTCATGTAGTGTTGCGAGATTACATCCAACCCGTGAACTATATACATACTTTTGTGCATTTTTGTACATACCTTTATTTATTTATTTGTTTGCTTGTTTTTTTTTCTAAAAACTGAATATCAAGTAAATTCTATGAAGCCGTTAATTATAATTTACATGTTGGTGTGAGATTGCAAAGTTTTTTTTTTAAGTGGCTAGAAATGGTCTTCTGAGAAAATTAGAGCACTTGTACAGCTACTTGTTTCCCACCTAGATCATAACTCTGATCCTAAAATGCACACAGGATAGAGAGCTTTATTATATGTTACAAATCCTTATAATCAGTATTGTGTATCACAGTAAATTAAACAGTTAAAAAATAGGAGAAATGCTGTACATATGTCCTAAGTGTGAAAAGCCTAAAAATAAATTTGCAAATAAACAACAATTCATAGTCCATGACCTCATCTGAATTTCTCTAGTTGTAAATGAACTGAAGGAGAACTTCAGTGTGATCAGAGGCAGCTCTTTGCACTATACAGATCAGTAAGGCTGAGATGGAACTGGAGGCTGCTACACAGCTCTGGAGCTCCTCAAAGCCATGAGTGAGCCAGTGAGGTAATGCTTTCATAGGCACGTCCCTTAGCATGCTCTGGTGCTGCTGGAAAAAGCAGGTCGATCAGAGGGAAGGCTGGTCGCACAGCACTGCACTGAGCTGAGGCTCAATGAGGCCCAACCCAGCACAGTCCCCATTACACACCACCTGGGCACAAAACCAGTACTGACAGCCTCTGCCAACAAACGTGAACAGGAAATCATGGAAAAACAGAGAAGTGGGGGGATATGACAGTGAAGAGTGAACAGTGAAGTGCATGGACGTGAAATTAAAAACAAGTTTCCTGGGACTGATACAGCCAAATGCTTGAGTCATTTGACACTATGGCTTCTGTCAGATAAGGTTTATTTTTCTATGTCACAGTAAACTCGTCTTCCAACAGTGAACTTCTTACATACATTCAATGCGTTTAATACATAATACATGTTTTTTCTTTGTTCTTTCAATTTGTCAATAGACCTGCAAGCAAATGACCTAAGTTTTACTATCACATATCTTACCTTTGAAACCCTTTACATAAACTTAACTTTTCAAATTCTAGATTCATGTTTTGATATATCAGACCACAAGAGCTATTACATTAGAGGTAGAATGATACCACTTTTTCTTTTCTGATACCAGTACTGAAATTTGGATCAGTAGATACTAATGCTTCCAATATTGTTTTCTTTAAAAACTACTAAGCCTTAATTTATTTTAATTGAAGCACTTAAGAGTTAAACTCATCTACACAAAAAATCACTTACATTTTAAATATTCTCTCTCTCTCTCTCTCTCTCTCTCTCTCTCTCGTCTTAGCCATTGTCATGACCACACGGCTGCTATAACTTCAGTATACTGAGTACAGTGAGTTTGTTGATTCTCTGGGAAGGGTGGCCTATTACAGCCTAAGCAAGGTCCCCGGTCTTGCACCCCAAATATAATAAATATAGTAAAGTATAAATATAATAAAATCAATGCTAACAAAAAAAAGTCTAATCTTTAATATGTAAACATTTCCAATTCCAAAAATACACTTATTTTCCAATTCCAAACTTTGACGTTTATTATGGGATCCAATAATTTTCTCCAATATCCAATACACCTTTTTTATTAGTATCAGCCCGAGTTGTGTTAGATAATGCATTACTGTTTAAAAACCTGATGACTGTCTGGCACTGGAATAGAAGTTGCAAGCATAAATCTTGGACATAAAGAAGGAGGACATTAATGCTTTTTCGGTAATAAAAGAAAAGAACAAAATTACAGAAATTTATAATACCCAGCAACAGATAGAGTCTATGCTTATCTTGTTTACAGATACACTACATGGCCAAAATTATGTGGACACCTGTCCAATAGGTGCTTGTTGACCATTTCATTCCAGATTTATTCCCCCTTTGCTGTCACAATAAGCTTCACTCTTCTGGAAAGCTTTCCACTAGATTTTAGATCATTGCTGTGTGGATTCACTCATTCAGCCACTAGAGCATGAGTGAGGTCGGACGCTGATGTCAGAAGCAGAGGCCTGTCCACGTTCAATTCATCCCAAAAGTGCTCAGTGTTGAAATCAGAGCTATGTAGAGGCCACTCACGTTCTGCCACACCAATCTTATCAAACCATGTCTTTATGGGCCTCACGTTTTTTGCACAGGGACATTATCATGTTGGGTTAAGCCCCATATTTCCAATGAAGGAATTTTGTAATGCTACAGCACACATAGACATCCTGTACAATTGTGTGCTTCCAACTTTGTAACCACAGTTTGGGGAAGAACTACATATGGGCGTGACAGTCAGGTATCCACAAACTTTTGGCCATGTAGTGTATCTTAATGATCTTCTCTTGCTCTTTGTCTAAGGTTGTTGGTAGTTAAACTGCTTTTGAAGTTTCTAAACTAAACTCGTTGCTGATAGCGAGACTAGTTGGCCCCTCGGAGTTCTGGTTTTAAGACATATACTGCCGCCTTGTGGCTAAAGAGCAGAACTGCATTTTGCTCTCTTCTGTATCAGCGGAAGTAAACATTAAGCCTATTTTTGAAGAATAACTGCATACACAATGATTTGTAGCACAGCTGGTAAAAAGCTCTGGAACACTAATTAGCACATGGCTATGTTTGCCAATGTGCCACATTCTACCTGTGAATTTCTGTAACAGAAATATATCACTTTCTCTCTAATATACACAAAAACCATTTCACTTGCTTCAAAGAGCTTTTTTTTAGGGTGCTAGGAGTGTAAGACTGACCGCCTTTCCCCTGATCTTTGCTAGCTGATCATCAGCAGGAGTGGATCCATAGTCAATCCTGGGGAGTAAAACAATGCTAATCTTTAAAACATTTATTCATCAATTTAGTTCACTACTCTGGAAGGTGTAAAGATGGTCTACCACTTTGGCCAGCTTAGCCTGAGTTTTGGCAGCTGGTAGCTGATCAAAGCAAGCTGGATTTTTCAGCAGGGCCTAAACCAAAGGTTAGGGGTAGGTGAGGTAAAACATTACACTGTTCAATCTAGCACAACAAAATATTCCTTCTGCTTATCTTTGTCGCTTGCTTGCAGAGTGTGACAGATAAATCTGTCTGTTGTGAAATCTGTTGCACATGCACAAATATATCCGCATGCACAAGTCATCAACAGGTCCGGTAGTAGTGACGTCAGAGCGGGTCTCGGTGATAGCCCATCCCCCTCCTTCTCGTGCAGCTGCTCCAGCTGTGTGTGTGTGTTTGAGTGTGTGTCTGCGCCCGCCGGTGTGCGTGCCTACGTGCCGCTTCCTTTCCGCTCGCCCTCGCGCTCAATGTTGCAACCACCATGACAGGCATCGCCGCTGCCTCCTTTTTCTCCAATACATGCCGCTTCGGAGGCTGCGGGCTTCACTTCGACTCCCTGGCGGAGCTGATCGTCCACATCGAAGACAACCATATCGGTGAGTGTGGAGTGGCACACACGCGCACACACACACACACACGCACGCACGCACACGGCGAGGCAGCTGGGGAGCGCCAATCCGCAATGGCTGGACTCGGCCATCTACTTCCTGCGTCCCCGCGCTGCTGTTGCTAGGTGTGGTAGCGATGATACGCATGGTTTGTTTTAGCTTCCCTCGCCGGCGTTTCGTTTGGCGAGACTGGAATTGTAATGCAAGTCGTTTTGCGTAAGCGACAGTAACAGGTATTCGCCGGAAGCAGCACCCAAGCTGTAACTTTTTCCGCCCGGTCGATGCTATCCGCCCAGCGCTTGCTATGGCTATGCTAGGCCTGGGCTTAACACACCGCAGCCACAGTTCACATACCCAGACAGCACTTAGCACGCTGTTTACACCGTTATACACTCGACGTAGCTGAAGGATGCCATCTTAATGTGGCTGAAAAGTTGCCTAAATAACATAAATTTCCGAGGCGGAGCTCCCGTTAGCTATGTAGCTAAGAGTTAACGGATTCTTCCGCGTCGCTGCTCAGTAACATTGACATGCTCGTTAGCCCTGTTTTAGAGTGGAATTATGTGCGCTAGTAGCTACCTGGTGTGAGATATCAGCAAGAAATAAACAGTTCAGTCACACGGTTTATTTGTTTGTTTGTTTATATATTTAGGCCAATTGGTTTACTTCCACCATTTACATCTACAATACCTTGTTTAATCCAGTGCAAACACGGCAAGAGACACTGTTATTCAGTTCACTTCACAGCAGACTTGATTCACAATAATACATTTTCTGGAAGACTATATATAAATACCCTTATCCCACAGCTTCCTGGTCCTGGAGTACCCTCATCTTGCACATATTAGTGTTTTCCCTGGATGTGTTACAACAGAGAAAACATTAAAACATATAGGACATGGGATACTTCTCCACCAGGGTTGGAAAGCTGTGCCATGCCCTTCCTGTTGTTGTGTTGCTCTGCATCCTTTCCTGTTTACGTCCTGCCATTGTTGTTGTTTGGCAGTAGTGCAGGTGGTTAAGCAGCTGCAGTTTGTTTTCCTGTTTGTTCTGCAGCTCTGCTTGAGATAATCAGGGTCAGTCTCTCTGTAGCAAGGCCTGCGAACATTAGTTCAGTTTATAATGCAGTGCTTGGAGTGGTCCTTGCATCAGAAAAGTATAACTAAACCTGTTAATATGCTTACATTTGTCATGCAAATGACAATACATCTTTTTAAGACTAATTTGGTATTCATATGGTCGAACCAGTTCAATTTTAAGTATTTAAATACATAAATATTGCTATGCAAGCAATGAAGAAAAAAGGAGAGAGCATGCATAATTTTTTTTATCATCATCAGATAGCTGGCATTATCAAACAGAAAAAAAAATTACATATCAGCATTCTAGATATTGATTATGATCCTTCTTAGTAAAAGGCTTGTGGGGCTGCCCTTATGTTAGTGGGTAAGTTATGACTCTGTAAAGCCAACACTGTTCTGCATCATGCTATTTTTTAAATAAAAAGTGTTGCAAAATTGATATTATCGAAACAAAATAGTGTCATAGAGATAGCATAATAATTAGCTAAAATGCCTTTAGGTTTTGCACTACATAGTGGACTTGACACATAATTAAAGCTGAAGCCCACCTGAGGCTCCAGTTCTCTAGGAATTCTCCCGTGGATGCAGATCATTCTTTCACTGTAATCACTCTTTCATTAAGTTAATTATCAGCGCTGAAAATGTGCTGTGCTGGTTTGATACATGAACTGAAATGTCTGTCTAATCTCTACTCCTGTAATGTGATTCCCCGGCTGCCTGTCTCCTGGAGAATTTGCCTGGTGGCTGAGTGTGAAAGGATTTGTAATGAGAAACCCACCTGCAGAGGGGGGAATCTGCCCTTTTGTGCCTGATTGGCATGTCTCTGAGCCAATCAGAATAGACTAGTGGGGTGCAGACAGCTGGACGTCTTCTACTGTTCTTCATCACAGTCTCAGTCATCCATCTCGGCTTGAGGCAGTTAGTCCGGCACACGACAAACATTGGTCTATTGTAAAGGCACTTCCTGTGATGTTTTGTTGCCTATAACACACAGTCAGGATCGCAAGATTGTTATAAAATAGTGTTATTTGGTTTCTGGATAACTTCAAAAGTATCTACTTTTCATGAAGATGTTTGATCTAAGTTGTGAGGACCTCAGCGTTATGGTTTCAGCCATACATTTTAAGACCATGAGTCATATGCTGATGTAGTGCTTTTTGAAGATGTCCGTCTGCTGCACTTCTGTTAACTGAAAGCCTGCAGTATAATGTTAGTGATAAATAATGCAATAATGTAGTGATGTAGTACTTATTTTAACAGACCTCCCGCACGTCCCTGATGTTCATCGACATTCTAATTGATGCTGTCTAGACTTGCACTGTTACTCATCACTGCCTCATCTGTTAACAAACAATAGCTGTGACATTATCTTGCGCGTCAGCCATGGCAGCGGTTGTGCTGCTGCAAATGCTGTTGCACTGACCTGCTTTTGGCCAACAGAGGGGGACACATGTTCAGGCATAGGCCAGTATTGCTTCCCTGCATGCACAAATGATTGTACAAGAAGATTTTTTTTAACGAGAGCTGTTGAAAAATACAAAAAGCGCGTTTTTGTACACTACAGGTTATAAAGCCTTAGGTCTTGAATCAAAATAATCCTATCTCTTCATTAAGCATTTAAATGAGCACATTTTCCATTGCTGTACTAACCCATTGTACTAAATTCTCTCTATCAGGATTTAGGATTGATAGTTTTCTTAGACCCTAGCTATTTGTACTACCATGAGGGCATGTTTGATGGAGATTGAGATACACTTCTGTAAGGCACTCTGGATAAGGAAAGAGGTGTCTGCAAAATGTTGTAAATATTATTTATTAGCAATTCAACAACTGACTAGTCGTCAGTTCATTAATTTTGTAAAAACGAAAACTATTTGTCAGTGAGTCAAAAAATTTTGATTTTGGTTGCGTCATGTGCTTTGCAAGCCTGCTACACAGACTACACCTCTCTACAGATGTCTTATCAGTCTTGTAAAGACACCATAAAAGTAAATGCTGTGTGGGTGAATTTACAGACGGACAACCTTGTACATTGAAATGTTTGAATACTTACAATGCCTTTGTTTAACAACAGTGATCACAAAACGCGTCCATCACTTTCACCGAGGGACGCTCAAGACCTAGCCAAGCTAGGATGGTAAACTTCTATTTAAGTAGATGTACAACACAACACAGAGGAGAGGATTTCAAAATTTTGCAACTAGCTAAATATTAATGACAAGAAAACTTTACTGTGGGAAAATATATGAAATCCAATCTAGAGCAGCATGACTTTGTCATTTTCATTGCGAATGTTCCCCTATGAGCTGCGGAATTGTTTTCTGCAGTAGTATAAAATTATAATCACTGTGAATGTTCTGTATGAAGTTTTCAGTTGAAAAACTGGTTTAATTTCTTTACTCACAAATTAGTGAGTAAATCATGAGTACGTGTGGTGCAACTGTACATGCAGAATAAATGTAATGAAATTAAATGTGTAAAAAAAAAAAAAAACCACCTGTGCACTTTTCACTTTACTGCATTCACACATACTGCATATAAGAAACCTCTAAGCCCAGTGTCAGATGGACATGATCCTACACCGCCTGGTAATTATACAGGCTTTGCTTGAGGTTAATCAGTCTAGTAACGTTTTCAGAGAGTCAGTTTTGAAATTAATGTATTTCCAAAACTTTTTCTAGTCTCTGGACAAACAAACTGCATATTTAAAGGATTTTGCTGTGATTAAAAATCACCTGATTTGCCTGATTTGGGTTTTGTTTAATCAGTTCAGAGAAGCTACCTCACACGTTCACTGTTAAAGAAATGAAGAGCGGGTCGCTTTATAATGGCATTGGCCAGAGCAAAGGCCAGTCTCCAATATTTGACAAAGACACTACTGAAGTGCAGAAGGAAATTGCCGCATCTCCCTGGTGGCCCCAATTAGCTGCTTGAGTGTTTTCAGATAGGCTTAGCTCACCTGTACGTTTTATTGCACATTCCCATATTTGTTGTTACAGTACATGGTGCTGTGTTTCTGTTTGATGTGTTGAAAGCCTCTTAGGCCTCTCTCTCTCTCTCTTTCTCTCTCTCTCTCTCTCTCTCTCTCTTTCTCTCAAGGCTCTTACTTGCTTATTAGTTGCTTTCTATGGATGATGTGGCCCGTATGGATTGTAGGTGTGAGTTGAAAGTGTGATCGGTCATATTGGTCAGTAATGAGGTAATTAGTGGTCTCTGGAGTTTAAAAAAAATTCCTTGGAACCACTCCTTCCTCCCGCCTCGCTCTCAGCAAAGTGCAAAATCTGGCACGCTCTGCAAAGGGCGAGGAAGCCTAATTACAGGGTGCGATGGCAGATTCTGGCCTCTCTTCCTCCTCATCTGGGGACCTGCTGCTCAAGCACATTCTCTGCTTTAATTAGTACCAGGCTAAAATGAAGGTCTGTGTTCCATGTACATATTCTGAGGTGAAGCCTTTGCAGTAGATGGCGCTGTCACACTCTTAGAGTTTTTTTTGTGAATTTGTTTGTTGGGAGGCTATGGCACTCACTGTTTTTCTTTTCCTTGATCTAAGTAAGGCGCAAAGGTGGCAGAGATGTATAGGGGTGTGAAACGGATAAACCAACAACATAATGTGTTTCTGTAGGTCAGTATATAAAGTTGATGTTCTTTTGGTACAAAAGAAAACACAGTTTACTTGTTTAATTACGGCCGATATAACGTACTGGATTCATGAGTATCACACTCCAGCAGGTGTCTAGTACATCTCGAAGAGTTCCACTGGTAAAAGTGGAAGTACAGCAAATTTTTTTTTTTCCCAAGTTAAATTACAAAAGAAAGAAGTCTTGGTTACTAGCAAAACATTAATGTACCTTACACCTGATAAAAGCAAGCAGTGTATGGTAACATGACAATAGCTTTGCCCTTTGTCTGAGTCAATAAAAATGGGTTGAAAAAATAGAACTAAACCTAACTACAGACAGACAATTGGTGACATCCTAGGTCACACAACACTTCTACGATTTTTAGATCCAAATGAGGATTCTTGAAAGTCGAGAGCTCATGCATTTTCACGCACCATGTTGCGGTGTCCACACATCAATAAGAAATGCTTTAGCCTGGTGTCAGGTGGACATGATCCTACACGTACAGGGGTTCCTTGAGGTTACTTAGTCAAGTAGTGTTGTCAGACAGCTCACCAACTAATCATTTTTAAAAATATATACTTTTCCCCTAAGACCCCCATCGTCTGGAAAAACAAAAATTGCTTTCATGTAAATGAATTGGCTTGCCTGATTTGGATTCTATAAAATATTAAAGGTCCACTATGTAGAATTCATCCCATTGATTGCCCGTCCCTTACCCCTCCCTTTCTAAGAGTGTATTAGAACGTATGGTAGCCATCAGGTGTCCACAGCTTACTTCTGAGTACTTAAATTCACATTCATTCACTTTTTCTCATACTGAATAATAGGAATGATCTTCCATTTTCTTCTTCTTTATCATCCTTCCGTTGCTTCCTTATGGATTCATGCAGTCACTTGTAAAAATGCGAAAAGCAGAAGGTGGTCTCTAGAGGTTTCTGTTCTGTGGTCCTGTAATGGCGCAACATGGCGGTTCTGAAGACGAGGACCCGCGCCTTATGTAGATATAAATGGCTCATTCTAATCTTAGGAAATCACAATTATTTGTGGTTACAGGTTATATACTCTCCAATAATGAAAACATTCTTATGAATATTATATTCCGTTTTTTCTACTAGATCCCATAATTCTACATGATGGGCCTTTAAAACAAATATTGTGCTGGTCAGAGAGGCTACTTCATGCATTTACTTTTAAAGAGATGAAGAGCAGCCATTTTAAAATGTGTATCAGAGCAAAGGCCAGTCTCCACAGAAGGAAATTGCTGTGTCTCTTTGTTGACACCCATTAGCTCCTCGAGTCATTTCAGATCGACTCCGCTCACCTGTATGTTTTACTGCACTTCCCCGCATTTGTTATATAACAGCACATGGTGCTGTGTTTGTATTTGATGTGTTGATAGCCTCTTAGGCCTCTCCCTTTATTTCCTCTCAAGGTCTTTAGTTGTTTATTACTTGCTTTCCATGGATTATGGTTGCACAAGGGGCATGACATTCAATGATAATCTCAAATAGATAGTCAGATAAGGCCATGGGTGAAGAATATCCTGTGACACAATTGCCCCTTTGTCTATATTGGCTGGTTTATGACTGGTTGAATCGTTATAATTCATATTACAGTATTTTGGATCTACCGACACTGCAAAGAGGAGTTCCCTAACCATACTCATGCTTTTTGGTGTAAAACATTGCAGTTGTGTGTAGTTGTTTTAGAAAAGCTGAAGTGACCTATAGAATCTATACTATAGCTAGAAGTATAGGCCCAGTAACCAAGCTGTACTCCACAATGCCCAAGGTTACCTGATGAAATTCTTTAAGGGCTTGTTGACTACCTGATATTAAATTAAATCAGTTTTGGTCTTCCATGGCTAGCACCTCTTCATTAAACAAAAATGGCCACATGTTTTTCTAAACATTGCCCCCCTAGGAGTACTGTTCCTGTCGTATTACTGTTGTCTAGAATCCAGGGCTTTGGCACAATAATTATATACGTTTTGTTAGTTTTGATTTTGTTTGCTAATTTATTTCATTTTAACCATTTTTTCCCCAAATTGGTTATTTGCCAGTTCCCACTGTCTACCTAGTGTCTCCCTATCGCTTGATGGCTACCAACCAGGGAAGGTGAAGGCTAATATGTACTTCTTTCAAGACACATTAATCTATTTTTACTTATGGATTAATGCATTTTTACACACTGCTTCTTATGCTACACTATATGGCCAGACGTATGTGGACACATGACTTTCATACTTATTAAGATTTCCTAAAATTTCCCCGAACTGTTGCCACAAAGTTGGAAGCACATAATTCTCTAGAATGTCTTTGCATGCTTAGCATTAAGATTTCCTTTCACTGGTACTAAGGGGCCCAAATCTGTTCCAGCACGCCAGTGCCCTGTGCACAAAGTAAAATCCATAAAGACATGGTTTGCCAGGGTTGATGTAGAAGAACATGAGAGGTCAGACAAGAACACTGATTTCAACTGTGCTGAACACCTTAAGTATGAACTGGAATGCGCACCAGGCCTGTTCACCCGACACCAGTGTCCGACCTCTTGCACACTAGCGGCTGAAGCCTCACAGCTCTGATCTAAAAATCTAGTGGAATACCTTCTCAGAAGAGTGGAGGCTGTTTGATTGGATTTGAACTTGCGATCTCTCAACGTCAGTGGGACAATTTTCTTTTGCACCACGCTGGAACGTTGGAGAACTCTTTATTACTATCTGAGCATGAAAAAACACACACCTCACACTATCCTGAGCATTGATCTAAGTCTCAAGTTCAATATAGCTAAAGTTAGACAGAGTTTTGTTGCTCAGGTAACATTGATATTAATAATATCTTGCCCCGGCCATTCAGTTGTCTGGATCAGTGAGACTTTCTCGGTCTCTCTGAACTGGTGGCTCATTTAGGGCACCTGGAATGCATCCCCAAAAGCTGTGCGGAAATAATAAATTTGAGGAGCAGTTAGTGGTCCTCCCATAGCTGCACCTGGCTGAGCTAATTACCTCTACCCCATAGAACCCCTTTTTTTCGTTGTTCTTCCAGTTCCATTGGGCTCCAGCAGGAGCAAGGGCGTCCGTGAATAAGCTCAGCCCAGCACTGCTTCTCACTAATCATGGCTAACAACAGGAAGGCCTCATATTACCTCTGCTGGTTGAGGTGGGCCGTTGTTCTTAATTTAGGTAATAGGATTTTATCAAAGTGCCATGAGGGAACCTGATGCTGATGTGACATGCTGCAGAAATATCGTCTTGCCAGGTGAATAAATATAGTGTCCATGAACACACTCAATGTGAGACATTGCTGCTTTGGTGATCTTGGTTTCTGGTCGCAAGCTCACGCTCCCACACGGGGGCCTTCGCCGTAAACATGTCACCATGATGAGGGCCACACGAAGGCATCCCACGGTGCAGTGGGAGAGCAGAGGAGAGGAGGAGGGAGGACGCTGGGAAGCAGCCATTTCTGAACAGCAGAGTGTGTTTGTGCTGGCTGAGAGGTAGAGTGAGGAAAACAGGATGAGGTACATAAAGAGCCAATGAGGCGAACATGCCTGCGTTTATGGCTTCGTTCTAATGAATGCGTTCGGTGTGCTGCTTCAGCTCCTTACACATGCTTGCATGTTCGCTCTGTGATACCTAGCCTTCTTTCCTTAGCAGGATTGGTTCTGGTTTTATTATGAGGTGTAGGAGGAGGAAAGAAGGAATTCTGCTCTGCCTCACTCATTCCTTCCTGTGTCTGTGATGGGCTATGGTACTTCTCTTCATCTGTCATTTTCACTCATTCACTCCTGTTTTCCTAACTATAATAAGTGTTTGACACCGACAAAAAGAGAGAGAGAGTGTGTGTGTGTGTGTGTGTGTAAGAGATAATAAGTATAAGAGACCACCACAGTGGACCACCTGCCTGTGTGCTGGACCACCTCTCTCCCTCTCCTGAGCTGGAATCTGGTAGGCTGCTGCGCCAGGTCCCTGATTGGCCTCCGGATGCCAGCATGTGATTTACAGAGTGTGTTGGGGGATTGATCTATGGCTAATTGTGTGTGTGTGTGTGTGTGTGTGTGTGTGTGTGTGTGTGTCCCACCCTCTGCTCAGGCGCAGAAGAATAATGCTGATCTTAATGTGTCTTTATGTGTGTGCAGGACTACAAAGTGTCAGATCTCTTCCACAGTAGTTCCAATCTAATGAAACACTTCAGTAAGCGTGCAGTGTCAAAGTGCTCAATGTTGCAGTGCCAGTGACTCACAACACACAATGCTACCTGGAGCAACACTCTAGTCGAGTATAGAGCCCTTAAAGCAGCTGTCTAAAGAGTTCTCTGCCCTTTGGCGCTGTGGCTCAGGCGAATACCAGGTGGCACCGTCTGCATGCCTGTGTAATTATGAGGTGCTGGTGAGTGTGTGATGCCACGCTGGCCGGAATTTCAATGCAGATTCAAACGATTGCACACACACACACACATATTGGCTTGCTCTCTCTTCAGGGAAATCGTGTGGTTTCTGAAGAACTGAGACAAATATGGTTTAGTTTAAACAGAGAAAATGTGTTTACTCACAGCAGCAGGATAAAGAGAGGCATTAAGATACATCGTAGTGTGTGCCTGTGTGTGTCTGGGTTTAGCCCATGATTAGCTGAAGTTCTTTTTTGTGCAGCATTTGTGTTAATGGTGCTGGAGAATGCCTGCAGAGGTGGGCATCTGAAAACAATTACCCTGGCAGGGCAGTGAAACTGTGGGCTAAGTTAAACACAGAGTGGACATGAAGCTCTGGGACCTGTGGATTCTCCTGTAATAAAAGCTTCCCAAAAATGCAGGGCTGCATAGCTTTTAGGTTTTAGAGCAGGCCATTTCGAGGGTGTTTTGCATTTCTTCACACTAGGGGGCAGCAGAACTTTACCCTCTAGTCCAATCAGTCCAGTCTGTAGAACACCGAAGGACAACATCTTCCCTGGGGATTCTGATTCAGGAGCAGTGTTGTGTCCTCACAGTGTGAGGTTTGGCCAGGTTGGACTGATTTCAGGTTCACATTTCTAGCCATATCTTGCACACTAGGCCAATGGGCTGGATATCTGGATAGGCTTCTGAACACAGAGCGTGCTGATGTAGACCAGCACTAAAGTGCAGCCGACCAGATGTCTGGAACACGCTATATGAAGCTGCACAAGTGTGTCTAATGTGGTCTAACATGTACCCAACTGTGTGTGTGTGTGATTTCAGTGAAGTCAACATGAAACCAAAATGCCTGGAAAGACCAACTCCACTTTCCGCATATTTAGTTAGGACCTCTGACTAATTCTGCTGCTCATTTACATTTAATGACAGAAACTTTATTAATGAAGTTAATTGCCATCTGGGAGCAATTGGGGGCTTGGTGAGTGGCAGGAATCTTAGAGAACCACTGGGTGAGACTATGAAATGAGTAATAGATTCGCTTTATATACGCTTTGGGGATAGTCCACGTTCAAAATGAGTGCCTTCATGGAAAAAGTTGTTACCACGTAATTAGCTCCTCACACTCTCACGCAACGTTTGCACTGTGCTCTGCTAGTTATTCCGATTACAATTGGGTTCATTTTCTCAGGAAACCTGCAAACAGACACTGTCATTCTGACAGGTGTTTAAAACGTTTTTCAGAGCTCGCTGTTCTCACAGCGGCTTTGTGTGTTATGTCAGTCCAGGACCATCTTCTCTTTCTCTCAACCCCTTTGTTCTCCTTTTTCTGTCTCAGATACGGACCCTCGCATGCTTGAGAAACAGGAGTTGCAGCAGCCCACATACGTCGCTCTAAGCTACATAAACAGGTGACACACATCACCACACACAGAAATGCAAATAGTATGTGGTGTGTAAACACATTTGGTCCTTAATATTAGTCTGTTTGCTAAATTGTTGTCCATAATAATATAACCATGAAGCACCCGGAAGGCGCTTTTTTTTTTTTTTTTTTTTTTTCCTCCTTTATCAAATAGTAGACAGGCTTTATAATGTTGTACTGCATAGATTGCATCGTCAATTTCAATGTCTTGAATTTATTATATTATATAATATTATATTACATTTATTTATTCGTTTGTTTGTTGGTTTATTTATTATAAAATGCATTTGTTTTTCTTTTAAAACAATTCTAAATCCAGTTATACTCGAGCATTATCTTTTTCATGTTTATAGATCTCTAGGCTTCAGTGTTGCTGTGCATGGAAGTGTTTTAGATTCCCTTCGAATGGCTCCAGTCCCTTTATGGCTCTATTAGAGACTTCAAACCAGCATCTGAGCCTCCATATGCTCCTCATACTGAAGACTCTTGTGTTCTGACATTCTGTGTATAGCGTGGTTTCAGAATGGATCCTCCATGCTGAGAGAGCGCGCTGGGTCTCATATGCTGTTTCACTGCTGGTAGAAAGAGGAGTCTCCACTTGATGTGGTTTCCAACTGTAGTCTGTTAATTCCACACCAGCTTTAACAATGTTTGTGTGAACTTTTTTTTAAATTTTTGTGACATGCATTTATAAAAGCGTTTACAGCGTAACAAAACAACTTGGGCCCAATCGTTTGATAATGAAAGCGTCCGCAGTGGATCAACTGACTTGAAAGTGATTGCATATGTCTCTCATTGATGAGGATTGCCGATCATCCTCGTTATTTCTGCATTCTTCTCTGTAGGTTCATGACAGATGCAGCGAGGAGAGAGCACGAGACTCTGAAGAAGAAAGTTCAGCCAAAGCTGTCCCTCTCTCTGACAGGCAGCCTATCACGTAACAGTGTGTCCACTCCGCCCCGGCACACCAGCGGCAACCTCACTCCACCCGTGACACCACCTATTACACCCTCATCATCATTCAGAAGCAGCACTCCTACAGGTACTGCATACACATGCGTGCACACACACTGGCTATTGCAGTGGTTCATTCCTGTCTCCTGTCTTTCCATCTACTTATGTCAAACCATTACAATATTGCTCCAACACGTTCAGCATTCATCGCAAATCATCTTTCAATTCATCAAAAATCCTACAGAGTCACAACTTCACTGGAGATGGGCGCAAATGCTTCTGCAAGTGACAGTAAAGATCTCGTCATGCTATAT
>JAQQZR010000033.1:9423968-9453537 GCA_030068235.1 Notoglanidium macrostoma
GCTCGACTAAGTAAAGAGAAACAACAGTCCATCATTATCCAGTCTCTTTTAAAGTCATAAAAATAAAGAAAACAATTTAATTAGAAGGTGACCCCAAACTTTTGACTGATAGTGTGTGTGTATTTATACATACACACACACATTTATTTTTTCCCATTATTTAATCTTAAGATTTTTGGTCTGATGACAATTACCCATAAATCCTTATAGAGACTGACCTATGATCTTAATATATTGTGCCTGATTACAGTGGTGTTACTCCAGAGACTGAAACTTTCCTTCTTTCTACACATATTTTAAAGCAGTTTTAAAGCCCTGTTCAACAGGTGACCTGCAGGCATCCAGGCAGCTGCTGGTTAATATAATAAGTAAGAAAAATAAAACCGTTATTAAAAAAGAAGGGCTCAAAATGCTGCACCCGATCAAAATAGTTTCGACTGTGGGCGTAGATGAGGAATAATGCGCAGCAGTTACTGAAAACAAATTAACGATCGTGTGTTGATGCATGTTTATCCAACAGCCACTGTGGATAACGGAACGCCATGTTCTTTATCATTTTTTCCATGCTGATGCATTACAGTATGGGTGTAGTAAGTAAGGAATACAGCACATGCCATTATAAGATAATAATCAAGAATGAGGTGATGTGATGTGGCCTGCTGTAAATAACTGCACGTTTCATTCCTCTTCTATTCATTTTATTCTTCAGTGGTTTCATTCCTGTTAGACTGCAGCAATTTAACAAGTACAGATTTTTTATTTGTTAAAGATTGAAAATACTTTGCTATGACACTCACAAAAACAAGTTCCCGCTATCAATTACAGTGTAGCAGCTATAAACAGTCGCAATAAAACAGTGGGGAAAAAAAACCTTGCTTGTCATGTTACCAGAAATGTGCAAAGTCCTGAAGATTTTACTGTTGCAGAAATCAATAAATACATCTGCAATACATTTGTTTTTTACAGTATACTTTCTTTTGCTAAATAACAATGATTTTATTATTATTATTATTATTAAATTATGTGGAGCAGCTGCCATTCAATTCCCAGTGAATTAGTTGTCACTATAGTAATGATTATTTTATTAGAAGGAGCATGTCAATACAACCTGTGATTTTGAATTAGAAAGCACTATTGTCATAGCCGTGCTGTTAAAGAAAATTAGTCACCACTTTCTGACCAATCTGATTTGAGAGCTCAACATCACCGTGGTATTAATCAAAAGCGCAGTGTTCCATTCAACTCTCTATCTGCAGACAGCACACTTGAGCTCCCGTAAGAGAAGCAGAACCTCATGCACACACTCAAGCTGTTGTTTTATCCTCTGCTCTCTGTCCCACAACACTGCACTGTTGTGAAATAGTTGTTTGGTGTGTTTTACCAAAATACAAGGATTGGAAAAATCTGAATGTGCAATAATCATCATACCAATGCTTCCATCTCATTAAAAAAAAAAAAAAAAAAAAGGGACTAAATAAGCAATCAGTAAATCATGACGGAGTGTGACGTTATACGAAAATAATAAGTGATGGAGTGGTGTGACGCAACCTGATATGAAGCTACAGAAATGTATTCAAATGAGTGCATTTATATAAATGTGATTTGAATTACAGCCAGCACGACTGTCAGAACCGTGCTGTTAAAGACAATTAATCAACACATTCTGACTAATCAGAGTTGAGAATATACCAGTGCTGGGAAATAAACACCTATGGCATTTTGTTGCTTTTCACAGCATTCTTGCATTTTCTGCATTCACTGCAGCCATAGCTGTATTTTCCCATGCTCCTTATTAGTGAGTTATTTCTTCTCTTTCCTCCCCAATTAGAAGTCAGGGCATTTTATTTGTGAGGGTTTGTTTGGGAATGCTGGTTGCTGGCATGATGCGTTTCCTGTGCATTAACCCATAACCCTTGACAACATTCTTTTCCATAAAAGTACAGTGGCAGTGTGTCGGCGCTATCCTTATAGAAAAGCAAAAGGTCTGGGAGAAATTCATGGTTCCGTGTGTTTGTTTGTTTGTTTGTTTTTTTTAGCAAGAGGACCCATAAGAAATGGATATTTGTGTGTGTGTGTGTGTGTGTGTGTGTGTGTACCCTGCAGGTAGTGAGTATGACGAGGAGGAAGCAGACTACGAGGAGTCTGACAGCGATGAGTCTTGGACTACCGAAAGTGCCATTAGCTCCGAGTCCATCCTCAGCTCCATGTGCATGAACGGAGGCGACGAGAAACCTTTCGCCTGCCCCGTGCCTGGCTGCAAGAAGAGATACAAGGTAAGGAACAGGGGCAGATCTTTCTACATTCTAAGTGGTGCCGAACCAGGGTCATGATGATCAGCAGTTCATACAATAGACAATAGAGTAAAGCTGTGTGTGTCAGAGCACACTCTAAAAAACAACAACGCTTTATAATGTGAGACGCAGCTATTGACGGAGTACACTCAAGACTGATGAAAGCTCAGCTAGGAGAGCAGACTCCTACGGCCATACAGTCCACTTCAAGGCTTCCACAGGTTTTATGGGATTTTCCGCTGGCATCTGGTGCACGCTCCCGTGATGAATTATGTACAGCTTGAGAGAGCCGTGTTCATTAAGAGGCACAGGAAGTGGCTGGTGACAGGCACGAAGGAGATTTTCCATGTTCATGCCATTTTTCCATGGCGTTAGATGTGGATTTGATTTGGGCTGGAGTGGTTCTCTGCGTACCTGGTCTTGACACCAGATGAATGTCATGTTACCATGCACTACAACGTCATGCCCAGTCCTGCTACATGTTGGCGCTCCTCCAGGTTCGAGTTTCATGATGTGACCTAAAAAAAATCAGTCTATTCAATTCAATAACATTTTGTGTATATCTTTTTTGAACAATCGATACTGTTGCAAAGCAGCTTTAAACACATTTGGCTTTAGCTGCCATATGAGCAAGCCAGAGACCATGGCAAGGAGGAGATATGAGGAAGAAAGCTTTAGAGGAACCAGACTCCAAAGGGAACCAGTCCTCTTTGCCTCTTAATGAATCCTCTTTGGGTTTGACACTGGATAGTGGGATTATAAATCATTACAGTATACATATAGTATAGTATAATTGTAGAAGAGTAAAGACTAACCATACTAAGTGTGCCGAAAGTTTTTTCAGAATACGAATATTATAAATAAGAGTCCTGGGATGAGATGAACACAAGACAGTTTTACTGATTACAGCAGCAGTTCTTAAGGTGTAAATATTTTTGGAGAATATAACTGGAATCACTTCATTCACGTGTTTGTGTTAATTCACTAAGATTTAGGTTCATAGTGTATAACCAGAGAAATTCTGTTCTAAGAATATGAATAAGTGCAATTGTCTTATAACACAGAAATATGCATGCAGACTCCAGAAGTAATACATTACAGTTGTTATGGAAAACCTGGTATCACCGAATCCTGAATGTTGCTGGATTGTCCTTCGCAGAATGTGAACGGTATCAAGTATCACGCCAAGAACGGCCACCGCACACAAATCCGTGTGCGCAAGCCGTTTAAATGCCGCTGTGGAAAAAGCTACAAGAGCTCCCAGGGCCTGCGCCACCACACCATCAACTTCCACCCGCCCGTCTCAGCTGACATCATCCGCAAGATGCAGCAGTAGAGCGGGCCTCCGTGCCAACCCGATCCCTCACGCATACGTTCCATCATTAGAAAATGTTGCTGCATTTGATACCTTTCCTGCTTTGTTACTCTTTATTCCTCCTTGTCCTCCACGAGGAACTCTGTCCACCTCTCCATGACGAAACTCGTACCCCTTCATTTAACTCTTCCATAAGGAAGACTCTTTCTATCTTGCCATTCTTTCGTGCCTCATATAGGAGGTTCTCTTTATCCCCCTTTTCATTCCATTTCTTTGTAAAGAGTATACCCTTTTACCCTCTTAATTCAAGGAGCTCCTATGTTCCCTTTACACTACGCTTTGAATTGCATGCATATTTTTTTTGTATCCTGTTATCTGTTCTGTGTCTATTTGAGATAATGTATCATATTAGAGTTTGCAGTTTTGTACTTTTGCACATTCAATTATTATTCTTTTTCTGTCTTGTATTACTATTGACATACGGTGCTTACTGTAAAATTATTGGGATGTGTTGAGATGAGAAGGCTTGGCATCATCATGGGACTAGTTCCCAGCAGTTGTTGTCACCACTTTGGGCAGTGTATGATGCGTGTCAAAGCCACAGCATCAGAATTTAACCAGCATGACTTTTTTTGGCTTCTGACAAGAGAAAAGGGCAGAAAAGGAAGGGCGGAACATTTGACTGTTTGTGCTACCCAATAAGAATTTAACCAACATTTTTAGTTGTAGATTATAATAAATTCATATAGACTTTCATAATCAGATACTAAATATATCCTTTTATTTCCCACGTTTTATTATTACTATTATTATTATTTTGCATTTCCAGTTTAAAAAATTATACCAGGCTAAAGATTATGTTTGGGAATTTACCTTGGGTTAGTTTAATCCTGTATTTGTTATCCTTGGACAAATCGTGTTTTACACCTATTAACAATCTCAGGTGACAGATTGCCAGCATTTCAGACACATTATCTTACCCATGTGGTCTAATGGTATTTTTTATACAGCTGTTACACAGGTCCCAGGCCAGCTGTGGCTGGTGTGTTCTAGAAACTGTGGAGCATTCTAGAACTCCACAGCTGACTCAATTGCCTGCTGAAGGACCTAAAGCACTTTGCAGCACCTAGTTGCCAACCTAGTTAGGAAGTTTCCATTGCCAACACGTCAGGGACTGTGGAGTTCTACCTGCGAGTCACTGCGTCTACACTGACCGAGTACATGCGCACTTCCTTTTTTTTTCAGTCTAGGGGATTTCATTTATATTCAGCGCTCCAAAGTGTGTATTAGTTTAAGATTATCATAACCGATTGCCTTGAACTGTTGTAGTTCCATAGCTTCAGTGTAACAAATCAATCAATCGAACAAATTTTCCCCTTGGACATTGGCTGAGATGGACAGAAATTATTGTACATCCCAATATTAAAACTACAGCAGAGCAGTTGCCCATCATCGTATTTGGTGGCCTTCTGCACCAATTGTGTTGTTTTGCTAATGTGGCAGTAGGATAACTCAGGGATGTCCTGTCCTAGAGTTAGAACTTCATTATTCTGCCTTTTCAGCTTGAGTGTAAGTCAGACAGGAGCAGACTTCTGACTACCAGCAGTAATCTTGCATCAGTTTTTTTGCATTAAAATAAATAGATTAGTTATATGGAAAGAGGAGTTCTATTCCAAAATCAATCACCATATTCTAGGAGGTATCAGAAAAAAAAAAAAAGATGAAGCGTTGGCAGAGAAAGGCCTGATCAAAAGCCAAGCTGCCAATCACCCATGATCATGACATTCTAACTGCATGGACATCAACGTTGTAATGGAATGACATGTTTAAACGAACATTGTGACAGTATTATACTGCCAGTCTTGAGGAAAGTATTGGACATGTTGTGCATAGTTTATGTATTATGTATCTGTGTAAGTGCATTAAATTATATTTTCATAAATATTTTTTTTGTGGGGCTGGGGGGAGGGGGGGGGGTCCTACATGTAATGCCATTGACACCAGGGGTTGTTTTTAAACTGGTGACTTTCTTCAACAAAAAATAGAAAAAAAAAACTGACAAAAAAGCTGCTTCATAAATGTAAACCTGGTTTCAAGTTAAATATTAAATGGCCTCTGATGTGTTTCGATAACTTTTTGTGTGGAATGTTTGATTCTTTTTATAACCATGTCGGGACATGTGTTTTTCACTTCCAAGAGTGACTTTTAGCTAAAACTAAGTACCACTTATCTAACCACACTGGCAATTCAGCAGAACCAGCTATTGTTCCAAACAGAACTTTATTGGTGTAGATCAGAGTAAGAGGACACACATACAAGAAAAAAAAAAAGATATCTAGAAGACCTTACATTATTAACGTAAACCAAAGTGAACACATTAGTTTGGTTAACTGAGACAGATTAAGTCTAGCGCTGAGCAATGTACAGTAGTGCAATGCCGTGTACAGGTTTGATTAATAAAGTTAATATTCCTTCTGTGCAGTATAATTACTAAATGTAGCTCACTCAGTTTTTGCGGTCAACCTCTTCTGAACATAAACTTGGACTATAATGTTCATTTGTGATTTTCTTTTAAAAATGAATTTGTCCTATACCAGGCTTAATTTGTGTCAAAGAAACCAGACCAAGAGGTTTTTAATTCAGTGCACAGTGACAGAACAAACATGCGCCTAAAATATAATAATGGCTGAAGTATCAGTTGATTTAAATAGAGAAAAGAATGTATCTCTTAAGAATGATCTTGCTTCTTATAGCCTGTTCACATGTGATATTTAAAAGCATTTTCTAAAATAGATTATTTTATGATTATATGATGAGCTTTTGTGTATAAACTAGTATTTCACCCTGACAGTGCAGAACTGTGCTAAATCAGCACAGGGGAAAATAGGTATTACCTGACTATTTCATGAAGTCTGGAGAGTGCTTGCACATACATGTGTTACACTGGCTATATGATTATGCTTGTGACAAAGTGACAGTGAGTTAGTCTGAACAGCCTTCTCCAAAGAAACCCATACCTATAAATAGCACCCTGAAAATCAGTCATCCTGCAGTATCGCTTTTCAATTGTGTTATTATAACCCCAATCATCTACCTCATGGGCAATGTGAGCTTGAAAAGAAATCCTTAGCAAAGAGAGAGTCATGAGATAGTCAATTAACTGATTGCTTAGAAGTAAATGCTCACAGCATAACATGCGGCTAAGAGTTAACAGCTGCAGTTGTGAGGAGACAGAAATGTGTTTAAAATAAACGTGGTGAATTTTCTCTCTCTGGCTGAGCTAATCGAAGTTGAGCACGTTGCTATCGAAATGGGTGAGCACGTGCTTCTCAAACAGCTGCTGATCGCAGTCTAGGGGGAACTGCTCACTGCACATGGGACACACCTTCCAGTGGCTCTCCACATGCTCCTCGAACTTAGACTGGTCGTAATTCGGAGGGAAGATGACCTCACACAGCGGACAGCGCTTCTGCAACTCCTCGCTGCAGGAGAAGAGGAGAAAGTTAAAGCATGAGAAAATGGCAAACACAACTGTGTAAGAAGGGGGGTGGAGAAAACAACAGAAAACAGCCAAGGCGAATAAAAGACAGTGCATGTGTGTTTTTGTGTGTAATAAGCTGTTTTGATGATGCCGGAGAACCAAGGGAGAGAGGCAGTAAAACAGCATCTGTGTGTTGTGCGACGTGGGTGGCCCATGCAGCTAATTCAGCCACAAACACAACTCCTGCAGAGCTCAACAACATGACACATGACAGCACTTTCTGTGTGGTACTTTCTCAGGGTTTCTGTGCATTTTACCTGGTATCAAAGCAGAATGGCATTTGTCCATCATTGAGGAAGTGGGTGGGTGGCTCGTTGACCGTGGCCTGGTTGTTGGTTTGCTGTGGAGAGAGCACATGGGTCAGAGAGCACTCATTGCTGTTACTGCCTTCGTCAGGCTTAGCGTTAACATCTTCCATCCGATGTGCACCACAGTTCCTCTCTGCGCTGAATTACTCAATTATCTGCAGTGTTGGGAGGCAAGCTGCAGCGTCTTTAATGAGCCTCCCTAAGTTCAGATCTGGCAAGCTCAGCTAATCCCCTCTCAGCATAGCGGAGAGGGCACAAAGCAAACCATAAAAAGCTTTTCCACCAGATAACGTGGCATGGTACAGATAGAGTACCCTGGTCAAGGGGATGTGTCTGTTTCTCATCAAGAACCTATGCATATGAATGCAGAAGGAACCAAAAAATCCTGGGAAATTACTTGGTAGACCTTCTAATATCATATATTGGACTCTCCATTGTTTTTGCTTGGTTAAACACATTGATGAGGGATTGCATAGGTATTGTATTTGATGGAACGTAGTTCTAAAGAAATTGTACTACTGAAAAACACTGCCATGCTGTCTGGTAGAAAGGTAATTCTAGCTAGGACGATTTCATATGGCAGGTGTCTGACAACTCGTGACCATTCTGTTTTCCGTCCAATCAATAGCCTGTCTGCTCTATTCCTAGCTCCAACCATAAGTTTTCAACAGTACTCTTGGCTCCCTCGCAAAAATGCTTAACAAATGAAGCAAAGGTCACTTGACAATGGAAATAATGATCTGTTGCCATATTGTGACATATGGTACAGTGCAATCAGGCCTGCTGTGAATATTGCTCAGGCCCATTAAAAAGGACACACACCACCCTCAAAATGTAAGCAGCTATATTGCATAATCAAACTATAATTTATTCCAATGTGGTACTCAGCACTGCTTTAAAAACTTTGCCAAATACTTCCTTGGATTAAACAGTCCTTCTTCCCTTTTTAATTTTTCTTTTCTTCTTTCTGCGCTTGACTTAAATGACATCTTCGCAAAGTCGCATGTATGAAATTAACAAAGAGACACTCTACAGATGAGAAAATGTCTGATTACCCCAAACCTTTTGGTGGCCATGGAAGCTCTTACCCCAAAAAAAAAAAAAAAAGCATCAGACCAAACCATTTTACAGAATAGGGAAAATATTAACTTGTTGAAAACAGAATACATTTTTCAACCATTATAGTTTGAACAAATTGATGAATTCCAGACATATTTTTCCTCTGTGCCACAATGCATGACAGAACGCAACTGTTCTGGTGAACAACTGGACTGTGCCTGAGACAGCTTCCATGGTTACCTCCCGAGATAATGTGGCAGAGTGATAGAAAAACACTAACAGACAAAGGATGAATCCTATTAAATTTAAAGCTCTTCAAAGACTTTTAGTGTTGTATCTGTTTGGATTCCATGTTATTCCTGCCATGATTAAGACCCAATAGTAACTTCAACGAGTTAAAAAGTGCCTAAAAAACTCGAATCACATGAATAAACAATATGTATGTACTGATCCACTCACGGTGGTTGGCTGCTCCTCGGGCTCCTCCAGACCATCGGGGCGGCTCAGGTTGCGGGCAGGCTGGCTGCACACCACGTTACTATCCCAAGATGGAGGGCCAACAGGAGGAAGCCTAGGCATCTGATCATCTGAGAACTCCCCATCTGCACTGTCTAAACCAAGACGTACACAAAACTCAAGTCATATATTATCCTTCCTTATATGAAGGTGTGACCAAATGTAGATATCTACAGTTTTTTATATTTCAAATGGTGCAATTATTTCGTTGTGTAGCATGTGGAGAGAACACTGACCCCTGTTTTCAGAGGAGTATGGGTTTCCAAACATCAGCTCTGTAGGACGCTGGGCCACCAGTAAAGGAGAGGGGATATCTGGCTGATATGGCAAGGGGTACTGCAGAAAAACTGGTGGCACATCCAAACTGCCATCGTCTTCCTCCTCTTCCTCACGGCTAGCACTTCTCTGCAACTCCTGCCATCAAAGACACATTTATTAAAGTTCAGCCAGTGAAAGGGAAAAAAAATAAATAAATAAAAAGTAATTCTAGGTAACTCTAAATGGCAACGCCGTGGCAATACATGATTTAAATGCCCTAGATGGAAGCTACATTTAAATTTTACTGTTACTAAATGTAGCTGGACTACCAAACTGAGGCAAAATAAAAGAAAACCTTAAAGCAGCAAATGATTTATTGACGGCCATTCAGATTTTCATCAGTTTTCCTCTCTCTCCATCTTTAGCTCCAGACAATACATCATCTGCCACAGTATTTTAGCTTCAGCGTTGTGGACGCGCTAGCCACCCTCTCGCACAAACAGTTTAATTAGCCCCTTAATTAAAAACTCCTCTGCCTGTTCAAAGGGATGCAGAGCTTTGCCTTTTACTGAAGTTTTCTGCAGGCGCCAATTTAATTTACAGTCTCAGCCTCAAATTGGGTCATTTTGCTAGTTGAAGCATCAGGCTCTGTGCTCTAGCTACCTCTCTCAACAGTGCTTTCTGTTTTTTGGATAATTTTTTTTGGGCTGCTGTGCATCCCTTTCTGTGGTCCAGAGTAATTGAATGGAAAATGAGGCCTTGCTGGCTCTGTTGCCCCAATTAGAGAGATACGTTAAACCCAAACCAGATCCAGGGAGGAGAGAAAAAAAAAAAAAAAAAAAGTGCTTTGCGGGCATTTTTAGATTGGCACAAGTCTTTAAAGAAGAAAAATTAAAACTCGCACCACTTCCAGTTTCTCCTTCTCTTTTGATAAAGCAGCGAGGCTGTCCTTCAGGTCCTTCAGCTCCCGACCCTTGGCTGCTACCTGGCTCTGTGCGAGGAGAACAATAGTGCAATATTTGTTAAGAGCATATGGTGACAACAGTGAAAATTGAGGGTATAAAGTCCAGAGGAAAACCAGGAGAATTCTTCAAACTGGATGTTCTTTTAACATTTATATGAATGGGAAAGAATGAGATGATAATAATCAATAACAATCACTTCTTGCACTGAATAACTCCCTTCCATCACTGCTGTACAACAGTCATTCTATTATCCTTAAGCCATGTTACTCACTGGGTTTAAATGAAGGCACATTGAGCCAGTCGTTACATTGGCTGTCTTGCATTGAATATCTCGCTCTATCCTTCTCCATCTGTCTCCATGTCTCGTGTATACAGCAATAAAATGCTGTCTCCACTCTGTGCACTTATAAACCTGCCATTTCTGTGCAGTTGTGCTAACAAATGATACCATCCAGTGGAAAAACCTTGAGTCAAAGCAGTTATACACAGACAGAGAAGCAGTGCAGAGGCAACTGATCAGGGCTCAAACTTGCTCGGCTCTTAATCTACAAAAGCAGTTCAGAGCAGCGGTTATGATCTACAGTCAGGTTTACATTGGTTGGCATGAATAAGTAACAGCAGCACAAGAGATTCATTTAGTGAATTGTGGGACTAAAGCAAATCTTACAGTGTTCCAAAGGAGCAGAGCAATTTATGGCTTGCGGCACAGCACCTATTGATTGTTTACTATAAAGGTTTTTAAACGTACAGCTGTACAAAAAAAAATAAAAAAAATAAATAAATAAAAGTCTTGGGTTTGTGAATGTGTCATTCAAATAAATGACTGCAATACAGATTTTATTTGTGCATAGCATGACATTATATAAAAATTTCTGCTTCATGCTTACTACCGTTACTAGCTTACCATTACGATGCCTTGTTGAAGCAATTACTCTGACTTATGGAAATGATGTGATGTTCCACCATTACACTTTTCTTCAACATAATTCAAATGTGCATGGCAAAATATATATTTATATAGTTACTAAAGATGGCCCCAATCTGATACCCAGAACCAGTATTGGGCTGGAAAATGGTAGCTTGGATATCAAAGATGATTTAGAGCTTCAGTTAAACAGGAATTTTAAAGCTTAGTGGCTTTTAAAGAAAAAAATCTCGGATGAGTATCACTGTCAGCTGATACCACATTTACTTTACCGATACCAGTACAGAAACCTTCAGTATCATGCCATCTTTAATATTTAGCATGTTTCATGTGAATGTCAGCGAGGCATCAACAGGTCTTTATTTATAACGGAGGCTCTCCTTTGGGTCTGTGGGTTAGTTAACTTACTTTTTATTAGGTTACATTTTTGGAGCATTTTTTGGCCGAAGAACAATCGATCCCCAAAAAAATAAAAAATAAAAAGATTTTAAAAAAATCAAACAAGTATTAATAACTTTTTTTACGTTACAATTTCCTGCAGTGTACTACAGTTTAATCACATTAGTAATACTGATTAATCAGTCTTGTACTTCTCTGAACTGCTTATTAAGCCTGGTCCTGTCTAAGAGAAGACAACAGAGAATGCCTCCACAGGAGCAAAAACTGATAATCACTGCACACATGGACAGGATATACGTTGGAACAGTAGGGGGAGCTGACCTTGTAGCGGTCCTCCTCAGCAGCCAGCTGCAGCTTTAAGCTTTCATTGATCTTCACCTGCTCTTTCCACTTTAGCTCAAGTTTAGCCAGCTCATCCATCAGCATGCCGTTGCGCCCTTTCTCCTCCTACAGTGCATCTCACATTTACAACATAGCATGTAGCATGTGCCAGAAAGCTACTTTAAACACTCAGTTACACACAGGGTGCATGATTGTAACTAGATGCACATGTTAATGCACATGTCATGTCTGGCATGAAGATGAAATATAACGATTATATAAAGAAAATGATGATTAATACTAAAGCAAATTGACTTACACACAACAACTGTTTGCACTTCTTGTATTTGTCACTCTTATCAAACACATCCTTGCTGACACCCTTCAGCTTGCCCTGGATAATAGCATCCAGCACATTGTCCGATGAGCCTGGGCTTCCTGTCATAGACACAAAAGTTTATTGATACCTTTACAAAGAAGAGTTGTTTTTAACTACAAGGACCTGTCTTTTGAATTACAGTCAAAGAAAGTCAGATGTCTAAATAGTTAATACACAAATTAGATGCTATTAAGCTAGAATAGAAGATGACTTACCTGGAACAGATGCCTCAGGGCTGGCAGACAAGGGGCCAGTTGCTGCATCCAAACCAGGACTTCTCTTTGCCTAAAAAAAAAAAGGCAAAAAGGACCTTTCATTTACCATCATAGTGTACACCTGAACTGACATGTTACTCATCTCAGTGTGATAAATATCATTGAAACCAAGCTCATAAACATGATTTAGGATAATTACTGCTGAATCTGATTTACAGACTGGTATTTAAGGTCAAGCACCATGTTTCCATTTAAATCATTTTCACTTTATCCTACTTTTTGATGCAGTGAAGTCTGCCTCATCTACTATGCACATTATTAATGGATTTCCATGGTATCCAGACCTGGTTTGCAAAACCTGCTATATAGCTAACGTGGGTAATGTTAGTGAAGAACAAAATGATTGTAATGGTACATTCTGATAAGTGAGGCTACTCTTTAATAAGTTCTTCAGTATCAGGCAATGAAAATCAGAAATTAGTCACTGAAATTCAACTCGATCTACCAGTGACAAATTATTACAATTGATTAAGAATAACACATTCATCGGTTCAGTACATTTACAGCATTTTGGCAGACACCCTTATACAGAGCAACTTACATGTAGCTATTTATTTTTATACAACTGAGCAGTTGAGGTTTACAGGCCTTGATTAAGGGCCCAGCAGCGGAAGCTTGGCAGTACTGTGATTTGAACTCACCACCTTCCCATGAGAACTGAAGAGAGCTACCACTGCCCTGGTATGTAATTAAATATTGTTAATGTGTACTTTAATAATAATAATAATAATAATAAAGGATGCTTTCTGTGTTGTGTGTGTCACTAGATGAACTGTACCCACCCTTCCTCTGGCCTGTCCTGATAAGTTTGATGATTTATCACAACTGATTGTGTCAAGTTGGTAACATTCAAAGATGTTATTTGGGTGGGAACAAGTAGATATCCTACAGCAGTTTTTCCTACTCTTTTCAGGGAAAAGTAGCGAATACATTTTTTAATTCACCAGGTTTCAGTATAGACTAATTGTTTTAATGACTTGTAAATTTCATGAAGAAGTGCGCAAATGGGACATACAATGTTGATCAGTGATTGGTTGTTGGGAACAAAAGCTCACAGAAGAGCAACTCAGTCAGGCCTGAGATGACTGAATCTGCACGCTCACCTCATATAACCAGCAGCTGTAATTTGAGCTGGAGAGCTGTCTCTAATATGGGACAGTTGCTAACATCTGTACAGAAAGTCACTAGATTTGTTGTTAATCTCTTTTGGAGATAAAGTGGCCAAAAAATTCAGCAAGTTGTTAAGTTGGCAACACTGTTAGATAGTTGAACTGGGCATTAAATTATTCAGAGGTGGGTTTACTCACCCCTTGCTGTTCAGAGAGTTTGACCACCTGTTTCTGCAGTCTCTGGCACTCCTTGTATTTCTCCTTATAATGTTCTGCAGCCATCTGCAACCTGAGCTTTAGGTCTTCCACTTCCCTTTGCAGCTCAGCCACAGCCAAATCCTCAGACTCCTTATGCTGCTAAGAAACAGACACATAACTTTTACACCGCATGACTGCAAATTCAAACTTGACATCCAAAGCTGGTTGTTCACATGTAGAACAGGAATTCTGGAAGTGTCACAGTGCATTATAACTTACTGCCTCCTGCATGGCGGAGTTCTTCATTTCCTCCACCTGTTTTTCCAGACGGCTGCACTCAGCACGTGCCTCAGCTTGGCCCTGTCTGAGCGTATCAGCCTCCAGCTTGACCCGGTAGAGCTCAGCCATGCCACGATCCCGTGCGCTGGATAAGTCCCGCAGCTCTGCAGAAAGCATGGTAGCCTGCTGCTGAGTGGCCTGCAGCTGCTCCTCTTTTTGCCTCAACTGCTCCCGCAGTGCCTTGCTCTCCCCCTGAGAACACACACAAACATGCAATCACTTGCATGAAAGCACACAAAATACAAACTTTCAAAATATTCTGCTTTACCTACCTGGGGCATCAACTACATAATTTTACCTGTAATGTTTGAGCTTTGCATCACTCAGACTTTCAAACCATTTAACTGGGAGGCATGCATTCACATTTGACATGAAATTCCCTTTCAAACATTTCAGTTTGTTGATACCAGATACTTCTGGTATCAACTGTCATTCACTATATTCTGCTGGAAATGTGTTAAAAAAATAAGTGCACCCTAGACTGTGATATTTATTTGACTAAGCTCGGAAAGGCCATAGGGGTCAGGGGACCAAATGGTAGGAGACTGTAGCTGACTACTAATGTATGTATACAGTATGTCAGTTTAGTGGCCAACAATCAAACCCATAGGATCAAGTATCAATAAGAAAGGAGAATGTTTTACTAGCACAGTGCCGTTCTTCTCTAGTTTGTCGCCTTCCCTCTGCCCTTCCCCATTTTCTGCTTTCTCTGCTTCCCCTGTCTCCCGTTTGTTCCTGACCCTAAGCTATGTTCATTTCACCACCAAATTGGAAACAAGGCATACTGATTTCTCGGAATGGATTAATAAATAAAGTGTGCGTTTTTTTTTAATGGGCCGAAATATACTTGGCCGCTCGTAAATATACCTGGGCACAGTGCCAAAGACAAAACCGATGTGTGGGAAACACCGAGTCCTGAGTTAATACAACAGGCACTGAAAAACTTTAAAAGGTGTCAGTTTCCAAAATCTGCCAAAATCTCTAAATACCTTTTGATACACTACAGAATCAATGGGTAACCTGGTGTGGAAGCGACGGTGGTGTGTAGGTTTAGATTACCGAGGGGGAACTGTTAGCCAGTAGCTGGCGATGCTGCTTGTCTTTCTCTGCCAGGCAGGCTTTGGCTCGTGCCAGCTCCTCCTTCAGCTGTGCAATGGTGTTCTCCTTATTCACATCCACTGATCTCAGCATCTGCAGCTCAGCACTTAACTTGGTGTTCTCTAGCTCTCGGTTTTTCAGGTGAATCTGGGTCACACACACACAAACATACAGAAAGAGGAAAGACAAATAACTCAGTGGCCTCATTTGTTTCAGACTCCGAGACTGCAGCATTTGAGCACAAAAGCTCCATAATTATCAACAGGCTGCATTTCCGCTCTGCATGGAAATACGATGCCTAACTCTAATTATAAGAGCAATAAGAAAGCACCAACAGCACTGGGATCACCCACACAGCCAGGGGCAACAGAAATGAGGTGTGGGCCTAGCTGTGTTTCCGTAGCTACAGTTTCATGTCACGCCTAGTTCCTGTGCCCACCACAAAAAAGCAGCAGAGACATGTAGAGCTTCCTGTGTGAACAGAGCCAGGCCTGTTCCCAGAGAGCAGGTAAAGTGGGGTGGGGGGAGGATGGGAGAGCACAAATATAATTAAGGTCTGCTTTAAGAATATCAGCAGTTAGATTTATTGGCTCTGGCTTGAGTGGGCCACCAGTGTTCCTTCTCTCCAGACACCTGAGTAAATTGCCTCATCACACATATTGATAGATTCAGGCATTGAAAGATGGGTAAAGATATATGCCACATACACATTTTTTAAAACAATATAGTATTCTACAATACTCTTTTTTTTTTTTTTTGTGTTGAAGGTGTTACCTTGTAGAGCTCTTTCTCATCCTTCTCGTTCTTCAGCTGAGACTCCAATGTTTCTTTCTCAAGCGTGAGCTTCTTCACACGATCTTTCAGGCTGTCAGAAAGGACATGAAGTATAAATCACTTGGAATTTTTACTCAAGCAATAAAAGGTACAGTATTTCTTTGCTAATGAGACATACTGTATGTATTAGGGTTTGACATTTTCAACCTAGTGGGAAAACATCACAGTGTCAAAGTATAAAGTAACATATACACACAATGTCAATGATGTGAAGCACCATCCCTACCCCATCCCTGCAGAGTCCCAACACAGTCGCAGCATTCCCTAGCACCTATTACATATATGTATAGTATGCCACATCTTACAAAATACATTTATTCATCATTGTACAATGCAGCACTGTGATTGGTGGATGCGACTAATTGTTGTCTAATCTGAAGAGGTTAACATTATAATCCCTAAAAGCCAAAACAGACTGATACAAAAAAATCTGGCCACTAATGATAGCAGTAAAGGCAGAATGTAGATTCTGAATGAGGAAGGCAGAAATCACATTTTATTCTTATATTACGGGACATAAAATCCAAAACTACAACTAGAACAAAAACTGTAGGTTTCGTAAAATTTAAATCGGCTCACAGCATAATGAGGCCTAGGAACTGCGTACCAGATATGGCTATTATTTAATTTGTGGTGCAACATGAAATATCTGAAATAGATTTTACTTATTAGAAAATAGAAGTGGCAATCATTTTGTATTCCTTTAAGCAGTGGGCTATAGTGCATAAAGAACTTGCCTAAAAATGAACACAGACTGTAGGACTAAAATATTATTTAAATTGGTATATTGATAAAGAACAAAAGGACACACCAATCCAACTCGGTCTCCTTCTGCAAGCCTTTCTGGGTGACCCCAATTAGATCCTCTTCCAGCTGCAGCAGCCGTGCTGTGTTCTCCTCCATCCTCTTCTTCACCTCCTCTCTCTCCTCCTGTAGGCTCTGAGAGGACAGCTGCAGCTCCTAAGATATACACATGCACTTCTCAGTATTCATAAAACTTATGATAGACACTCCAACAGAGGAAAAAAGCAACAAAAATATTATTGCACAATCTAGCATCTGGGATTTCTGACGCTTACGTTAAATCAGTTTTTAAAACTCTCCACTTTATCCTGACTGATATTTTAATAACTGTTGCACTGTAAAACTCATATTATAAATCATATTTTTAAAACTTTATTTTTGGACCCATCGAAACCCAGGAAACATCAGATAAATCACAACAAAAATCATTCCTCCAGAATACCCTTCTCTACTGTATCCTTTTAGGAGCAAAATCTTTCAGAATTATTCTAGCAGCACATAAAACTACATATAAAAGTGCAGTCATAAAATTAACAGCCACAAATGGGTGGGCAAACTCATCTTAACTCAATTTTCCCTCTGTGCTCATACAAATATAATTCTAAAAACTCCACTCTAAGTCACCCAATGATAGCTGTACTAATACTACAGAAGCAGCCTTTATTTGTCACATATATACTCACTGTTCACTTTATTAGAACACCTGTACATGCAATCTTATCTAATCAGCCAATCGTCGGGCAGCAGCACAATGCAAAAAAAAAAAAAAAAATCTTGCAGATACAGAACAAGAGCTTCAAGTAATTGTCACGTCAAACATTAGAATGAAGAAAAAGTGTGATCTCTGTGACTTAGACTGTGGCATGGGTGTTGGTGTCAGATGTTCTGGTCTGAGTATTTTAGAAACTGCTGATCTCCTGGGATTTTCTTACAAGACCATCTCTAGTATTTACACAGAAAGGTGTGAAAAACAAAAAACATTTAGTGAGCGACAGTTCGGTGGGTGGAATCACCTTGCTGATAAGAGAGGTCAGAGGAAAATGGCCAGACTGGTTTGAGCTGCCAGGAAGGATAGACTTAACGCATATAATCACTCTTTACAATTGTGGTGAGCAGAAAAGCATCTCAGCATGCACAAACCATCGAACCTTGAGGTGGATGGGCTACAACAGCAGAAGACCACATCAGGTTCCACTTCCGTCAGCCAAGAACAGGAATCTGAGGCGATCATGGGCACAGACTCACCAAAAATGGACAGTTGAAGAAAAAATAACATCCGGTCTTTTTCCAGTCTTCAACTACCCAGTTTCAGTGAGTCTGTGCCCACTGTAGCCTCAGATTCTTGTTCCTGGAAGACAGGAGTGAAACCTGATGTGGTCTTCTGCTGTTGTAGCCCATCCACCTCAAGGTTTGATGTGTTGTGTACTGAGATACTTTTCTGCTCACCACAGTCGTAAAGAGTGCTTATTTAAATGACTATTAGACTTCCTGTAAGTGCAAATCGGTCTGGTCTTTCTCTCTCATCAATGAGGCGTTTCAGTTTAAAGACCCTCGCCTCACGGGATGTTTTTTGTACCATTCTGTATAAACTCTAGAGACTGTTCTATGTGAAGTTGTCAGGAGATCAAGTTTCTGAAATACTCAAACTAGCCAATCAGGTACCAACAACCAAGCCACAGGTCACGGAGATCACATTTTCCCCCTATTCTGATGTGAACATTAACTGAAGCTCTTGACCTGTACATGCATGAGTTTATGCAGTGTGCTGTTGCCGCATGATTGGCTGATTGGATACCTGAATAAATCAGCAGGTATACTAGTGTTCCTCTTAAAGCAACCAGTGAGTGTACATTACAGTGAAATTCTTTTCTTCACATATCCCAGCTTGTTGGGCAGCTGATGTCAGAGCACAGGGTCAGCCATGATATAGTGCTCCCGAAGCAGAGAGGGTTAAGGATCTTGCTCAAGGGCCCAACAGTAGCAGCTTGGTGGAACACCCGACCTTTTGATCAGTAACCCAGAGCCTTAACCGTTCAGCTACCAATGCGCTAAAAGCACTGATGTCATTTACTAATTTGTTTTTATCAAGGGAACACCCTGCAAATCATGCAAATTCTCACATCACAGTGGTGCAGGACTGAAATGGATTTACAGAAGTAAACGATGTGAACTTTTTAAACTAAAAGCCCTAGAGATGTACAACGTATAGAAAGTTTAATACCTTTTCAACACGTGAACAGTTGGATTCTATAACATTCAATACTTTGGATTCTGTATTTAAACAGGCCAACACTAAGCTGATGTAGTATCTTTTCCCATAGGTGAATCAAATTGAGCATGCTAATTTGACTTGCATAGTGGCTTCAGCGGGAAGTGCCGATAAAGAAAACATGCATCACACCCTGAAATTGTGGAAAAGATTAGCTCAATGAGTGAGATTAATATTAAGATGGGCAGCGAATGGACACACCAAAAGTAGTATGATAAATGGGTTATACATTAATACTGCCACTGCAAAATAGAAAACACTATCAACTTGGAGAGAAACGTTCCAACACTGACTTGAATTCAACAGATAGAACAGTTAAACATTTTATAGAGATTTTATTTCAGGCATATAACAGCTTTTCTTGTTTAGTTAATCATCTAATTTTATACAGCTTAATGTTAATGGAGTGTGAAGGTATAGGGCTTCAAAACAGGGATGTGATGATTTATCGGTGTTTATGAGTTATGATTCACAGAGCAAAAAATTCATATTTGTTAGCAGCTCTATTTCTAACGAGTTTGTATTGCTGTTGATTACCTAGTTGGTTATGATAAGAGGGTGATCAGCAGTGGTTAGCTGTTAAGTTATATGGATTACCATATGCCCATGAATTCACGCTAGCTAAATATTTTTAGAAACGAGCTGAACCAGGAGTAGTTGAGTGAGGCCTTCTTGAAACTTTGGCTTTTTTCATAATTGCTGTTTAACAGTTATGTACTGTTTACCAAGAGCTGTTAACAAGGTTTACAAGAAGAAGCGAAATCTATGTTATGACAAGTAGATTTTCATCCTTTGCAATAACGTAGCTGCATGATAAAGTGAAAATAACACCACTGTTTTTACTCAGTTTCATAATGTAGCTTCAATGTAGTTAGCTACTTTTTCTTAGTAGCTTGTAGCGTAGCTAGCTACTTTATCAAACAAGTGGTTTGGCTGTAACTTCGCTATGTTTATCATGAGCATCGTGTAGCTCATTAATGATTTTAATACATGTTAAAAGTTCAGCCACTTTAACTAGACACAAGCAGAAGAGACCCCCCCGCTCTGACCTGCACTTCTTTCCTTAGCTGGACAGTGTTCTCCCTCTCCTGATCGTACTCTTTCTGAATTCTGTCTCTCTCCTCCAGCAGCTCATCTCTTTCTTTCTGCAGGAGCTCCATGCTCTTCAGCAGCTCCTCCTTTTCCAGGCACACCTCCTCCATCTTTTGCTGAAAAACAACGCATGGAGCAAATGCAGCAATCATAAGCGCACACAGGAAAATGCTGCACATGATTTGTTATTCATCAAAGCCTCACACTGTGGGGTGAATCAGACAGGAAATTGACTGGAGTTGAGCAAAGCAGCTCACACAGGCTCACTTAACATGTGTTTTATATTAGACAACGTACAGCACACTTCATCTGCACTCAAAACATAGGAGTGATAATCAGGCGTCAGGGAGTTTTTTACTTTTCCATAACAAAACTTACAGCTCTCTAGATTTGCTCACCTCTAGATAGCTGGCTTTGGTGGTGACAACCAGAATATCTGATCCACCCTCATCCTCCACAGTGAGCAACTCCTCCTCAGTGGGGCTGTTAGCACGGAACTGGAAAGGCGTACTGGCCCCACGAATCTCTCCTTTCTGAGTGACATAACAGAACTGGTAGAACTCCCCATCATCATTGGGGACGTAGTAACCTGTACAAATATTTATAAATACAAATCCATCTTGTATTATCAATGAAGGTATAATTTTGCCAAAAAAGCTTATAGAAAGCTCTCTGGAGAAAGATAAAAAAAATTGTAGCCTCTATTTAACACCATGTTTTACAACTCACATGTGCAAACTAAAAGTGTGCTAGCTAATAAATTGTTTTACTATATCTTTCTGCTATCTCCGGACCAGACTGGTGCACCTTTATCTTACATGTTACAAAGTTTCCAGTCTGTGACCTAAACCCCTGCTATAAAACAAGCCCATCAACACTTGGGCGTGCTAATAGGGAGTTTGAGTGTTCCATATTTTACTGCATCCGTCATTCGGATATTAAAAGCGCATAATATTCCTCTGAAGGGGCCCAAGTCACAGTGAGACATTCAACTAAGCAAAAGAAATGTCAGAAAGAGATGCAATGCAATATTATTTTAATGGCATGTTACCTTGAAAGATCACTGATCTGTTGACTGCGGTGCCTTCTGTGTACACGTCTGGTAGTGGAGACCACAGGAAGGTGTAGTAGTCACGAGCCGTACTCCAACCAACCTGAGAGAAAGGGTTTTGCATAGTAAACTGGCTAGATCCATATTAAAATGGAGGGGGGAATGTGGTTGATACATGTCAGAATTCTAAAATGTGCATAGTATGGTTCACTTGACATGTAATTTATGGAAATACTGTATGTTCTAACAGGTTTATCAACTCACCATTCACACTAAAAAGAAAACAGAACTGGACAACTGGTCTATTTAGTCTGCCACACGTGCAGTCAAATTCAAAGACACTAGATGCAGTGTTGAGATGGTCATGGCATTACCCGTAGCCTGACTCACTTGTTTACATCAATGGCTACCCTTTCAGCACCAAAGCCTGAAAGAAACACTCAGAGATGTGTGCACACATGTGAACTCCGCATGAGTTATAGTGGGATGATTGATACATGGCTCTTCCCAGCTGCCACATGTGCCAAGACCTTGCTGGATATGTTCGGTTGAGGGAGCACGGCTACAACTCAGGCTTAACAGGAAGAGGAAAATAGGTGAAAATTTTACACATACTTCAAACTGGAAACCAAATGTAATTATATGAATTTTATGTGTTGTTAACTGATGGCTGATGAGGGGGGTGCACTGAAAATATATCCATAAGTTCAGCCGTCTGCCATAAAACTGTCAAGCAGAATCAGACTCACGTTGTACTGGCTGTGGGTCCCAACACACGCGCACACAAGCACACACACGCTAAACAAGCCTGTTGCCTCATAACTAAGCACACCGGAAATCTATAGCAAGTGATTTAACATGCATATGTACAAATCCACAAATGCAGAGTCAGTGGCAAATGGTGATATTTAAGAGCTGCTCTCACTGTGCAGTTCACCACAATTAAAGTTGCTGTAATCCCTTGACTGTACAAGGGAGAGTAGCCTGGGGCGCTGGAGCTGTAAAGAACAGGAAGCCATTAAAGGCAGTGTCATTACTGCACGCTGGACACCGCTCACTCATTAAGCCTGTTTAGGGTGACTGAGGGCGAAACTGAACCCCTGTGTGCTTCTCATTTAAGCCCAGGGAACAACTCACAAACAGGGAAAACTAAAGTGGCAGATCAACACACCAAAATATGAATGGGAAGCTATGACAACCCAGTAGGATGTTTAAATTAAGTCTTAAATTTTAAATTAAGTCTTACATTTAAATTAAGTCTTGTCTGTAAACATACATCTCTTATGTAGTAATATAATTGGTGAAGCCCTTCTAATTCTAAATTCTGTATACATGGCACTCTGTACAAGTATTATCCCTCTTACTCATTCCTATTTTCACATTTGATCAGCCTTAAAGACACTGGATGGCTTCTACAAGCATGTGTGAACTGCAAGCAAACCATGCCACAGAATGTGTTTCATGCAAACAGCCCCCTTGATGCCTTAAAGCCCCCCATCCAGAAGCCTTTTTTCCTGTTGTCAACCCCCCCCCAATGTACAAACACCATCTGTGGCCTGACAATCACTTGGGGGGGGGGGGGGGGTCACAACAGAAAGGCACTATATTATTTAGTAGCTGGTGGAGCTATATAGAGGTGTGCATTTTGGTCAATTTCATATTCTCATTAATGTTACTTCCCAAGAGCTGATCAGGACGTTATAGAGTCAGCTGTGTTAGTCCGCTTAACAAAACTTAACAGCAGGCATTCCATCTGTTCTATAACAAGGGCTGTGTTGTCTCTCTCACATCTTTCTTTTTGCTCTGTATGGATTTAAATGTGAAGCACTGAAGTCCTGAAAAGTTGTTAAAAGCTCACTGAAACATTATCACTGGCTCCACTTGAATAAAATCTTTCATTTAAAACCCGACGTAAGAAAACCGGCTTCATGCTCAGTAAACTTATTTTGTCAAGCAAATAATTTTCTCCAGCTGCTTGTATACAGAGGTAATGCATGTTTATAATTATATGATATTCAAAACAGATCATTTGAACAATGTATTTCTCAAAGAGAATGAAGGCCAGTGATCCAGGGAATGAATGACACCTAGGCCAGTGTGAAATAAGTGAATCAGTCAAGCTCAGCCTAAACAATAATAATAGATCTCCATTTTGTAATTTTTCTTGTTTGCCAATGAACTGTTGGATGCATTTGTAGGAGTTTTGCTTGCGCATGCTAAAACCATATATGAAATTGAAAAAACGGAAACAGCTTGGCAACACACTATGTATTAATACAAACAAATCAGACAAAAATCCCTCTCACTGAGACATGCTTATTATGAGAAGCACTAGGTGTTTCCATCTCCACCTGTGTGTGACATCGATCATTCTTTGCCTAACACTGAATAGTAACATGCAGGCCTACAGTCAATATTAAACTAACATAATAAGAAAATCTGTTAAATGTGATACACAGCTATGTGTGTGTGGTTTATTTTTTTAGAAAGACCTTTGCAGAAAAATCCAGCACTGACCACGTTTTTCTTATATTAATGACAAAACACAGGGGCAGAAAATGCAATATCTGTGTGTTGAGTTATTAGGAATGAAAAAGCATGATGTCTTCTGAGCATAAGCATCTGGAACAAAGAATAGGTCTATATCCAGCTTCCCCAGTAGCTCAACACAGAGTGTTTTGACTTGCGAAACACATAAACTGCAGAATACATGAGCTAAACAGAGGTATTATTATCGTTACTTATACTGAGCATTGCCTTTTGGTCAAATCAGGAATATTTTATTACTACTGCAATAATAAGATGACTGGGAGAGTGAAGGCTTAATTGTATATGTGAGAAAAGTAATTTTGTGAAATAAATGTAATTACTATTGGAACAGGACAAAATAATCAAGGACAAATGTGGGTCCTGAAGCAAAATTTGACAACCAGTGCTTTAATTTTGTTTTGTAACACAAATATCAAATCAAGTCAGACTTGAATCTACCTGCAGCAGTGGAAAGAACATATATCAGGAAGCAATACTGACTGCTGCTCCTTCTCTGACAGGATAATTATAAAGCAGTGTTCACCAGCTCCACCCTGGTGGCATGTTCTGACGCTCCAAACACGACGCTCACAAATTGCAAATCAAGCCTCTGCTAAAGCTCCAATTTCAAAGCACACCAGGCTGGTGTTTTTTGGAATTGCCCATTTGTTTAGACCGGAGACTGAAGAGACAAGCTTTATCTAACATATGGGCTAATGCAAAGGATTTCAACAGCCAAGCAAACTTGAAAGACATGGCTTCCCAGATTCAGGCTGAAATTCCAGAGAGGGGTGATACGAACCTAGAAATTTAAAGAAACAGTTTTTGTCGGGCAGCAATACCTGCTGTACACAGCCAAGCTAGCTATACAAAGCAGACACAAAGACCAGCAAGTTGCTACCAGAGCTTCATTTCATTAGTCCCAACTCAGGTAGTGTGAAGTCTTCCCCTGAACACCAGGTGGCAATAACATCCTACTGGCAGCCATAAGCCCAAGTCACAGCTCTAGGCCAATGACTCATGGACCAGGTATCCATTTTGGCATTGTTTAGTGTTTGGCACAGCACCCACCCATCTTTCAGCAAAGCAATGGCCGTGTGAAGGATTTATAACCCATCGGCTCTTCCTCCCCAGGGTTTACTCCTGCGTCAGGAGGTCTGTGTGCATTGCAGACGTACAGACGAATGTATCTACCTCCAGGGCAATACCGTGTTTTGTAAACCACAAACCTCACACTTGGAGAACAGGCTTTAAGCTTCAATCAGGATCCCACAAAGGTGGCAATGACAACAAAAAGATACAAGGTAGCAGCTGTAAATGACAGAGATACAATACTGCTATTGTACACAAAGTTAAACTAGTGATATTTGGCTTTTCAGAATCTGATCTTTGCTCTTTTCCTAAAATGCTATAGGTTATAAAACATGCAGGAAGCAGTTTCAGAGATCATAAAAGTTCTTCCATTAATCAAAATTGCTCATCATCAACTTTCTTTGAAGCCATTTAGCTTAAATCTAAAAGGCTGGATCTTAGACTGGTTTTCACCGGAGGTTAATCCCATGGCTCTTAATGAAGAACACTGCCTGCAATGCAACACAGCTGCAAAGGAGGAGAAGCCCTCCTGACAGCTTGTTGTAAAAAGCCTTCATCAAACTCTGTGCAGCACGTAGAAACACACATACACACACGACCCAGGAGGCTCTAAAATTTCCTCTTTGATCTCATCAGACCAAAACCCAGACACTGAATCTTGTCAGTTACCATCCTTCCTTCCATCTCAAAAACCATTAAATGTTAAGTCAGTCTTTCTCTCTGTAGCAGAGCTTCCCTGAACATGGCCATGGCAGTTTTGTGTATGTGTGTGGTGTGCATTTTTTTTTTTAACCAGCAGCAGCTGGGAGAAACTGCAGCATGCAGATCAAGCCAAAACACTAAGCTTAGCCTGCCAGCAACTATAATTCATACCTAAAAGCTCCCACGGCCATTAAGCTACAGTAGTTCTCTCGCAGGCATTCACAGATAGTAGGTGAATGTTCACCTACATTCCAAGCAATTTACACTCCAACATGAAGCAACGCATTCAGTCTGTCTCAAGCTCGTGTAACAAACGTTTTCCAAATGCTAGAGCACATGTTTTTACCTCAAAAGCAAACTGACAAACACATAAGCTACATTACATATAATACCATATACCTACACACACATATACATATACGCGCATACACACTGATCAGACGTAGCATTAAAACCACCTGCCTAATATTATGTAGGACTCCCTTGTGCCGCCAAAATAGCTCTGACCTGTTGAGGCATGGACTCCACAAGACTTCTGGAGGTGTGCTGTGGTGCCTGGCACCAAGAAGTTAGCAGCAGATCCTTTAAGTGCTGTAAGTTGCAAGGTGTGGCCTCCACTGATTAGATTTGCTTGGACTTCCTTGGACCACATTTGGTAGGTACTAACCACTGCATACTGGAAACACCCCACCAGACCTGTCATTTTTGGAAATGCTTCTGACAGTCAGCTATCCATCACAATTTGGCCCTTGTCAAATTCACTCCGATCCTAACATATGACTATTTTTCCTGATTCCATCACATCGACTTTGAGAACTGACTGTTCACTTGCTACCTAATATGTCCCACACCTTGATAGGTGCCATTGTAACAAGATAATCTATATTGATAATTTATAATTTTATAACATTCGTATAAGAGTCTGGTCCATGGTGACATGATTGCATCACACAATTCCTGCAGATTTTCCAGGTGCACTTTCATGCTGCGAATCCCCCTTGCTACCACATCCCAAAGGTGTTCTATTGGATTCAGAGCCGCTGACTTGGAAGGCCACTGCAGAACACTGAACTCATCGTCATGTTCATGAAACCAGTTTGAGACGACTTTTCCTTTGTGATATTCTGCTCACCACAATTGTGATCCAAGTTACTGTAACCTTTCTGTCAGCTCAAACCAGTTTGGCCATTCTCAGTTGACCTCGCTCATCAACAAGGAGTTTCCATCCACAGAACTGCCTCTCACTGGATGTTTTTTCGTTATTGTACCATTCTGAATAAACTCTAGAGACTGTGGTGCATGAAAATCCCAGGAGATCAGCAGTTTCTAAACTATCCAAACCAGCCCATCTGGCACCAACAACCACGCCACAGTCACAGTCAATGAGATCACACCTTTAACCAGTTCTGATGTTTGATGTGAACATTACCTAAAGCTCTTGATGAGTAGCTGCATGATTTTACACATTGTGCCAGTTCCACATGATTTCTTGATTGAATAAATGCATGAATGACAGCATGTACATGTTCCTAACAAAGTGGTCAATTAGTGTATTTCTGATGAGCAATTTAAGTCATTCTGTGTAGGAAAAAAGCATGCTACAAGTATTTTCCTCTCAAACCAAACCCAGTTGTTTATTTATTCTGGCAAAATAAATGTTCATGATGTGCTAGAGTTTTTGATTTGCTGAAGTAATCTAGTTTGGTTATAAAAGTAATGCATATTATTTTCGGCCATGTCAGACTGTTGCAGTGAGGAAATCAAATCAATGCACCACTATCAATGCACAATAAAAACCCCCTTAATATAACTTAACAAGAGCTTTACCTTGAATATGCCAACCCAGTCCTTGGGATGGGGCTTGATGAACTGTGTGAGTGTGTAATGGCACTCCAGAGCAGCGTGGGGGAGATAGCTCTTCCCCACGTTCTGGAAGATGACATGAGCAAAATTAGATGTTTCCATGGTACTAGGTGCTGATGTTTCCTCCCGTTAAAGTCTATCTGTCAATCAGCAGCTGGCGCTGTATTAGGACACATGAGAAACGAAAGAGTAGATGGGTTACTTTTAGAAATGACACATCCAGTACTTCCCCAAATGACTCCATAACTCTGATAGCGGCCAAAAAGTCAAGTCTTTGGACTTTCCTAAACTTTAACAATAACAATTGCATTATAGAATAAAATGAATCACATAAATCACTTATGACATCACAAGCCATGCATACCAGGATTACTGATGTCCCACTTTTTGAAGATAATATGAAAGATAACATATCTTACAGGAGTGTAGGAATAAACCTGTTAGAAGTAAACATCTCCTGAAACCATAGCGAACCCATAAGCCTCTTTTCAAAGGCATTTTAAACTGACATTATATAAAAAATATATGATTGTATAAGTAAATTATAATGAATAATTCTAAACTTTAAAGAAATTACATGAATAAATAAATATAAAGTTATATATATAAAAGATTTTTAAAAATAGTGCCTGAGTGTCTTTGAAAGCACTATATGACATATCCATTGAGATTGATTGTTATTTTTGGCCCACAGACAGCATTCAACATCTGTATTAAAATATTTTCCTATGTATATGTAGTGTATACAGCCAATGTACAATCCTATGTATAAAACTTATTAAAACAGCCAACTACATTTTAAACTACTTAACTAATGCTACACTTCGTATACTAAAATATATACACTTAACACGACGTTGTTATTTTTGTTGTTATTATTATTATTATTATTAAATGTTCAACTACAATGAGCTAGGCCAGCTAAGCAGAATAAGCACGTCATTAGCAACCCACAAAGTTCGTTGCTAGTAGCTTGGCTAAACAATAACAAACGAAGTTCATAGTAATTACCTAACCTTATTAAGTTATACAGAAGTACTTCATGAATATATACATCACAACACAGAATTCATGTCTTCCTGTCATCCTAAGGATGAGTGGATCGAGTTGTTTTTCATAAAAAATCCTTAATATACGTGAGTGTGTTTGGCGGATCTATAAGCTGCTAACAGGCTACTTCAGAAAGCGGCTATGTCACTAGAGCTAGCATTAGCTACTAAGTTTTCATTTCACTCAGACATACCTGGCAATACAAATACCACTTACTTGAATAACAAGTACCAAAATGCTATTTAAATTTGTATGGTATTAGTATATAATGATGTAAAGTATGGCCTACCCCATGTTATCCCGCAAACAGAAACCCTCGGCCTGTTGTTGACGCACTTTCCAGACTCAGCTGTACATTCCCTGCTCCACTTCCGGGAACGTAACCACGTGATGGTCTTACGCACGCGCTTTAAACGTAGCTCTTCAAATCATATTTCCAAAATCGTTTCCTCGTATATGATGTGTAGGTTCACACCGATACTCCAACACGCCTTTGTATTCTGAGATCAAACGAACAGGTTTCACCGGCCACGTTTAGCCATGTGCACAAGGGGCAACCCACGTCTATACACTGGTATTTTAAAACGAGTCACAATAGTCGCAAGGCCGTAGACATGGAGTCAACACTGGGGGGGATCAAATCTGCAGTAGGTAGGGTGACCATATTTTGGTTTTCAAAAAAGAGGACACCTTAGCAAAGTGTCAACACAGTCAGGATGATATGATCAATGAGCTTTATTGGCCCTAAAGAACACTGTGGCCCCTAGGCCTAGATTGCAATGAACATTTTGAACTTTTTCACAATATCTTTCAGAAGATAACTTGTTCTGGCCAATGTTGTCCTTAATGGAAAAAAAAAACCCCACACACATTTCTTATATAAGGCCACAGATTTGAAAACAAAAAAAAATTCAGAAAATAGGAAAAAAGTTAACTCCTGGATTAGACACTTTTCAGTCATCCTGAGGTGGCTGGGCATATTTTCCT
>JAQQZR010000033.1:9454123-9473577 GCA_030068235.1 Notoglanidium macrostoma
CGGTCAAACCCCCCCCCCCCCCCCATTTTAGTAAAAATTCACTAAAACATGGGATTAAAATTTTATTTATTTTATGTTTACAATAATGTCTAATAGTTTATAGTATTACATTGGACTGGTTTTTCTTTCTTTCTTTTTTTACGTTTTCTTGTTTCATTGTATGTAATAGCAGAGATTAGGGATTAATACAAATCCCTTACAGGATTAAGGTCAACCCTAATCATAATCATATAAACAGACATGTATGCATTGTTGTATGAAGACAAGTCCAGATATTGTGGTCAAGGTTTAAATTGTTTGTTTTTATTTACATATTTACAAGCAAACTTGGGTGGGCAGCAGAGTGCTGCTCAGTTCCCCTGTCCTCTATATGATTCAACATTGATTTTTAACAGGAAAGTTGATTGCAGGATCACTTTATCCATTAATATTTGCTCCTTTTATTATTCACCTCCACATCACTTGCTCTCCCTGCTCTATTGGCATCATCATGCCAACTCTCTCTCTCTCTCTCTCTCCCCCTCTCTTTACTCTGAATGGACCAAAATGAACATGAAAGAAATTTTATCAGTAAACTGATACATTATCTAAGCACTATCTGCCCCTTTCTACATATATGAGCTCATAGATGCCCACAATTGGCGAATGTCACTCTGATAGCCAGGGCCATTCATCAAGATCTCTCAGGATCCAACTCACAATCTCCCATCGACAGGGCAAGTGCTTTCCTTTTGCACCACTTGAGAACCCTCACATACAGTCTGTAAGGTGTCACACACCCAGGTCATGGCAAAATTTACTATCAAGTTATTTTTTGTTCCTTTTCCATTCATCCATTAACTATGCCATTTATTCTTCAGGGCTGAGGGTAAGCTGGAGACAACCCTCGCTGACTTTGGGTGAGCGGCAGGGTACACCCTGGGCAGACTGCCAATCTATCACAGTGCTAACACAGGGACTAACAACAAATCACAATCACATTCACACCTATGAGCAATTTAGAGTACCCAGTTGCCCTTTTTGGGCTGTGGGAAGAAACCAGTGTGCCTGGAGGAAACCCATGCAAGGCACAGGGAGAATATTTAAACTCCACACAGAAAGGCTCCAGTGGGCTGGCAGGTTCAAAGCCAGAACCTTCTTGCTAACCACTGCACCACCATGCTCCTTGATTTTGTCTTAGGGTTTTTGTTGTTTTTGATTTCACATTTCATATTACAAATTGTAAAACAGAAGTACATTTTTCTTCCCAGTGGTATGGTAGTGCACCTGGCAGCGTTGCCTCTTCACAGCTCTAGGATGCAATCCTGACTTTCGTTTACTGTCTGCCGTTTCGGATGTTCTCCTTCCACCTTTCCAAAACATCGCAGTAAGTAGATTGCCGATTGCCCAATCTGCATGTATTTGGGCTATGAGAGGAACCACTCAGGTACTCAGGGAGAACATGCAAATTCTGCACAGGTAGGCCCAGCCAGGAGGCAGGTTCGAACCCAGAACCTTCTTGCTGTGAGGCAACAGAGCCACTGCACCACCATGACACCCAATATTATTTATAATAGTATTATAAGTATTTCCCTTAAATAATCAATAAAAATTACATGTTAACATATATACAAACACAAACTAACATATCCTGTGTTCTGGATGACAATGATACATTTTTAAATTTTATTTTCATAGATAAGAATAGAATATTGGCTAGATTTGCATACCCGCAATTAACTAATGTGTATTTCAGTATATAATTCGTGATCACCAAATAAATTAATATCTACAAGGATTCTTGGGTCAAACCATTAGTGATATAAATCACTTTTCTTGTTATTCTATAAACTGGACCAAACTCCGTAACCATTCTCAATATCACTTGTTATGGTGTATCTAACCAATCGGATCATAGCTCTGAAGGATGGCCCGCCTACCCCTGATTTTCATTGGAGGAGAATTTGAGCAAACTCAAACCTGAATGGACAGAAGTTGCATCATTCATTTGCCGTCCATTGTTGGCGCTGTGAGTCGGAGGGTAGCAGTAAAGCAGCATGGCGTCTCTGTTAAGGGGCTCTCGCAGTCTATTAGGAAAGTGGCATAACCATGTCGCCTCGGTGCAGGGTATGTTCGGTCATATTTCTTTCAGTTAGCGCATTCTTCCTGCTGTTGTGTATACAGTGTTATGAATTATCCCACTGTAAACAACGCATTGCTAATTTAACCCATTTCATGCTGTTTTAAATTATTCAGGCACAGTTACAACTTCACTGTGTTGTAGTTATATCGATTAATTACTTGCATCAGCTTGGTGTCCAATAAGACAGTTAATGTCATGTGTGTCATTGACAAGTTACGTGTTCATCTGTTAGCCTTACGCTATCTCCAAATCCAGGCTTTGTCAGATTTGAGAGCAAGTTTTAAGTTTAAAACAAGTTAATAAACGCTTGCTTTTTTAATGACTAACCAGTTTGGGATTGTGCTGCAGGATTTTCAGGATGTCCTGAACTTTGACTCACTGTCCTTTGTTCTCTGGAAAGCTTAAATAAATAATACACTGATCTTGCTTATTTACCGTGTGATTAACTGAAGGACATCACTTCCGCACAAGGACATTCATGTGTGTTCATTATGTCATGAGTTTTTGTTTCAGTCTCCAGATCCATGGCCTCCAAAACTCAGGTGGGCTTCATTGGCCTGGGAAATATGGGAAACCCGATGGCCAAGAACCTGATCAAGCACGGCTACCCTGTGATTGCTACAGACATCTTCCCCGAGTCTTGCAAAGAGCTACAGGAACTGGGTGCTCAAGTGAGGATACATCATACGTGACTGCATGATGAAAAACAGTATTCATTTTGATGTTGGATCTTTATTTGAACTAAAGAGACACAGCAGGCTCTCCCGAATCTGTAGTTTGGCTTATTTTTGTTACCCCTTTTCCATCAAAGGCAGTTCAAGGGGTGGTACTGTGACTAATCTCGAACCAGTTCTTCGTGCTTTGACAGCCAAAGAAGAGCTTATGGTCAGGGGCCGGGGAGAGATTATCATGACCAACTAAAACTTTGTGACTAGCATTTAAAAAAAAAACCCCAGCTACCTAGCAACATTTGTAAAAGGATGATATAGTCTGCCATTGTTGTTGTTGTGCTTGGTGCTAGTGTTGCTGGGACGTGTACAGTGGCATTATGACTTAATGACTCTCTAGCCTGTGGAAAAGCAAACCAGTTCTTAGATGGTTCTTAAAAAACTGGCACTAACACCTAGTTCACATTTTTGGGAAAGGAGGGTATGTGTGTAGTTTTCTGTGTTCTTGTCTGTACAGACTTCTTCAAAGTTCTCCAGTTTCCTCCCACCTCCCAAAAAATGCATGTAGGTGAATTGGCTATTCTAAATTGCCCATAGAGTTTAAAAGTGTGTGTGCATGGTGCTCGTGGATGGGATGACTTCCCATCCAGGGTGTATTCCCATCTCATACCCGCTGTTCGTGGGATAGCTTTGGAACTCCTATGACCCTGACCAGAATGGAGCATTTACTGAAGATGAATGTATAAATTACTGACTGGATCCAATAAGTTCTTTCAGAATGGAGGAACTGTTGGAGGAATTGGTCCCCTTTTTATGTGTGTTCACAACACAGGAACTGATCAATATAGTTCTTAGAATGCTGTTTTGGGGCACTTTTTTTTTTTTTTAGCTCAATCTTCTGGGTAGGTGTTCTCCCAGCACAATAGGAACCATGAGAGATATGTGTGTGTGTATGGTGAATTGTCAAGACGTAAGTGTAATGACATTCTTCAGGTCGTGCAGGTTGTTTTTTGCCAGTCAGTGAGCATGACAAGGTGTACAATAGCAGGTTAAAACGGACAGAAACTTACATAGAAGCGCTTGGGGGGGAAAAACAACTGAGAGAAGCTGAAACCTGAGGTGGAGTGGTTGGTAAACTAAAAAAAATAGGCTATGAGAGTTTGATTTAAAGTTTACAGAAATGCATGTGTGCTGTCTGACCCATTATTCTGACAAATCCATATGATAGAAAGGTAAACCAAGAAGAAGCGCACAGCGTGAGGGGCAAATACATGACGTGCTCGAAATCTTCACGAGAATCACTGAAAAAAACCATCTCCAATGTATTTTCTAATTGCTAGAAAATCGTATTGAACAGCTGAATCCAGTTCAACTGGAAAAAAAATCTAATTTTGGTACAGATGTAAATCCATGTAAAATGTTAGCCATGTAAACAACAGCTCTTAACGTTAGTGTAAAAATGAAAGAAGAAAATCCGGATAGAGACCGTGAAGTCCAGCCTTTATGAGCCTATATGGAGGCGGAGGAAACACAATATGATTTTGATGCCGCTTACGTCACTTTTGGAACACTTGCTCAGAAAGTGGCTAATTAGTATTCAAAATGTGACTTTATTCATTTCTTTGATTGCACTGTTGTTATGTAGGATGTTTCTGGGTACAAATGTGTGGTTTAGCAATTCCTGTTTATTTGGTTTCTAAGTTTGAGATTGTTTGGTCAGTGTAATTTCACACTATCTTTCCTTGCAAGAAGTGATCTACATGCTAGAAACAAGATATTATTGCACTTTAGTACAGTATAGAGTCTCTTCTTTTATTTACATTTGACTTTGTCTTTTGTTGTATGGTCTTAGATCTTAGACACACCTGCAGATGTAGCAGACAAGGCAGACCGCATTATCACAATGCTGCCGTCCAGCCCTAATGTTACTGATGTGTACACAGGCTCCAATGGCATTCTGAAGTAAGCCCATGTTTGCTGCTTGCAATCCCTAGCATCACAACTTGAATCTGTTCTCTGTTACTCATTAAGGGTGTAATGATGAAATGAAATACAGTAGCAAAAATAATACTGTTGAAGTGTATAAACAGTGTATCAATTTATTTTTGATTCTTCATTTTCTTATCCTTGGGTTTTTCAAATGGTGTCATTTATAGAAACTGGGCATTTCCATACACTTTATGAGATTAGAATGGGATGTCAAGGGTTCTGCTATGCACACATTCATGCTTAAAACAACGATAGGCTTTTTTTTTCTGAAGTGATTTGTGAGAATTTTCTGCAATTACATTTTGTAGTACAGAAGTAGTATTTTATAGTGTGTATATTTCAATCCTAGTATATATTTTGTAATTTATCATTTTCTGCTCTACTTCTATTAATATTTAACACAAATGATCAAAAATCAAACAATTCTAACATCATGCAATATTGTATGAAAATCTGTGTATTGTTACTCTCTTAGTCCTAAATCTCCTCTCATTTAATCTTGTTAAAGTTAAATTGTGGTTTACATGAATCTATACAAGCTATACAGTAACTAAAGTTAATATGTAAATATGGAAATTTTTTAATATAATATAAAGCTAATTGCTCATTCTATGCTGTTTATGCTCATTACTCTTGCTATACAGGAAGGTGAAGAAAGGTTCTCTGCTTATCGACTCCAGTACCATTGATCCTGCTGTATCAAGGGAAATGGCTGTTGCGGCTGAGAAAATGGGTGCTGTTTTTATGGATGCTCCAGTATCTGGAGGTAAAAGCATGTACCCACCACAGTGGTTAATGTGACCAAAACCAGACAAAACTGTTTTACTGGAGTACAATGTTTTATTGTTTTCACACCCACATGCGTCCTGAACTGAAGTGATTCATCCTGAGCTGATTTTTTTTTTTTTTCTCCACCTAACCTCAGTATGAAAAAAATAAATGATTCAGCTTTGATTCATCCTTTACCATAAGTGATGTCCAAGAAGAGGCAATTAGTTGTGTTCTGCAAAGGAAGGAATATGAGCAGGGTCTTTATGCCCTTTGTGTTTTCAGTGTATTTATATCTATAAAATAATCTAATAACTGCAAAAAATATTTTTCCAATTTGATTGTTTAAACAAAATTGGAAAGTTTTATTTGTTTTTGAGGGGCGTCATGATTTTTAAAAGTGCATTTGAAAGATATATATTTTTTAACTCCTTGTGAGATACCCCTACAATATTCACAAAGTTCCTAAGGTCTAAGATGGGCCATAGAGTAACGTGTCTATGAACTGACTAACAGGAGGCCCATTAAAACACAAACAAGCATTCCAAGCTGGAAGTAAGTTTTCCATATGGGTTTTCTCAGACGCATAATACTTTTTGTCGTGAGGTCATGGCTTAAAACTTTTCTTTTTTTTTTTTTTTATGTTCTTCATATTTTGCACATTATTTGTACAAGTAAAAACAATTGACTATTGCACCTTTAAATCAGGGAGCTTGAAAGTAGTTAAATTGTTTTAGTAGTGGAGCATTTCACTTTCTTAAAGGTTATATAATATAAAATGTAAAACGCTTATGTAGGTTGCTCTGGATAAGTTTGTCTATGAAATGCCATGAACATAAATGTAGGATGCCTTTCTCTCCTGTCTAGCTTACTGTTTATTAATATTCATTAATAGACTTGAGCACCAGAAGGCATACACCAGTATAGCATTCTCATTGAGGAGAGAAGCATTTTGCTTGTCGGTACACCCAGTCGATGTCTTTGCTCGTCACCTGAACAGGAAAACTCAGATTTATTATTTATTGTCAGAAACCCAGAGCTAATTTAGTTGCATCCAGTCATATTGACGTGTGTGTTCTGAGAGAAAGTTCCCAGCTATAATGAGTTGTAGAACAGTTGGAGGATCAGCAGAAATGAAAATGTTTGTCAATAGGGTCGAAGTGGTTAAAAGTTTGTTTTTTTTTTTTTTTTAATGAATTTATTTGCAGCAGAAATGACTTTGTAAGGGTTGTAAATTGGTTTTTGTGGCATTACAAAATATGTTGTATTAAAAAAAAAAAAAAAAGATCCTAATATGCTTTGAGATATATTGGATATTGTGATATCTTTTTGTTGCTGTTTGAGGAATAACAAACTGATGGTTTCATTTTAGAAATTTCTACTTAATTTTAAAAAAATTTCATTTCCCCCCTCCTTATTAGTGTTTAATATTTTTTATAAATGAAAAACAATTTTATAAATAAAAATGGAAAAAATTTAAAGATTAAGAATTAATAAATTAAATTTTGCAGACATTATATTAAGCATCATCAAATGGTTTGTTACTGTATTGCTGTGAAATAGTTCACAAATCTGTAGATTGTGATATACAGGTCCCTCTGGAAGTATTGAAGCAACAAGGCAAAATGTTTTGTTTTTGCTGTACACTGAAGACATTTGGGTTTGAGGCTAAAAAAGATAATTATAGATCAGAATTTCATCATTCATTTCCTGGTATTTACATGCAAATATATTTAAACAACTTAGAACATGGCACCTTTTGTTTAAACCCACCCATTTTTGATTTTTTTGATTGTTTAAATAATTAATACCACTGAATGTCTGCTCTTGGTTTGAGCCCTGCATTTTGCCTGTGAAGACTGCATTTGTTGTTAAAAAGGTTAAACCACCAAGAAGACCAGCCAGAGACTGTGTGTGGAAGAAAAGCAAACCATTTTGAAGCTGAGAAAAGAGGGCAAGAATTATCAGAGCCACTGCACAAGCATTGGGAATAGCCAGCAAAACAATTTGGAATGTCCTGAAAAAGAAGGCAACCGTTGATGTGCTGTAACCAGACATCAAACGGGTTGGCCAAGGAAAACAGCAGTTGTGAGAGCTGTGAAGGAAAAACCCAAAAACAACCTACCAACAACCTCCACAGGGCAGGGCTAAACGTATCACAATCCTGTCTCTGAAAGCAAAAATATAGAGGCCATACCACCAGATGCAATCCATTCATCAGGAGCAAGAATCAGAAGGCCAGATTGGAATTTGCAAAGAAATACCGAGATGAGCCACAGAAGTTTTGGAATCAAGTATAACCTCTACCAAAGTGTGGAGAAAGAAGGGTTGGTGGAGTAGTAGTCAGTAGTGTCCTGGCTTGGACTTGAATGGCTGCTTTTGAAATCTTTATTGTTGTAACTTATGCTGGTAGCAGCAAAATGAATTCTGAAGTCCATGGAAGCATTCTGTCTACCAATTTACCAATGCAATGCATCCAACTTATTAGGAGGAACTTCTTCATGCATCAAGACAATGACCCTAAACACCACAAAGGCAGGGTAGCATTAGGAGGGTGTACATAGAATAGCAAAGTCAATCACCAGACCTTAACCCATTTGAGCATGTGTTTCACCTCCTGCAGAGGAGACTGAAGGGAGAAACCCCCCCCAGAACAAACAACAACTGAAAGAGGCTACAGAACAAGCCTGGAAAAGCATCACAAAATAAGATTGCAACAGTTTGGTGATGTCAGCAGGTCACTGGCGTGATGCCATTATTACAAGCAAGGGATATGCAACCAAATATTAAGGATAATTTATTTTAATTTACGTTAAGACTATCTGTTCTTAATTGTGCTGTGCCACCCAAGGTGCCATTTCCTAAGTTGTTTTAATCTAGACACGTCTAGATGTATCTATCAGCAAATGAAAGCCGAAATTTTGATCTCTCTTCTCGTATTCATCTTTTAATCTCAGACTGAAATGTTTTTGCTGTATAGCAAAAACAACGGAATTGGCCTTGCTGTTCCCAATTCTTTCAGAGTAGACTGGATTGTGCATTATAGAAATGCCTTAGGGAGTAGAGACTTGATATTTTTGTCATGTTGCAAAACCCTATTTAGAAATATTTTCAGATTGCATACTAAATAGTATTATGAATGATAGCATGCTGTTTGCGAGACTATGCTGAAGAATTCTGAGGTTCATTATTCCATCCACTTACAATGTACAACAGCAAAACAGCCCCAGAGCATAATGCTACCTCCACCATGCTTAATGATTGATACAGTGTTTCTGCAGATACTGTGTTTTGGTCAGTCCTATCAGTGCTGTCAAACCAACGCTTTTCATGCTGTGCATACAGTCCTGATCACTAACAGAAAAAATAAGAGACCTTTCTTGGTCTTGAACTACAAAGACTTAAAACACAGTACAATATCGAGGTCATATAGCACAAGTATGTGTGATGCACAGCTGTATTTGGTCTCAAAATTTTATGGATCCAAACAAATTACAATTTTTAATGTTGTCGTCTCATCTCCAGGTCATACTTGGTTTTGAACTCCATTGGCTGTGGTCTTGGTCTTGACTAGGTCTCCGCTAAGGTGGTTTAGTCTAAGGAATCTATTTTTTCAAATGCATATTTTGTCTTAGATGTTCATTTTATGATTTATGCATTCTGAATTTTTTTTATTTAGAAATTTATTATATTCTTTTTATTTTATTTTTATTTTTTATATTCTTGAAGAGGTCTTTGCTTTATAGCATTTCTTTGCTTGTGCTATACATACACAGTACTTTGTGTATATGTGTGTGCGTGTATATATGTATGTAGAACATGTGTATGCACATACACTCAGCAGTACCAGTCAAAAGTCTTTCATAGGTTTTTCTTTATTTTTATTACTTAAAAGACACTTCAAGATGGACTATCGTTTCTCTTTACTTAATTGAACAGTTTTTGACATAACATAGTTGTCAAATGGTTGCAATATGTCTATTTAATGTACCAACACTACCTTGACACAGCACAACTGATAGTTGATGCATTAAGAGAGCAAGAAATTCCACTGATTAACATTTGACAAGACTCGCATGTTACTTGAAAAGCATTCCAGGTGACTGCCTCATGAAGCTTGTTAAGGTAATGCCATTAGTGTGCAAATCAAGGTAAACAATGGTAAACATTTTTTTTTTTTTTACACTTTAATTACCACACAATTCCATATATGTTCCATATGTGTTATGTCATAGTTTTGAGGTCTTCAGTGTTGTTCTACAATTTTATTTGATTTATTTGGCCAATTTCTGGCTGGAAATGAATCATCACTGAACATTTTGCTTCAGGCTAGAGTAACAAGCTAAATGGAACATGAACATGTACACATGGAGAGCGGATTGTCCAGTCTCCACCGCACTCCCTTTTGCTATTAGTGTGCTGGAGAATCTAGAATCCTAGGCAGAAAGTGACTCATGCTATTAAAGTTTATTTCCCCACCCACAGACTGACTCCTGGGGTCTACACACACGCATACACAGTGCATGTACACATCTTTCATACATTCTTTCTGTTTGTTCTCCAACTCTCCGCTAAATATGATCCATGTTCTTTGAGCTCCTCAACCAGTTTTTACAGCCCCGGCATATTAATGAAGATTTATGTTTTCAATCCGTTTCCGGCTGCAGTGTGATTAAAGCTGTCCAAACTTAACCTGACTGTTCTGCATTGTATTTAGAAACACCATGCTGCAATCTCTCTAACTCCTAATCTGAAACGCCGCCTATGCAGACCTTCTGACATAAGCTGCAATATCTCCAGACCAACAAGGGAAGGAGTCCAGGGCTGCATACAACTAAGAGTCACAACTGAGAGTTTTAAACCTTTCAACTCCACTTTGAAGGAAGTTACAGATTAATGGAGATAGTAAATCTCAATTTTGGACTGTTACAGATATGCAGGAGCCTCTGTGCTATTTTCTTCTTTGGATAAAATATGTTAGACACCTGCAGTGACGGGCATAGGCCACAACACCACTGATAAGCCACTCTAAATATATATCAGGGTATACACAAATTTTAAAAGTATACATTTTAAATAATCCTGGAAGTTACTGTAATACAGCTTTTCCTTTCCTATAGGCTTGGCTGAGGTGCAATGGCTACCTCATGTTCTAAGACAGCCGGTTCTTATACTGAGCCAGCACCCACTCTGTGCTTTATGGCCCTTTTAATCAGGAAGTTGTTGCCTCTGGCTTTTCGGCACGTAAACAACAGCACGCTACTAGTTTTCTTTCCTTAAATTGTTGCCTCTCCCGACAAGACTGCGTCAGCATGGTTTGGCATGGGCGCCGCTGAAACGGCTTTTGGGTGCGAAACAGTCATAAGAATTCCACAAACCTGCTTGGTCTCTGTACTTAGTCCCTCCAGTAGACATTATTCTCAGCTCTACCCTTGTGTCTGTGAACCGGCCGTAATGAAAAGTGAGCCACAACAAAACTGAGCATGACGTCACTTTTGTCCGTGTGTGAAAGTAGATGGAACTGCACTGCTATAATTATAGAACTTTTTCCTGCCTGTGTAATTAAGGCCCTGAGCTGGAGTTAAAGCGGCCCACAAGCTCCGAGCCTCTTTATTCCTAGCAAGCTTCTATTTATTTATTTATTTGTTTGTTTGTTTGTCTTATTTATTTATTTAATTTTGCATACTGTACTATTACTATTATTTTCATTGAACTATGTGAAGATGTATATTTTTTTGCTTGGCTTAACATGCATTATTTTATTTCTTTGCTGGCAGCTTTCTTTGTAAGGACATTTGACTCAAAGTAACCAGTGCTAAGAGTTGGACTGGACTCATACATGACCACTTTAATCCTTTGACTCTGCTCAAAAATTAATTATAAAGCCCTTAACAAGCTCGACTTCAGGATTTGGTTTTGTGATTGGTGCAGGTGTTGGAGCCGCCACTTCTGGTAAGCTGACTTTCATGGTGGGAGGAGCGGAGGAGGAATTCACAGCAGCCAAGGAGTTACTAAGCTGCATGGGAGCCAATGTAGTATACTGCGGTCAGGTTGGCACAGGACAGGTATACCTCTGACTGCACATGATGTTGCTGTTGTTCCTTTGTATGTCGGAGACTGAGTTATGTTGTATTTGTGTAATGCTCTGTTTCTCACATTGTCTTAACAGGCTGCTAAGATCTGTAACAACATGTTGTTGGCAATAGGAATGATTGGCACTGCTGAGACCATGAACTTAGGCATCAGGTATAGTTGGCCAATCTTAGAGTTTATTGAAGTTGAAAAAATAGAATGACGGTGAATATACTATATCTTCTAGATCACTCTCACTCTGCGTGTGCACTTTGGTCAGATTTTTTTTCTTTTATTACTTTTTTTCTTCCATTTTTGTGGACACTTAATCTTTCTCACAGTTCAGTGGTATAAGTAGTCTCTGTTTGGTCTCCTTTGACAGGCTGGGGCTCGATCCTAAGCTTCTGGCAAAAATACTCAACATGAGCTCAGGTCGCTGCTGGTCCAGTGACACATACAATCCTGTTCCTGGAGTAATGGAGGGAGTGCCCTCAGCCAACAACTATCAAGGGGGCTTTGGAACCACACTAATGGCTAAGGTTGGATGTGTCTGTTTTGTTTCCCTGGTCATTTTCTGTCTCTCCCTTGCTCTCATTCAGACTCTAACTTGCACCCTCTAAAAAAAAACAAAAACCTTGATTCTCACTTTTCTTAAAGGAAAGGCTGTTGAATTTCTATGCAATATGAACACAAATAGTACTTTTGATGTTTACCATTTTCCATTGACTAGATCTGACATCATTGTTCTTAAATAAAGTTTAATAAACTATGTTGTAAAAGAATTCCTTAACATAAAATCCTCTTTTACTGTAGGATCTGGGACTTGCACAGAACACAGCGACAAACACAAAGACTCCGGTTCCACTGGGTTCAGTAGCTCATCAAATCTATCGTATGATGTGTGGGCGTGGTTATACCAACAAGGATTTCTCCTCTGTCTTCCAGTTCCTGCGTGAAGAGGAGGGCCAGTAGGGGGTGACACTCACTATTGTGGCCTAATTCTACTCTTCTGCCTTACCAAGACCTGGCGAGAGTAATGTTTGCACGTAGTGCAACACTGACCTGTGTGATCTCAGATTTCAAATCTAGGAAGTCAAATGAGTGAATGAGTAAAACAGAGGAAGTGAATGTGTTAATTTAGATATTCAGTCCTAAAGAGTTAAGTCCTTTTTGGAATCATGTTACCTGTTTCAGCCTGCCCTGTACAATCCATGTTCCTATGTTTAACTCTTGAAACTGTGAATCTGAGGCAGTGGTTGTTTTTGTTTGTTTATCAGATTCTGTTGTATCGTGTCCTGTAGTCTGACTTTCAATTATATGTGTGGTCATGTTGGAATTGCTCTTATGGTTTCAGCTGAAGGAAGTGGCAGCAGCTGCAGTGAGGAAGTGACACATTTAGACTCTACATAAACACTCCTTTGCTCCAGATAGCTGGGACATAGCATACCTTATCTTACAGTTCAGTAGCACTTGTTACTTTTTTCCCATTTTCCTTGGTGATGGGTTTTTTCCTAGTTTTATTTTCAGAGTTATTGCTGTCATGTCTAACAGGTTTGCAGTGGTGTCTGCATGTCATAAATCTTATGTCTCTACTCTGAAATTAAAGCAGAAAAAAAAAACTCTGACAATGAAAGCTGGTTTCCTCCAGGTGACGCTTAAATTCCTGCCTAACACACTCACTAATGAACACCAAATGAGCATTTTCTCATGTTATTTTTATGATTCCTGCTGCCTGGTCAGTGTCTTGATTGGCAGTGCCATGCTGGGAAAATGAGGACGTATGTCAAGCTGCTTTAACTAATTCAGGGTTTGGCTCAAACCCTGGTGTCTTTTCTTCTCGGTGCGATTCGTTAAGGCAGGTGAGAACACAGCAATCGCAACTGCGGACGAAAACAATTTTGGGCCAGGCTCTAGAGGAACTGTAGTGGAGTTCAGTTGCGCTGAGAAAGAGAGGCGGCTCTGAATCAACCCAACTGCAGGAAGTGAATCAAACATACCGTGTAAAATGGGTTGCGTGCCAAAGGACTGAGCTGAGCGCTGAGCAGAAATGCAGTGTTTTGGATATTTGGACCAAGTACCCAAAACCAAAGGGAAAAGCTTGTGATGTGATGCACAAAATAGTTGCACAAGTTATTTAACCTATATAATTATCTAATCATTTATTTAGCACCGTATCTCCATGCTCACGATTTTTGTGACTTCTGTGCGAATACAAAGATTTTTTCCTTGTAATTGCTTCAGATTCATTAATACACCTCTATTTCAGACCAGTTAATTAAAGCATTTTACGAGTCCGTTTTCAGCCCTATGTGTCCGTCATCTGAAGTAGTTTTACTTCTTTTTTACTCTTCTTTTGTTTAATTTTGTGCATTTGTGAAACCAAACAATCCGGCTTAAGAAAATTTAAGTAAAAAGAGTGAAATCCCCCTCACTTTACATGTCCTGTAATGGCACGGTCCTAATTTTGGGAAATTAAGGCATGATAATCGCAGTCCTGAGATCAGAATTATGAGACTAGTCAGGAAATGCAACAATAAACAATTATACATTTGCTTACGTTTAAAGCTAACTAGCAAACAAAAAATGACAGCTATTTCACATTTTCTCTTCATGGTCCCTATTATCTTGAAAATTTAATTGAGTAAGCCTGAATATCAAAGCCCCTTCGTTACTGAGAAACTTTGGGGTTCCAAGTGGTAGATAAACATGCATCTTTTCCACAGTAACACTGTTATAAAGTGGGGAATATTAAAATGACGAGATTGTAAATGTGTAGACATAATTATGTCTGTCTTCAACTATTTATAACTGCTGTCGATGGTTTTTTAATGGTTCATGATAAACTGTACATGACAAATTGAAGTCAAGGCAAAAGTAATATGCCATTGACTCATGCAATTTAACTATTCCTCCAGCTTCTTATTTAACGCCTTTCACTTTCTCTTCTCTTTTCAAGAGTAAAGTATGTGATTTGTGCCATGTAAATATTTTCACTCTGATATAATATGCAAAAAATAAACACAGCCGACAGATTTGATTTACTTTTTGCTTTTATTTTTACAATTTAAGCGGTTTTTTTATTCTAAAACTAACTTTTTTAATTTTGCCATTTTTAAAAAAATAGGCTGCCATGTAAGAGCAGAATAAAGACTCACATTCCCAATTTGAATTTGTAGTGAATCACAATAAATAATATTGAATTTCTTTAGACTACATAAACAAGAAAGAATAATACACATAGAAATATTATTAAACTGAAACAAATGCATATCAAAATATAATTGTATACAAAAACTTATTTTTGCAACTAATTTGCTTTTATATATTAGCCAATTAGCCAAATAATGTTAATAGCTAGTATTAGCCTGCTGACGTTATTTGAGGGAAATATAACTGAAGGAAAAGAAAGTTTTAAAATTTGATTAAATTCTTACACAGTTGTATTTATAATTAACACAGAGTTGTTTTTAAAAACTGCTACTGTATAACTATTAGCTTTAATTTTTCAAGTTATTTCTAATCCTACGTTTGATATAACTCATGATTTCAGTATGTAATATAATTTAAAATTATCATGTTTTAATCAGGTAAAGTTGCTTTCACACCAGGTGTTTTGGTAGAGAAAGTTAGCTGCCTGATGCTTCTTTTGTGCTGAAAAAACGCGCAACCGAGTTTAGCTAGCTCAATCAATTTGCACCCAGGTCTTATAATCTTATAAATACATTAAACTATACATTAGTCTACAGATTGAATTGTAATTAGTCTGTGTATCCAAGCAACATGGAAAAGTGGATATACTACAAAACAAGAATACTTCACATTTATTCAAACATTTAGTTCACCCTGGTTGCAAATAAAAGTAATGCAAAACGTGCACATGGAGAGTGCACTGCAGTAACACTGGCATTTCCATCATATTTTATAGATGACGTAACCATGTTTCCACTGACTGAGTTTTTGGGATAGAGAATCCATCTGTGCGAACTAATGGAACAGGCGTCTATTTATGCTTATATCTGTACATTTTGGTTTAACAATGTTTAACAGAGCAAGTGCATTCATAGTACAAGTGCAAGATAGGAATGAAAAACCCAAACAGGCTTAACGGGAACTCCCACTCTCCTTTCATTTTCTCACCTTTGCACTCCTTGCATACCACCAATGTCACACACACGCACACAGAGACAGGCAGACAGACAGAGGAGGGGAGGGGGGAAGCGAGAGAGCGAAAGAGAGAGAGAGATTGATTTGTTTAGTTGGAGCAACCATGAGGACATGTCATAAACAAAACAACACTGAAAACCTTTCATTGAATCGATTGCACAACCTGTGTGCATATTTGTACAGGTATCAACACATTTTCCCTACAATAATAGGTGAAATTGAGATAGGCGGCAACTGGTTATTTGTGCTTTATTGTTTCTTTTTTTTTTCTTTCATTTTTTACTAATTCAATCCGTTTTTAGATGCCCTTAGAAAAGTCAAACGAACTTCACATGGGAATAATCACAAGATTCATTATGTGGATTTTACACATAAGATATATTTCACACATTTTCACATTTCACAGGTAGTGAAAAACCGTTTTCACATAATGTTTCGCATGTTGGGCATGTGGCTTTATTTTTCACATGCGAGCACATATGATTCACATCATGTCACGTGCTTGGCATGCGTAATTTCAAGGCATAACAGGGTGTCATGGAACTTCACAAATTTATTTCACATGATCCCACATTACTTGCATAATCATATGTAAACATTATGATCGCACTTGAAATATATGTGATTTTTCGTAAAGGTGAGTATAAATACGAGGATTTATTATTATTATTATTATTATTATTGTTGTTGTTGTTGTTGTTGTTGTTGATTTTTGCTAGCCTTTGCCACTTTTTCCAGCATGTTTTGCAGACAAAGTTTATACTTTTGATTTTTGTCCCATATACATTGTCACCTTTGTCTCACATTGTTGAGCTTTCTCTTAAGTTTTTTTTCTTTCCACAAAATATTGGTCAGGCTCTCAGACCTCTAAATGGACTCCAATGCGACTTGAGGTTCGTTTTTTTAGTATTTAAGGTGGGCCTTCTTCCGGTTAATGCTGTTGTCCCTTTCCCAACACAACAGCCATGGAATAAGAAGTCCATTGGTCTAACTGTGGATACAAACAAGACAAACAAAATTGAAGGGAAGTTTACATCATACAGTACAAATATAGCCTTTTATTTTTTGCAGGATATTTCAAATGAATCACTAACTGGAGCTCTGATTTGGTTAAACATGTTTTCTTCGGCAGTGTGACTGTGACTTTGACAATATAATAATTAAATAAGTTTGGGTGTACGGGTGTACTTTTGCTTTGAATGAATTTCAAATGAACGAGATTACTCGAATAAATCACAAATAATTTTAATTCCACCAAGTTTACAGTGTTAGGGTGAAATGTTTTTGTACATGTAGACTTTAGCAGTTTGTGCAATTGAACCTTTTCAATGTGATTTCATTTGTAATGTCAATCTTCTAAACAAAACTCACACTCTCTCTGTCTCTGTCTGTCTGTCTCTCTGTCTGTCTGTCTGTCTGTCTCTCGTCTCTCTGTCTCTGTCTGTCTGTCTGTCTCTCTCTCTCTCTCTCTCTCTCTCTCTCTCTCTCTCGCTCTCTCTCAGGAAAATGAACAGGAACATAAGTATCGGTGTGCTTAAGATCTTAGCCTGTAGAGAACCACACAGAGGTTCTAATGCCAGATGTCACATGATCACAAGGCAAACCCATAAAAAGTCCATTAAGCTAGGAGGCCTAAGTGCTGCCTTATCTAGCTGACAGTTCTTCCAAACAGAGCTTTGTGCTGGGGTTCGCCTACACTCAGCCTGTTTAACCACCACTGTTCATTTGAATTGCTTTACTCAATACTTTATGGTTAGCTTGTTTCTATACGACCTAGTTTATGCCATTCAGTACCGCCTATGGTACTTCAGCCCTCAGTGCTCTGATTCAGATACGCCTATGAAATTAAAGTGTTTCTAAAGGTATTAAAACGAAAAGAATAAAAATGTCTATCGTGTAACCTAGTCTTTCATCTTTAGGGCTCCTTTATGTGTCTCACTCCAAAACGCATCATAAGAACCAGCTTTCTAGACGATTGATAATTTTCCTGGGAATTTTGGTAAGCCGTGTATCATGTTATTGAAATGCAATATCACGTGCTAAGGATGATTCATTTCAAAAAGGCTGAACAAACAATTCTACAATAAAATGAATACATTTTAATCAATCTAGTTGTTGTTTACAATAACCACAGCTTTAGAATAAGTTAATTGTTTTATATAGAGTATCCGACTCTGTGATGACAGATATCTTGTACGACGAAATTATTAATCACTATATTTCACTGATTGGTCAGATTTCAAGAAAATCACTTGGACTGTGGGAAGACATTTGTGGAATTTTATGAAACATTCCAGATTATTTAGGGACTCCACTATAATTGTTTGCTTCGAGGGAGTTGATTGTAGTGAAAAAGCCACATTTGTATAGTCACATTAAAAACCGTATCCTTCCTCTTTTCTAATGTCAAGTCTAATATTCTGGCAACATTAACGAGTCTTAAAAACTGGACTTAAATACATTTAATTTTAACGGATTTACCACTGACCATGCTAAGCAACTCGTCTTTAACGGTGTGTATTTTTACTCAGAGTTCAGGCTGCACGTGTGGTTATAAGTACTGTGAATTATTGAGCTCTAGTTGCAGCTCTCTGGATTTAACTATTTTGACGGGAAATTCCAACTTATGTAAAATGCGCATTCAGTGCAATCTTTTATTAACTGGTTGCCGTATATGTTAGCAATTATTATCGAAGGATTTCCCCCAAAAAAACGGCTAGTTAAAGCGTCGACGTGGTGGAATACTGCAGACACGTTAATATCAGGTTATTTTAAAAACCTTAAAAGGTAAACTCAAATAGTTTAATGTTAAGTATATATTGTTAACATAATATATTTTTGCAGCGATTTATTTGTCTTGACCAATAACAAAAAGTCACAAATTTAATTGTGCATTTAAGCAGTTGCTTAATAAACCTTACAGTATAAAGTCTACGGTCAAAATATCCTCCGACATTTGTTAGACAACAAGCAATGAGAACCCTCGGGTTACAGATAATTATCATTTCTACACTTCATAATGTATCATGTATATCATGATGCCATTAATGTTATCGTTAATATCAGTGGGCCAAGTGGTTTGATGTTGGTTGTAAATAGTGCCTCAATAACGTTCGTGTTAACTTTTGTTCACCTACAGGTTCACTTTCTCCTGCAGCTGATCATAAAACTCAAATAGCTGAATACATCTTATAAAATCGTGACGTTAGTATAAGATGCCTACGGTTCTACATGTGTTATAAATGAAATAGAAGCTTGTAATACTAAGGCCACGAAAAGGAACTATTCTTTATTAATAAGTTATTCTTGTAACAGCTAATTTAGCATACCATTTTCTGGCCTTAATGATCAAAATCAGAAGAGTCTGGTGTGCTCAGAGATTAATTTAGGATGTTTTCTGGACCGATAAAAGATTGGAAATGCTTTAAATGCATTTTGTCAGACAAACAGAAAATGACTAGAACGAACAATGTTAAACAAACAAATTAAAATAAGCTGTAATACTTAATTTAATACAGATGCTGTTACTCATAAATAGCCTATTTTATAATAATAATAATAATAATAATAATAATTATTATTATTATTATTATTGTTATTATTATTAGTTTTTTAAGATTCATTGTTATTATTATTATTATTATTATTATTATTATTATTATTATTATTAT
>JAQQZR010000033.1:9473677-9498643 GCA_030068235.1 Notoglanidium macrostoma
TATCTATCTATCTATCTATCTATCTATCTATCTATCTATCTATCTATCTATCTATCTATCTATATATCTATCTATATTATTTTAAAGATGACATATTGCTTAGTTGTTAATACTCAAGCACACGGCAGCTAAAGAAAGTAAACCCGAAAAATTGCCTACTAGGGAAACTGTTTCCTTAAAACTGTTTTCCGTTACAATGCGTACTATAACAGACTACAAATGGAATGGTCCCATTTTCAGGATAAATTAGTAATGTCTTTTTAAAACAAGTAGGCTATAGGCCTAGAAATCTGCTTTAGACAAACGCACCCCTCTTCCTAATTAAAAGCAATCTATGTTATTAACCTGATTGCCCTAATTTAGAATTATATATTTGCATTATTAATGTCATCTGACAGCAGCATTGATGAATCTGTATGACTTGATGAAAAAGTCATGATGAAACATCAAAATACTTTACAGAACTATACTCACGAATATATCAAGCTTAGGGAATAAAAGCTGCCTAGTTTTCATGAGGGAGACAAGAATTCCTCTTTTCTGGCTTTTAACCTTCTTTCAAAATCCATCATTAAGAGGTTACACGCCTCTTAATTTTCATGGTGAGATGTCCTACAGTGTCTGCTCTTAAAGACAGATATGTCATCGCTCCATCTTATTCGCTTAAGTAAGAATGTCTGATTATGACAACTATAGAAGAATAATCGAAACTTTAAACAACTAACTAGAAGCAAAAGTAAAATACTTCCTGAATGACAGATGGAGGGTACAGTCCAAATTTAGCTTAGGCCTGGCGAAACCCAAATGTTTTGAGGGGACATATGAGCTTACTTATACAGCAAATTAAATTATGGGTAAGACAGTGAAATATAAATGAGGCAAAAACCATCTAACGTCTGTGCTCCAGATCAGGGTGGTCAGACTTGCCAACAAAACAACTCCTAGCTCATTTTAAGAACAGCTCTAAAACGGATCCAAGATTTTTCTTATTTTTTTCCCCCCTCATAACACTTATATAGGTTTATAGTCAGAACAATATTAGGCCAATTTAGCAGCACATTTTAGGAGGCATAGGAAAACGATGTATATTCTAGCTTTAATATGTATAATAATAATAATAATAATAATTATTATTATTATTATTATTATTATTATTTTTTTTATTATTATTATTATTATTATTATTATTATTATTATTATTATTATTATTATTATTATTATAAGTGACAGTAGTAGTAGTAGTAGTCTTAGTAGTAGTAGTAGTTGTAAATTCGTAGACCTGCTATGCTGAAATGGGAATTTAATTTAATCTTGTTCTTGAAACTGCTCGTACTCAATCACGTAACAATTACTACAGTGTAGTTTCAAAGACTTACAAGATAACTTACTGTGACTTTCTTCTCCTCGGTTTCTCTTCAAAGCTCTAATAACGAACGAGAGTGGCAATCATAAATTTGATGTCTGTGTACCTCTGATAAGTCTTTTCTTTTTGTTACGTTTACCGTCGAAAACCAAGACTGTTTCGTTTATAGCTGTCTTCAAAATAAAATAATTTGGTAATTTGCGTAGATTTTCTAGGCAACTCTGATTAAAATCCTATTTAGCAGACCTAGACTGAATCTCGTCTTCTTCTATGTCTCGCTGGAGTTGCTATAGTGCTTCTGACACCTCAACAAAGTTGGCTCATTGGTCAAAATAGAAAAAATCCAGTAAAGAAAACCAAAGACATCAGTACCTGTTTTCATCTCCCTGTTTTTTTACAACGCTGAGAGAGATGTGTGGTCGTTTCCTGTCAGACGGTCAAAGGCTTCAGTGACACGGAAAGCGCCTTGGCTAGACTGCAACTTTCAACTTGACCTTGGCCTCCAGCCGTGCCTAAATTCTTATAGAGTCTGTCCCTGCCAAATTCTGGGCAGAATACCGCAAATTCTTAAAACGCACAGTTCACTAGGTGAGTGTGATTTGCTGTAGCCTATATGACAATTTTATGTAGGGCTTCGCCGCTTTCTTTGATTCGCTGTCACTGGCCATATAGTTTCTGCCACAAACTTCGAATGATCATAGTGGTATTAATTGGAAACCGGTTTAGCTGTCCGTTATATTTTCATTAATGGATATCAAATTTCATCCATGCATTTCAGAGGAAATTTTCCAGTGGAAATTTTCCAGTGGACTATCTAAACCTGTTCGAAGAAACGAGGCCTATAACAAAGTTTAAAATTTGTAACAATTGTGTAAAATTGTTATATACCAGCATATGCTGCAAGCCTTAAATGTCTTAAACATTTTTCGTTATTGACTTAAAGTACATTGGCATCTAACCGGGCGGTGCGTTGAAGAAACTACAAAAATCCGACGTTGCTCATGAACCTGAAAATGCTGGTCATTTGCACATGATCGGGGGGTCTTGATGAGTTTCAAAAATAATTTTCCCAAATATAAATAACCAAATTGAATAAATTCCGTAAAATAAATGTCATATTTGTTTTAATCATTCTGGCTGTTTAACTATAAGAGAAATTTGTTTTGAATTTTTAATAGAATGCCACTTTTTTCCCAATCAAACACTAAACTCTACATAATTAGGCTCTCTTCTTTATCTCAGTTCAGTGGTGAAAAAAACATGCCCGTGCTTTGCATTATCTCCAGCCTTGCACGCTTATCGTCCTCTTTTGCATATCACGTGCTTCCTTTCGTCCAATTATCGTTCGCGTTTAGTCTGCACGGGCGCGTGAGCGTCGCTTTACTCTCTCAAGTTCACCGTCGCATTTTTTCAGTCGTGGGGATTCCTGAAAGAGCTGGAAAAGGCTCAATGTTGGTCGTGCTATGACAGCGTCTCTGCTCCTCCATTCCCGCTGGATCGAGCCGGTGATGTTTCTCTGTGACAGCGGCTGCTCAGACGACGTGAGCAAGAACATGGAGGGATTCGCGGGAGGCAATTTCTCCACCAACCAGTGCCGGAATCTCGTGGCCCACACGACTTCTCTTGCTCCTGGTGCACCCTATGGATCAAGTGAAGTGCCTGTATCTGGCGTGACGGAACCTGTCAAGCAGTGCAGCCCGTGTTCAGCGGCGCAGAACTCCCCCGGTGCTGCTTCTTTGCCCTATGGATATTTCGGTAGTGGCTATTATCCTTGCCGAGTATCACATCACGGCGCAGTGAAATCCTGCGCGCAGCCTGCCGCTTACGCAGACAAGTACATGGAGACGTCTGTCTCCGGAGAGGAGTTCTCGTCTCGAGCTAAGGAGTTCACTTTCTATCAGGGCTACTCGTCCGGACCTTACCAACCCGTGCCCAGTTATCTGGACATGCCAGTCGTGCCCGCTCTAAGCTCTGCTCCGGAACCGAGACACGAGTCAATTTTGCCCGTGGAAACTTACCACCAGCCTTGGACCATCACAAACAGCTGGAACAGCCCTGTGTACTGCCCAAAGGAGCAGACCCAGTCCAGTCATCTCTGGAAGTCGTCTCTTCAAGGTATTAGGCCTACATAGCTCAGTGCATCCATTTAACCTGTCGTTCATCATTATAACATTTCGGAGTAAAATGTGATGACGAGGGAATCAATGTTTAACAATATTCTGTGAATATTGGCAAAATATTATTAACCCACAATTATATGCAACGTTTTTGCAAACATTTATGCTTACACATTATATCAGATACATTATTTATGGCTCAATACGCAGTCTTATTTAGTTAAATGTATAAATGTATTATTCACATTAATTTATTCATATATATTCATTTAAATTTATTCATATATATATATATGTAGATAGATAGATAGATATATGTGCATTTATTAGTTCAAATTGACCTTGATGTCTATCTTCATTACTTCATTTATAAAATTTTGTGAGTTCTTTTCTTTAAGTGAGTTAACGAATATGTGCAGATAAGAGGTTATCTGGATGAATTGATTTATTTGTAAATATTTTCCTGCAAATTTCTTCAATAGATTTAACTATATATATTTCATCTCGGCTCCTAGACAATGTGTCAGGAAGTGATGGCGCTTCCATTCGCCGCGGGAGGAAGAAGCGCGTCCCCTATACCAAAGTTCAGCTGAAAGAACTGGAGCGCGAATATGCAGCCAATAAGTTCATCACGAAGGATAAACGGAGACGGATATCTGCTCACACAAACCTGACCGAGCGCCAGGTCACCATTTGGTTTCAGAACAGGAGGGTAAAGGAGAAGAAGGTGGTCAACAAATTCAAGAGCATCACTTAAGGGGCTACACAATTTGAGACGGACAGAAAGAAGGAGCCACTTCATTATTTATTATGTTCCTCTGGAAGTGACTGTGCTGAGATATATAGCCTGTAGCTTCCATGCAAGAAAAAAAAACCCATTCTGTTTAACTTTGAAGGCCATGATACCCGGTGATCGTGATGAGGGGGCAAATAAACTGTCAAAACATTTTGTATGCTTTTACACAATTGTGTTTTTGTGGTACTGCTACGCCACATATACCCCGTTTCGTATTGAAACACGAAACCATTGGGTTAATTGTAATTGCGCGGGAGACAAATACTGTGTCTAGGTTCAGTAACATGAAGCTACAATTAATTAATGAAGCCATAATGTTGCAAGAACACACTATTAGACCAGAGGTCATCTACTCCAGTTCTGGAGGTTCGGAGTCCAGTTCAGTTTGATAATTTTCAGTTTCAAAATCACCTGATTCAGCTCGCATCCTGCACTGGAACTGATGACCCCAGCTACAGACCGCCATTACGTTACTAGTTTATGTAAATAAATAAACATCCTCTTAGATATGACTACATGGTATCTTAAAGATTTTAGGTAGAAAATATAATTATTCACAGTTTGTTCAATGCTTGTACCCCGCTAGGTCTTTAGTCCAGGTTGTTTATGGAGCAAGCTCCTATTTGTTACTGCAAACAATATGCCAATAAAACTCTCAATTTTAATATTTTCAGTAAGGACTGAAAATGCTCAATGTTATGTCTAGATTGTTTGAACAATGTAAATGTGTTTTTTTTTCTCGACATATACCTAAATTCGAAATACAAATATAAACAAAAGAACAGCAATTGTGGGACAATGTCAGACAGGAAAAAATCAACTTGAATGAACACCACAATGTTGCCATCTAGTGGTAGACTTGAGTCGTTGCATCTGTGTAGGCAGTAGGGAGAAATATGAGCTTCCAGAATTAGGGTGAAATCTAAAATGAGAAGACAACATGGGATCTTTGTACACAGGACAAGCCTGCATGTAATGCAAATAGTATATACGATAAGTGTAATATCTGAGCAGTGTACGGAAGTAAATTTTAAGTACAACGATATACGTAACACGATAAACAACAGATACTGCAGGTATTACACACAACAGGAAAACACTCAGGACAAACCAGTCAAACGGGGAATAACACAAATTATTATTATCGTATAATTTTTTCCCTGTAGAATACAGGCCTAAATTGCACTTTTACCATCAGGCATGTCTGTTTGGTGGGAGGGGAGAGGCCATTCGCGCGGACTAATGATCGACATCCCTAAAAGAAGTGTACAAAAGCTGGTTTTACAGAACATTTACACTCCAGTGTTGAAGCAGTAAATTTTACAGTTCTGAGAATGTCATATTACATTCAAATAGTTACCCTTAGGGGTGGTTGCGTTATCATTTTGCGAGGCCCTAAAGCCATTGTAATAGTGGAGAGTTCTAATAAGAGCTCGATTTGGTTACTAAATTATAGGCTAAATGACTATATTTTAGCACTAAAGAAATGATTAGTGTATGACGAAATACGTAACATGAGTTGATGGGCCTACCAACGTAATATAAATCAGTCAGCCTTTTCTGATACCTCGTGAAATAAATGCGCTAAATGAAATGTAGCCTATTAAGTGATGTGCATTCCGTATTGGCCTGGAAAAGCACGTGAACCTGCAGGGAAAATATTATAATCAGCTACAGGCGATCACGTTTTTACTTTTTAACCAACCGCATTTTAAGAGATTGCTTTTCCACAAATTTCTGCACAAGCTCTATAGTCTTTTACTGCTGCTGTTTATTCATTTAGGCTTTTAAAATTTCTAACATTTAAAAGAACCTTAACAAAACTTATAGTATACAGTCTTTGATTTTAAAATAAAATGATTGTTAAAATCATTTTTGATCTTTTAAAATGTTTATCGTATTTTTTTTTTTATATTATCACAATAGACGAGAAATTTCAGAGGCTGCCAAACATGTATATGTTTATACATGTGTATTTTTTGTAAGAAAATTCCTATGATTACCTGCTAAATTAATAAATTAATTTTTGAGAACAGTCTTGTACCTTGGTTTTATAACACATATTTCCAAATAAAAAAAGTAAAAAAAAAAAAGACTAAAATCTTGTCATTGAAATCACAAGATATTTAATATCTGACAAATCTGCTTTAAGATCTATATAAAAGCTATAACCTCAGTAAGGTTGATACAAATTTTATACTTTATATTTTTATACTTTTCAGAAAGATTTTGTTAATAAAAATCTTCCTTTTATTCACATGTAAACAACATGTTGAATTAAGGCTGTGACACTGACTAAAATACCAATTCCAACGTGAGCGAAATGTAAGCCTGAAACTAATAATGGAACAGTAAGATGACGATGAATCAACATTTAAAAAGCATTGACTATGAAACGTGATTTAGAAGAATGCACATCTGGCATAGATTAATATAATCTCTTAAGTCGAAAGTGAATGTGGTTAAACAAACAAACAAACAAACAAAAAAAACTGGGCAAGCAAGGAGATGACAATATTTCATTTTATTCATTATTTTGCTCCTTAAAAAAATCATAAAACTGCCCAAAGTATCGTAGAACGTTCAAACACATAGATGCAGGAAATAAGAAATAAAAAGGAAAAATTGGGGCCGTATGTTTTCCTGGTAGTTTAAATTAACGTGGTAAGCTTTTGAAGTGGAAAATAAAAAGCGACTTAAAAGAAAAACACTGCACAAAATTTCCCACATTTGTCTAATCAAAATATATGTGTGCCAAATGTACCTACTCGGCACCCGCCATTCTCACAGTGGTTTAAACAGTATGTGAGTGTGTTCTATATGATCCGTGATGTGTCATCAGCGTTTCAGTTACAACTACAATTATATATACAACTAAATATAAATACATTTATTTAAAATAAATATATTAGAAATGGAAATTCCAAGATGGAAATTTCTGAGTGCATTTAGTTAAAAAAAAGTTTAAAAGTGCATTTAGTTAAAATAAAAACATAAAAATCGAAAAACAAAACCCCCCCAATGCATTTTAGTTGCAAGCCAGCAAGGAAATATGGCAAGAAGAAAATAAGTTCACTGTCATTTTTAAGAACAGTTCTAGACATTTATTCCACGGGGCTCTAAGTGTACATCTAAGTTTTTCTTCAAGTTTTTGTTTGTCATAAACCTGTTTATTTTAATCTATTTTTTTTCGCAACCTTAACCGGCGACGAAAAAGATAAAAACATTCCAAATGTTCCGATGCTGCACGTGAGGTTTCAAGGAAAACACGCGGAGGTTCCCCTCCGTGGCCCCTGCACTGCAGCAGAAACATATTACAGAACATGAGCCAATAAGCAATGCTGCAGGAAAGTACCCGGATAGAAAGAAACAGGGCATTTGCTGCCACCCAAAGGCGGAATTAAAAACAACACTACATTTTAAAAGAGTGACCGTGCAACTATCATTACTGATTGCTGTACATTTTAGGGTGATTAAGACAATAAAATAAATAATAGAAGCTGATCTGTTATAAACTTTACTAAGAAGACAGAAGATAAACACATTCAACATTAAAGAATTATTGATCTGTATGCGTGCATATCTGTTTGAGCTACTCAGAGCACCCCATTATGTTATTCATTGCACCTCGTTTATTTCTAATAGTTTCAAAGAACGATTAATTAAGCTGCTTCTTCTCCTATCTCTAATACATCAGAGTCTTCTTCTATAAAACTCCTCTTGTAACATCGCTACCAGTAACTGCTATTGTAGTCTACGACTACATTGTCTATTAAAAATATGCTGTCATTTCAAGCAAGTACGCCTTCACTCCAGCCTCCTGATAAAATGGTAGTGATTATTAATGAATGAAATATGAATTTATTATTCATTAAATGCTATTTTTATGGACCATGGATTTATTGAATAACGCTAGCTATATCAACACCTGATATGACCTGATCACACTTAATTTAAAATCTTAGCTGTAATGTCAAAAAGAATTTAGCAGCTAAAATAAATGTTATGTATCATCCTGTAAAATAAAATAGCATTAGTTGAAGTCGGCCTTTAGACTTTTCGATTAATGCTAAATAATCTGCCTTTTTATAATTATCAGACTCAGAATAAAACAAAAACAAAGGACAACAACGACAAAACATCAACGACATTAAGAAAAAAATATTAGGTTTATTATTATATAATAATATTATATGAGTTTACTTTACATAATAATTAATGGTGTTCATTATTTGTTGCGATTCATATTAGATTCAAATACACCTTAGAAATGTCCATTAGAAATGTTTTGTTACTGGATTTTTTGATGGCACCTTTTGTACAATGTACTGTGTTTGGATTATAGCTGATGCAGCGACTATTTAATGCTTTTATAATGCCACATTATTTCTTTTGCATTTCATAACCCATTTAGAAAGAACTAACTCCGTGAGAGCCATAGGAGTATGAACACCTCATTTATATTTTTGCCCAAACTAATAACAGTCACAGTTACCACTAAAAAAATATATAAAGACAAAGAGCATATACTGCAGCGCGTTTTTGTTCCTACCAAGTAATTACAAAATTACAAGAGATAGTCCCAAAACAGGGACACTTAGCTATCGCGTCCATCCTGTCACCTTGCACCTGAATAGACTATAAATTAATAGGTTATGTATACCCAGGATCCGATTTAAAGGATTTCAGGTGTTCTTAAATTAATTTGCAGACACAAAGATGCGCACTACACGGAAATTGGTGAAGACATTTGACTAATTCAATCAGAATGCTTAAAGTCTTACCCATGCGTAGTATCGGTTTATTATGAACATTAATGTTTGTGTAGATAATTCTATTTGGTTTGGGGAAATTTCAGTATATTCAGTATAATATATAAATATTTGTGTATATTTTGCGACGAGTTCAGAGTCATGTAGAAGTGCGTTTCGGTGAATAATAATATGCCATAATGTGCTTTTAATCTACTTCAATAAAGAACATTCTAACAGTTCTAAGTGAACGCGTACTGAATGCGCTTCACATTTATTTATTCATTGTTTCTATCGTTGCACAGTCTGATCTTCGCAGCTGACGACGTGATGACCTGCAAAAAAAATAAATAAATAAATTGAAAATAAATAAAAAAGTAACAGAAACAAATATATTTTAGCAAGATATCAACTATTTGAAAATAATAGACGCCAGAATTAGTAGGCTGTCTACCAATTGGAGCGGGAACAAGTGCAAGGCAAAGGTTGGGTTTGGGTTCAGACAGTGCCCATGGCCCCCAAACACACCACTAACATCAGCAAAACCCCCCACTCCACTGCTGCAGACACTAAAGGAGCCATCACAATTCAGTCTGGCTAAAAGGTTTGGATCCTTTGTTTTACTACACATTTAAAGTAGCCTACTTGTTTTGATCTTTGATGATTATTATTCAAATTGTATATGGCAACGTTTCCCCCGATTACACATTCTGAAATGAGCATTAAAATCACAAATAAGGCAAAAGAATGAATGAATGAATACATAAGTAAGTAAGTAAGTAAGTAAATATATAAACATATAAATATATAAACACTGGACTGTACTGGAGTGTTCAGAATCCACAGATCCACAGAAATATTATGCCATATAACAATCAAGCGAAAATGTAGACAGGTCTGAGTACAAGGAAGAAGAGTACACATTTTTATTTATATTTATCTTTATTTCATTTGCATTTTATTTAAATTTGTATATTTGAATCTATCTACGTTTACACTATAATAAATATAAAATATTTTAACAAGTACTCTTAAATTATTATTAATACAATCAATGCAAACATTGTGTAAAACGAACAGCTTCAAATATGAAAAATAAATAAATAAAGAAGTAAATAACGTCTTAATCGTTTGTTTTCTAAACCCTTCAAAATGTAAACATAATTATGAAATAAATTTCAGTCACCTCTGGTTGACTATATGAGGGACTTCTGATATTCCATTTTTTGTAAAAGGTTGTTGAGTATTTCTAGATGTCTATGCCTTTAAACGGAATATATACATTTTTATAGGCCAAGCATTTTTCTTTTCTTGCGAGTGTGTGTAAGCGCATGCGATAATTATTTTACCACGCACTACAGGACATGCAAGCAGTCTAGTACAAGATATAAGGTATATACTGTATTATAAAAGCAACGAAGCCTCTACTTGAAATACCCGATTGAAGAAATAAGTAGGCGTATTCGAGCGCCCCTTGCGTAAGTCTTTGGTGATGGACGCTTTGGAAATGTGGACTATTTCTTCGATCTTCATTTCCTTGAACCGATGACAAATTAGTCTGGGCTTTGGAGTATGCCAATTAGTATGTACCATTCAAAAATACTGTTACGTTTGGCTTAAACAAAATGCGTACAAATAAAAGTAGCTTTAATAGTAAGAAAAACAACAACAACGAATCAGTAGGCTATTTTTTAAGATCTAAGAGGGACTCACTCTTTATAGTGTAAACATGTGCTTCATCCCGCGCACTGGACATTTCTAGGCTCCGTCTACTTAAATTTCACAGCAGAACATGAGTTATACCCATATCAACGTGAACCTGAGCTCTCATACAAACAGGACTGGCTCGTGTGGTAGAGCCTCTCTACAAGATAGTTTTGAGAATTATCTTCACACCACTCAAAAAAAAAGACTAAAATATCTAACCAGTTCAATTTACACAACTGTAGTTGAACATTGCTCACCATTATGTTGCATCTAATTATTAAACATAAACGTTAAAAACCCATGTGTATCCTACCAGATATGTTAGACGAAGCTGACGGCTCTGTTTAATCTCCCTTTACCCGTGACTTCAGGTCTAATTGAAGTTCACGAAGCCCATGTAGGTGGTGTCTCCTAGTCGCACTCGGCTTGTCTGTGCGGACAATAAGCTACTGCAGCTAAAACCCGCCATAAAAAGAACCTATATCTCCGGCTGCCTTTAGTGTTTGTTCCCACCCTGCCCTCATTTAAGCTTTAAAAGTCGCAATAGCATAAAAGAAATCTGGCCGTGAATGATACTTAGTAGATACCTGGAGGAGAAAGTCCAACAAACCAATACTTAAAGCAAGCATTCGAATTATTGATCAGACCAGACTGAAGTTTGCTTTTCGTCTCCTTTTTCGGAGTATTGTGTTTAAAGCAACCAAATTTCTCCCTATAGGCCTAAACTCCTGCATAAGGATACCATCATCCGTCCTTCTCTATGGAGGCCAATGTAATTTTAACAGGGCCGCAGTCCAAGTTAAAACTTTATGGCCCTAAACCGTGTTTAGACCACTCGGTTTCTCCACTACTGCTTGAGGCCAGACACAACAAGACAGCGGTAGTTCTTACCGGAATATTCATACAAAAAAAGGATAACATTTTAATTTTAAATAAACATACTGATTTGAGCAAGCGGTGCTGGGTACATGATGGAAAGGGGAAGCCTGAAGAATGGCAATATTATGCTCCTGATTTAGCTGCATTTACACCTCCGTCTGATTCCCGACCTGCATTTGCACGGATAAGGGTAGTGAATTTACTTCTGTAATCTATGACTAATCGACCGTGTTACACATGCTGCATAAGTGCAAATAACTGCATATGTTCTCATAAGTAAACCAGGATTTATTAACAACTCCTAAGAAAACTGCAACGAGTTTAGGGAAACTCCATGAACATTTTTCCTTTAACCCTTTAAAAATATACCCGAGTGGCCATCCTTACTATTGCGTTCTACTATAAATTGGTCTGAATAAATTAATTCCCGTAATTGAATCATAAAACTAAATAAGAGGGTGGCAAATTGGGAATGGATTTAATGACAGAATTTCCCTTTCAGCAAATAATACCCTATAAAGTTGAAGCTGTGGTATATTTACAGTAATTCTATGCATGATTGAAAAAGGACAAAGATATAAAATCACATCAGTTGAAAGGCTCGAGCAATCAGCTCATATTTTTACAGAGCACATAACATTTACAGATACGTGGCGTCGTTCATTTTCTAAGCAGTTTATTTGGATGGAAAAATATGACAAAAGTATACGGCGGGAAATGCGAATAGACTATATTAAGTTTGCTTGGCTATCAATAAAATGTTTCTTCTTACAACACATTTACAAATGCTGGCACAATATAGCCTACACTTAGGAGTAGATGTCAAATTCTGCTCATGGTCACATGACTTTCTGCTCTCTGCAATGGATGGAGATGGATCTCCACGTCACCTCACTGCTCAAAATTTCTACTCGGCGATTGCGCTCCAAACCCACTAGAGCTCTGCTCGGCACAACGATGTGAAGCAGGACCGGCGCTTTGGTACGGGCCATTAGATGATGGATTATGATGAGCGCGTGCCCGTTGGGTCTAATATGTATTTGCCTAACTGCACTTACTACGTTTCCGGAACGGACTTTTCCAGCCTTCCTCCTTTTCTGCCCCAGACCCCGTCTACTTGCCCCATGACATACTCCTACTCATCTTCTAGTCTGCCCCAGGTTCAGTCCGTCCGAGAGGTAGCGTTCAGAGACTATGCCATTGACCCTGCCAGCAAGTGGCACCACCGGGCCAATCTGCCACACTGCTACGCGCCAGAAGACATGGTGCACCGAGACTGTCTGCCCAACCCGGGGACTTTAGGGGACATGTTCTCGAAAAACAGCGCGGCTGTTTATCACTCGGGTTCCGGGCATGCTTCCGGGGTTTATGGCAGCGTAGGTAGGAACGGGGTTTTGCCTCAGGCGTTCGATCAGTTTTTCGAAACGGCTTACGGCAACGTGGAGAATCAAAACAGCGAGCACACAGCGAGTAGATCTAACAGCAGCAAAGCCCCTTCAGCAGCTGCGGCAGCCCTGAGCTCGGGGACAGAGCCATGCCGGGACATGGAGGAGGCAGACCGCCGCGAGGAAACCAGCAGTCCCGAATCGTCTTCCGGCAACAACGAAGAAAAATACGCGAGCACAAGTACGTATGAACACTTGAGTCGGTTATGGAAGAAAGTTTGTAATCTCGCGCGCCCCTGTTAAACATTTTATGTGCTGTTTTATAAGCATATAAGGTTTATGGAGGGCCTGTAGATTTACTCTAACAAAACTTTGTTATAAACGCAAGATCACGTGCTTTAAGGTTGAAATTGGCCGTGAATGATAGGGTATTTCCTCTTTAAAGTCTTTTAAGTCTTCTTTAGAGCTGTGATTTTCAAAACCTACCAGTTACAAACAATGCTGATATTGTAGGCGAATTCAGTCGGCAGCTGTGATTAGCGTTTAGTAAAGTTGCAAGAATATATTTGATTTCAGTGTATGTAACATTTACACATGGAATGATACTCATCACAAAACGAAATTAACAGTCTTTTCTTTCTAAGTAAAACTGCAGAACTAGGCCTGGTGACAGTTTTCTTTGCACAATAATTTTTAAAACATTTTTGACTGGCTTTTATAACATTCGTGACAGCGTTGGATGTGATTTGTTTGAATGTTACTCATCTACAGGAGCAAAGTACACCTTTCTTTACTGTAAACTACAGACAACTCAGCAGCAGTCCGAAGTTAATTTAGAACGTGAACTTTTTCCAGGATCATTTTACTGATCAATGCTTACCTGTTCTATATTTATGTTGTTATATGTTTTCTCCCCTCAGATGGACAAAAAACCCGCAAGAAGAGATGCCCCTACTCTAAGTATCAAATAAGGGAACTGGAAAGAGAATTTTTCTTTAGCGTTTACATAAACAAAGAGAAGAGGCTGCAGCTATCCAGGATGCTTAACCTCACCGACCGTCAAGTAAAAATCTGGTTTCAAAACAGGAGAATGAAGGAAAAAAAGTTGAACAGAGACCGTTTACAGTACTACTCGGCAAACCCTTTGCTGTAGAGGTTGTGTGTGTGACAGAGAGATAGGGTGAACTTCAAGGTCGCGGCGCCTGCACATTCCAGGAGCGGATCTGAAGGTCCAGAAACCTCATTTCACCATTTATAGGCTATGCAATATGGGCGATATTATAATTATCATTATTATCATTATTATTATTATTATTATTATTATTATTATTATTATTATTATTATTATTATTATTATTGTTGCATCGCCATTCACTCAGCAATGTCAGATACATCTTACAGGGTTTTTATCTTTTATTGTTTTATGGCTTTATTTTCTGACGATAGCGTGTACTTTATATTTATAAATGTGATATGTATACCTGTTCATAACAATGCATAAGAGAATAATCGTTCTACAGAAGGAAATTCACTTAACGAAAGGGTCATTAATTCGATTGTCTTTATATTGGCATCACTTTTTTCTTTCTTTCTCTTTTTTTGACAAAGCAAATGAATTGTTTTGTACAGATTATCTTCTACTTGAATTTTGTCTTTTTTTTGTGCTAAACTTTCATCTAGGCCGAAATGACCTGATTTCATAAATACAAACGTGTACGAACTATAAGATGTGTATGAAGAACAACTTAAAAGCAATAGTCAACTCGACAAGGACACTGCTTAACATCTTACCATTTCACTACAAATGTTAGGCTAATATCTTTGAATTGTCATACTGTAATTTTTCCAACTTGTGATACATTATGGACTATGCATTCAGAACTCGTTATATAAATCGACTCGTGAAAACAAACAGTCTGTTTTCCCTTTCTCTTCTTTTTTACCCTTATGTAGGATCAAATGTTTGATTGATATTTTTATTGCCGAGGAAGTTTAAATTGATTCGGGGATCAAATAGCTGCCATTATTAATGCCTCGTATCCATTACGGAACTGCCCCAAAACACTGCCGTGGATGTCTCAGTGAATCAAATCGGCTCTAAAACCCCTTGCTCCAGTTACGACCTCCCAGACGACTGAATGTATGCTGACAATGCTTTGATGCAAATGTAGCCTACAGTTGTTATTTAAATAATCAAGAAAACAATACAGTTGAAGCGCATCAATCAAAAAGTGATGACTTTCGTCGCAAATACTTAGCTTGTAAGCTATATTTTACAGTTTCAGCGTGACCTATCAAAATACAATACAGGAGATGGTCACAAACTCAGGAACGGCTTCATGCCACTCTCAGGTCTAATAAATAAAGACGAGCGTGAAGTAACAGCGAGTTCCTCGCGCATCCTTTGAGGCTCTGTGGAATTTGGACGTCCCTCCCCCACCGGCGTTGCTGTAGCAACTTAGCCATAAAACCCATCTTAGTCTGGAGCATTTGTACAATTGGGGTGCGGTGCAATAAACTGTCTGAGAACCAAGGTTATTAACTGTGACTAAGAGCGCGAAAAACAGCGACTGCAATCATTGAAAGCTTGCGTTCACCGACTCTTCCGGCATTTGTCCCAGACTCGTGGCCGGAGTCCTCAGCGATTAGCCTTCCTGAACGAGGGTGTTTTCTCCACAAGGTGGCGCCATTCAGCTCAATGTCATTGCCGTGGATTTAAAATATACAGGCGAAAAACTATTTACGTCTGGTTCTGAAGATGGACCATATCCTCATGATATAACAAGTTATTTCAGGTAGGCGAAATATAGAGTTATTCTTTATCTTAGTGTTCGGTGTTTGGAGTTAGAGAAACTAGTAAAGAGATTGCCTGAAAGTGTCTCTACAATAAGTAACTATGCTACACTTTGTTGCTTACATAGGCTATCTGAGACAATGTTGGAATAAGCCCGTGATTGTATTTTTTTATAATGTGACTTATAGGAATTATTATTATTTACAATATATGTTATTTTATTTTACATAAAAACAAGGGAAAACAGAACAAAGGTAACTATTCGTCAAAAACAGGAGACAGCAAGGCCCGAACCAGTAGGCCAGGCTGAATTTCCTAGTTTCAAATTCTTTACAATATTTACAATATGAGGATATTAAATATTACTACCTTATATTGCTAAAAATAGTTTAATAAGAATTATCTGCTAAACTAAACATGCAAAAGTCATTCGCGCCACGTCGAGAGAGAAAGAGCAAAACAGTGCTCGTTACGTTTCGTGACGTCTCAGATGAAAAAAAAAACATTCTATGGCTATAGAAAAATATAAGTAATTAATGAAAATGATCATGTAACCAGTTTAGCCAGTTGTCTTTCTCTCTGTCTCTGTGTGTGTGTGTATGTGTGAGTGTACGTGTATGTGTGTGTGTGAGTGTGTGTGTGTGTGCGTGTGTGTGTGTGTGTGCGTGTGTGTGCGTTTTCCTATCAAACATACCAACCATTATTTATGTCATTAATGTCATTATTTTGGTCTAAGTAGGTTAACATTGAGACACGTAAGATGGAGTCCAAGTTTAGCCTATGTGTAATTGACTATATTGTAAGTTTAGTGTTTGTAAGTTATTTGCCCTGAGTTTTCATATAGATATTATAAATAGCCATCATGAAGTTTAAATATCAAACATGAATCAGGCGTTTTTTTTTTTTTTTAAGTATTTCTATGTTATAGTGTTATCCTACAGGCTGCATATTTGTTTCATTACTGGCCGCTTTAAATCTATAAAAATAACACCTTTATTTTAAATTTGAAGGTCACTTAGCGACATGACAATTTGCTTAAATAGATTGTGTAATATTTATTTTATTCTTCCTGATTTAATTTTTTCTAGTAATGTTTTATTGGATATAATGCAAAGGAGGAGAAGATAGATAGATAGATAGATAGATAGATAGATAGATAGATAGATAGATAGATAGATAGATAGATAGATAGATAGAAAGATTTAACTAATTGTCTATAAATTAAAACGAATAAACTGAATTAATTATATTTTTGTATTCAAATTTGATAACGCTTTCGAATCGATACATTCAACAAACATTACAAGAAAATCAGTCTGAACTTAAATGCGGTTGAAACGGTTCGTCGTAACTCAAATAGTTTGAAATATCTGAAGATCAATTGTAATTCGCTTTACTTTATTACTTTACTTGATTAGTTAGCCTGAATTGCTAAGGTTTACTATTTTAACCCAAGCCGTTTTATAGACATGTTATTTGTTGTTGTTGTTTTAACTGTGCTTTTAAAAAATCTGGGGTGCTCTGGCTGACATACCAGTGATAATAAATATGATGATCTTGTTAAAGTCCATTCTCATGTGTTCGTACAAAAAGAAAAACACGAATGCAATAAATACCTATTTCACTTTCTTGTTTAAAAATGGTAGCTCAAAGTCGAAGCTGTATACAACAGTTAGACTACGTATCCACGGTGGGAGGAGCTTTTGACTCCGATGCGTTTTAATTGGTTGTTAGCTCGCACTGAGTTGTACGGTTATCAGTAATTATATTCAGCATGTTTTACCCAAGAAATGACATCCAGAAAGGGTTATCTTCTTCGACCGTCAAATTATACCACAAAGATGGCATGCTCCGACAGCCCATCTGCAAATTCGTTTTTGGTAGACTCTTTGATAAGCGGTAGAACCGAAGGAAGCGCTCACTACTACCAAAACGGTGGCGTGTACTTGCCACCCAGCTCAGACTACTCCTATGGACTGTCTAATTGTGGCTATTTTCCGGGAGCGAAACGGACTGAGAACCAAAATATGGTACCTACAACTGGCCCATATATGCAAGGAATGGAATCATGGTTGGAGACTTCGAGGTCATGTCGCACTGAACAGCTCAGCAGCCAGAGCGTTTCCCGGTCGTTCTCCCCTGCCATAAAAGAAGAAAACTCGTATTGCTTCTATGAGTCAGGGAAGTGTCTAAAAAGCACGGGAACTGAAAATATATCTTATTCCCGGGTGACGACGAGTGTATGTTCAGTAGGGAGTAACAGCAGCGTTCCTGTACCTGGTTACTTTCGCCTGTCACAAACGTGTTCATTGTCCAAAGGTTATTATCCAAACGACCTGTCCGATTCGGGCCATTTTGCCCGTTTTGAGGAATCGCGTCCAACCCTTTCTGCAGAAACAAACGGGACAGAAATCGAAGAGCCGGCCGCCCAAACAGACGAGGAGAGCCGGAGATCACCGAGCGGTCCTTCTTCATCTCCACAACCACCAGAAAGTGAAGCAGAAAACCCGCAAAAAGCAAATGAAGGTTTGTTTATTTACTTTAAAATGTATGACTTGAAATTTCTGCAATCCTGCCGGCCAACTACAGTATCAGCTGCAGTCATACAATAGCCTATCTCCAAATGTAAAATTATTTGTTGGATGATGTGATTTTCATTTTCAAAGCTCCCACGCCTTGCGTGTTGTCATATGGTCAACTTAATAAGTTTTACTGTACACTCCTGAACCAGTTTTATTACTATGTGACAAGGCAAAGTATGTTTAGTATGCTTTACCTGTTTACTAGAGATGTTAAACCTTTACACCAGCAGACTGCTGTATATTATAGTTTTGTTATTATAGTGATATTATTCTCAAATAGAAAGATGTAGGTTTGCATTAACATATGTTAATAGTATGTAAAAGGTCAGAATGTTGTTGACTTTGTTAGCAGGCCGATAGGCCAGGAAAGCTCATGTAGAATGTGCTATATGCTAAGATAGATAAAATAGTTTGGTTAAACAGAATATTATTCTGCTTTTAATGTTGCATTTATATTTCATATACTCACCAAATATTCCAGGTAGGCTGTTATGAACATCTGAGCACTTAGTTATACCAAAGATCTTCGTTTCTTTAGCTTTTGCTTATTCTTCAGGATTGTACATATAGAGCTTTATGAGATCTTGATGTATGATGTACCTCTTCCAAACTTTTCCAAAAACAATAACAAAACATTTACTGGAGAAGAATTTCTTTTTGAACATTTAAAGGGGAATAAATAAACAGTGCACATTACATCCTGTGTTGCAACTATGCCAGATACGTAGATAATGTGTGTGTTTTCTATACTATTTAACAGGAGATTGTAAAAGTGACAGTACGGCCAACTGGTTAACGGCAAAGAGCGGGCGAAAGAAGCGCTGTCCGTACACCAAGCACCAGACATTGGAGCTGGAGAAAGAATTCCTCTTCAACATGTACCTGACCCGAGAGAGACGACTGGAGATCAGCCGCAGTGTTCACCTAACGGACAGACAAGTAAAGATTTGGTTTCAAAACCGCCGCATGAAGTTAAAGAAAATGACTCGAGAAAACCGCATTCGCGACTTGTCGGCAAACTTCAGCTACGCCTGAGGAAGGAGCTCTGGCGCCCTCAACCAGCTGAAGCGCTTGCTCAGATTACTCTCTGACCTGTACATAATATTAATGATAACTTATTGTGTCGTATATACTACTGTCAGAATCTTTTTTTAAATATGTCCGTTTATCAGTTTTATTTCACATGTTTGTCCCGGTACCACATCATCATTATTTATGAACTCTGCCAAGTGCATTGGATGTAGTCTACAAATTGAAGGAAATAATGTTATTTTATTGGCAGTTGTAAATAAAAGGACAGTAGTATATATTAACTGTATATAGTATGGCAATATTTGCATGATGTAATATTAATTGCAGTTACAATCATCATTCAAAATGATTGCTATGTCCATGTCAAGAATATGCTGGTAAATGTTTTTGAATTAACCAAAAAGTTAATGTAACAGAACTAGCCTACATTCACGTTTTCACATATAAAGTAGATTACGCCTAGGCGATCCATGCAGTTTTCAGAGTCCCATTCATCTAATAGTAGATGAAACCAATTTATGACAGATATTTTTATCTGTGGCGTACTATTTTAACCTTACAGTATGCCTACTGGCGGGCACGAAGTAATGTCCTGCTTGAAGATATCACAAACTGTATAGGTCACTGAGGTGCAATATGATTTTTGTTTTCAACGAGGGAAAGGTTGCTCGATACCATTTATAATTTCCTGCCATTGAATTGTGGGAACAAGCTGTTTGGGCAAAACCTATTAGCTTATCTCTGACACCGAATTCTCCCAAACTTGTGGCATTCTATGAATTCTTCTGAAACTAGTAAATATTTGAAAATATATGGAAAACACGTTTATAACACTTTTTTCAGATGCCTGTGTGTCTGAATTAAAATAAATAATTTACAAATGTGATGATTGACGTATTGGTAGTTATTATTATTATTATTATTATTATTATTATTATTATTATTATTATTATTATTATTATTATTATTATTATTATTATTACTTTTTGTATTTATTTTGCTCCAACGGAAACGAGAGGACTGCTGAGTGATTTAGGTAGTTTTATGTTGTTGGGCTCCATTTCGTACCCCCACAACACGAAACTGTCTTAATTGCCTTGCAGTGAATTTCGTCTCAGCATCTACCTCTTCTGTTTGAATTACATTTTATAAACTGAATGTTATACGCCAATACATATTCAAGTGTCTACAGACAGAGCATGTGTATGCCGATCACAGTTGTGCGTAATTTGGTGATAGAATCACTGGACTAACGGTAATTTCTTTTGGTGCCATGTGTTAAATGAAGACTTTATAGGTATCCGTGTATAAACATCAGTTTCATCCTAAAGATCGACAAAAGAAGGAATGTCTTGCAACCGAATTTTCCGTTGAGTGCAGTAAAGCCACCGCAAGGCCTAGGTTACGATCAATGCACTTTGGCCAAAGCCGTGCGTGCGTGTGTATGTGTGTGTGCGTCTGTGTGTGTGTGTGTGTGTGTGTTTGTGTGTGTGTGTGTGTAGTACTACAGGACTCTATGCCACGCCTACACCGCCGGATGCTTCCGCCGCACTGTAGAACCAGCACAAAAGCTTTATTGGTGATATTCAGGCCAGACAGCCAAATAACCTGCAGGAAAACAGCGTAATAGCCCTATTATAAACGCAGTCTGTTATAGTACCCAGCAATCGGCACTCTAAGTGGGACAATGTTAGTAAGGAAAAATTATACTGTGACCTAACAGACTAGAAATCTTGACTATACCACGGGCCTTTTCCCTGGTATTGGGTTATATTCTCTAATTTCATCTCCACATATATAAAGATCATCTGAAATATTTTCTCTGTTAATTCAAATAAAATATTTCTTAAACTTTATGATAGTGACAAATGATGTACGTTTTATCAACAGTGCTCATTGTACATGTTATAATGTAAAATTGCTGGTAATTATTTGAAACAAATGCACTTCTAAGCCAGTTTTAAAAAAAAAGAAAAAAAAAAATCTTACTATTGTTAAAATGCTAAGAAAATCTTAAAAATCAAAGTAGATGATGCTATGTGCTGTTAAGAGACAGATTCGTATATAGGCTACATTACACTATTATGAATAAATTTATGTAAATATCTACACTTTAATCACTGTAATCAATTTGATACATGTGTCAGTTTCAATGCTTTATATTATTGAAGTAGCCTATTAGTTACAGCAACATATATTAGGCAAATAGTTTTTTGGTGGTTTTTTTCTTTGTTGAAAGTGGATAACCTACTTAAATCTTTTCGTAAGACATATCTTACGAAACTTATATTTCAAAAATAATTTGCTAATAAATTTCACCATATTTTAAACATGACAAATTAAACAGCTAATTAAATTTATTTGAAATGCGCTGCAGTAGAAGTACACACGCCTTCTGAGCCCGCAACACTGTTGAAAGACGGCGGTCTCTGGCTAGTAGATCATGTCTCAACTATTTCATGGCACTTACTGCCGTATAAAACTTAAATATGGCCCACGTAATGATTGTCTTTATTTCTTAAACATGTCTGTAATATTTTATGTCACCTTGTGCTACTATAAACATTACGTGCTGGCCACATGCAATGTGCGAAGCCTGTAAGATATTGTATTTGCTATCGTCTGCAGCATTAGCGGCCTGGGGTTATTTTGAGTAGTTTTTTTTGGGTTGTTTTATGCAGACGCATTCCTTTTTAAAACAAACAAACAAACAAAAACATTAAATCTGTGTTTTCAGAGTAATATGAGACATAAATTAGGGCCGTGATCGTTTGAATCAAATAGATAATAGATTTATTATTATAAAAAAGAATAAACATAAATCCACAAATAAAACCAAATTCGCTCTCACAGAAGCATACAGCTCTGCCATTAACAATTTTACTGCAAAATGGAGGCTATGTGAATCGCTGGTTTAGGCGACCCCTTTATTGTTCTCTCTCATGGTCACGTGTCCGTGTCATCCAATCCTGTCTCGGCCGCCGTTCAACTTATCAAAGGTCTGTAGTTCACAGTGAAGTCGACCGTTCCTAGATTTGCAGATTCCGCGCTTGTGTCTATTCCGTGGTGAGGATTGTACGCACGGTCGCGCCTGTGTGCGGTTTTTTTTTTTTGTTATGTCGACCCTGGGCACTCTGGGTTACTACGCCGACTCGCACATTCCTCACGAGGACGATGATCATTTGGCGCCGCGATTCCCAACTGCACCGGCGATACAGAGCCAGGCTCGAGAGCCATCTCTGTCTGAATATGGTGAACCCGATTCGTACCCCTTCCAAAGCAAGTCGGCTATTTTCGGCGCGTCGTGGAGCCCAGTGCCCGTGCAGCCGCCGGGCGGTACATCTATCGCATACCATCCTTACATACATCAGCCGTGTCCGATAGCCGAGTCGGATGGAGCATCTGCGCGCGCCTGGGCTCTTGAGTCGCTTTCTGCGTCCGTGCCTTTCGCCGGATTATCGACAGATGTGCATCACGACATCAAACTCGAGCCGCTGGTAGGGAGCGGTGAGTGCACCACGCTGGATGCACGGACTCTAATGGCTCCTGATGCTCAAAACAACGCGAACCCTGCGGTGAAGGAGGCGGATCTGAGCCATGCTGATGTGACAGAGCCAAGCGACGAGAAAACGTTAACGGAGACTAAGCCGGAGCTGGATCCGAGTAAGTGCAGCTTTATTTCATCTGGCTTCCACATTTTTTATTAGTTTAGACCGTTACCCGCAATTTTACTTCAGGGGTACCTTCAACGCGGAATACCGTAAATTAGTGTCTGCAGCCAGCAACCGTGGTCGCTTGGGCATTGGTAGCATCTGTTCCCTAAATTATAGGCTATAGTATAGTAATCTAAACCTACTGGATTATTTAATCTTTTTTTTTTCTCGCCAGCTTGCTTTCACAAAACATTCTGTTTATGGCCTGCATGTTTCAATTCGGTTGTTCTCCAGTGCTTGCTGAATTTATTTAGTTTTAAATGTGTTCTTATTTTATTATCTTCCAATAAGTTATAAGCTCGGTAAAAACAAATTGGTGAGCTGGGTGCCACAATTTTTGACAGCAACGAGCTATGCAGTGATTGCTGTCTTCGTTTGTTCCCTGTTTTCGTGTAACGGTTTTCGGACCACATCACATCCCATCCTCTTGATCCAGACAAAAAGGTTAATTAGTGCCATAAAGTATATTGGACACGATTGACAATTATTTGCCCATAGATTTCAAAGGCCTTATTTTGACAATGTAATGCCTTGCAAAATATTTCACTCAGATAAAATATGTAGGCTACTGTATCGTTTAAATAAAATAAAGTAAAATAAAATAAAATATAATACGATAAAATGCTTGAAACTGGAAGTAGTCTGCTTAGTTTGAGCAGGCATTTATTAGGCTGTACATCTTTCCTTTGCAGGCTAATCGCACTCGAACCAGCCACAGGTCATAAAATGGCCGCAGTCTATTCTTGAGGGCAATATCACTACCTCTGTTTTCCTTTTTCCGACCCTTCTTTCAGATAACCCTGCGTCCAACTGGCTACACGCGAAGTCCACGAGAAAAAAACGCTGCCCATACACTAAGCATCAGACTCTAGAGCTGGAGAAGGAGTTTCTCTTTAATATGTACCTGTCTCGTGACCGTAGATACGAAGTGGCAAGACTGCTAAATCTCACTGAGAGACAAGTTAAAATATGGTTCCAAAATCGTAGGATGAAGATGAAGAAATGCAACAAAAATCGCCCAAAAGACATCTGAAGTTAAGGAATACTGATGAGTGCACACTGCAGTGGTTTGGACAGCTTTCATTCCTGCGCACACCGGTTTTGTGTTATGCCTCTACAGCAGCAGCAACAACAGCAACAAAATTACTTTTGCACCAATTTTCGGTGTGAGAATCTGACGGTGTAATGACTGCGTTTTTATTATAAGGCTGTTTGTTAGTCCTCTTGTGTCGTGTTTGCTTGTTGTAGGTCCAAGTGTAATTGTGTACATTTTGAGCCTCTTTCAGATTTAAGGAACTTAGGCTACTGATTTCAGGGACATATACTAAATGCTCGATATATTTAATATTGTTGATTTGCATGAGTGTCAGTTGCTTTTTAAAATGCGAGAATGACTTCTGTCCAGATATTTAATGTTTAATGTAATGTTTAATGTTACTACCTAGATGTATTTGAACTACCTATTTGCATTATGAAAATAAGTGTTTTGTCATTGAGACATCGGTGAATTTTGTATCATAAACATGCTTGAATTTTTTTTGTGACTGGAAAAAAGCCTGTACACGTAAATACCTCAAACCATCAGTTAGCTTAGCCATTTTCAACTCAAAGCTCATCTGTGTAGATGACAAATAAAGTTCAGAAAATGTAATATTTTGTTATGGGTCTATTTCCGATTGAAAAACGTCATATCACTAAACTTTAAACTTTTTATATTTTTAAACATCTACAACAATTTATAACATACACTACTATTGGTGATAGCCTATTAATGATAGATAGATAGATAGATAGATAGATAGATAGATAGATAGATAGATAGATAGATAGATAGATAGATAGATAGA
>JAQQZR010000033.1:9503659-9519287 GCA_030068235.1 Notoglanidium macrostoma
ATAATAATAATAATAATAATAATAATAATAATAATAATAAGAAGAAGAAGAAGAAGAAGAAGAAGAAGAAGAAGGAAAACAATACTAAGCAAAAACTGTTCTGTAACAATTATACGTAATTATTTAACAAGTAAAATTTGTAAACATTTTATTAAGTTTTATAAAACATTATTCGACCCCTTCATTTGCTGAATGGAGAGGTTTTCCCTTTTAATTTTGATGGTTTGCAAATGTCTAGGATCAGCATTGACTGTTATGTCTAACAGACGGTGAGCGAGCCTAATCACTGTGCCAGACACTCACAAAGAGATTGCGCAGGAAAACCTTTATTAAGAGAAAGACTAATAATCTTATAGCTATGAGTAAATATAATCCTACATTTCAGTGAAAAGAAATCAAGGAATCGTCTTTTTTGACAAATAGATTAATGAAAATAAAAACAGCAGAATATCGTGGAAACTATTTAGATTAACTTATAGCTACATTTAAAATAAGGGCTTAAATATATTTGGACATTGTATATGCTATTTGTATTTAATAATAATAATAATAATAATAATAATAATAATAATAATAATAATAATAACAACAATAATAATGATAATGATGATGATGATGATGATGATGATGATGTAGCTAACGGTATGCTTTCAAAACATTTCATTTAATAATTTCTGCAAAACAATTCAATGTTCATTTTGAATGTTTAAAAAATAACCATTTTGTTTGTACGTGACAATGGGCTTTATCTATCTATCTATCTATCTATCTATCTATCTATCTATCTATCTATCTATCTATCTATCTATCTATCTATCTATGTAAAAACACACAGCAAACAGAAAAACGAAAATCTCTATTACATATATAATTAAGGCTACACAAATGAAATATACCAGGCCTGAAAACAATAAACAAATACAGATTAATGAAACAATCTGTTAATATGTAATGAATATAAAGATTATATGGAGTAAATTTAACTATGTCCATTTTGTAGTGTTATTGCTCATATCGTGAGAAAGCACGCCAGCTTTGCCGCTTGGTAGAAAATGTGTAGGAAGGAGTGGGGATTTTTTTGAAGAATGCCAACACCCACTTCTTTCCCACACAATACATCCAGTGTAATTGTAGAAAAAAATCCTTTTTTTCTTCTCACAGTCTTTGGTAAAAATCTATCCATTTTTAAATCATGTTCCCATCCTCTCTTTTCCAACACCAAAATGAAGCAGGGCAAAAGAATATTTGGTCCAGAAACAAGCAAATGTCGTTCTCGGGCATATCCGGTTTGAAATTATAATTAAAGTCAATCCATTTTTGGATAAAATATTTTATGAACGAATGTACAAGAGAGAGACTCACATCGCGATCCCTATGCTGTTTCCTTCTTCCTGAGCACATATGATCTAAGAGAGGGCTAGATGGTTTAAATGTGTTTCTTAGGGCACGAAGCTGTCAGACCTTTTGGCGAGCAAGATTGATAGCGCGCAGGCTTCCAGGCTTCTTTGTTTGGAATATAAGCAATAAAGAGCTCGTGGCCTACTGCCACTTACAGCTGAAGACAACATAGGTAAAAAGTCACATTCTGAACATTCTGAGTTCCATATTTATGCCTTTATTTTGCGTTCATATATTTAAATTTGTCACCCGTATCAAGTATCCTTTGAGCCTTATTCAAAGCCTCAATGTCATCGTGAGGTCAGTTAAGGCAACAACGTAAACCTTCAAAATTTCAAATAGATTACGTGGCACATACTGCTAGGGATATAAGACACTTTGTATTTTGCGTTTAAATGCAATGCAAAATATTTCAAAGCTTAATAGTAAAAATCTTATTAAAACACATTGACGAACTCAGAGCACCGCTATGATAAAAGTGCCCAATTCCAAGAGCACATTAACGCAAAAGTTTTGTTATACAATTTAATAATTGAATTTTATGAAATTAAGATTATTAGGCTAGGACAATACCCATGTAAATGACCATGTGATACCTTCATGAACGCGCTCACACGCCCCTGCGCGCGTGAACTGCAGACTGAAAGTCTACTCACCCTTGTGAACGCGCACACAAGAGTGCGCGTGCAAGGGTTCTTACGCATGCGTGTATTTGGGAACGCGCGTTGTCTGACAAAAGTTGGTGGTAAAACTCGGTCGCAAGATTAATGGGTTTCTTTTGAGCATGACGGTTGGTGGATCTTATGTGGTGAGTTTTTTTTTATGTGGTGTGGCTCACAATCCAATTTGAGTTGGACAAATACGTCGAAGAAAGTAGGCGGCGAACATTTTCTATTTCAGATAATATAGCCTATATGTATATATTAGAAATATCTATACTTATCAGGTATCGAGGATGTGGACAAACTGTTCACAAAATGCGTAAATAAACTAGCCCGTCCCTGAGAATGAGGCGTTCCTCTTCGACTTTTCTCGATCAATCACGCGGACAGTGGCTCCTTTTGATTAAACCCCAAATTGTCATTGGACAGAGGTAATCATGTGACAAGCAATACGGTCCAATTTCAACCTTGTCTCCATGAAAGCAGTTTAATGGTATCGCGGTCCCCATACGGCCGTAATCAGCAAAATAGTGATTTTTTTAAACACCGGGCACAATATTTCATTATTTCTTCTTAGGTCCCAAATCTGTGCGCGGGGAATTCCTTTAAGACTCGGAGGAGATGAATTACGAATTCGAGCGAGAGACGGGCTTTATCAATAGTCAGCCGTCGCTCGCTGAGTGCCTGACATCTTTTCCCCCTGTCGCTGATGCATTTCAAAGTTCATCAATCAAGAGCTCGACGCTTTCACGCTCGACACTGATTCCTCCTCCTTTCGAGCAGACCATTCCCAGGCTGAACCCGGGCAGCCACCCTCGCCACAGCCGCCCCAAGCAGAACCCGAACGGCTTGTGCCCGCTGCCCGCCGCCTCGTTACCCCCGGAGTACCCGTGGATGAAGGAGAAAAAAGCTTCAAAGAAAAACCAGACCTCAGCTGCAGCCACATCCGACCCTGCACCACTCTACTTCTCCCCTGAAGGTAAAAAAAAACTGTAAATCTTATTCTAACATTCTAAACTTGAATTTTACATCATTTTAAAGACACATTTTAGATATTTTTTAAGGAATTATGGGTAAAAGTCAGTTGAAATTGCTCTCGCCATGGTGCATCTGAACTCAATAGTGTATGCAATATTTAATATGTGAAAGCATGACAAATTATTTGCTATGGAGGGTGTTTTTGCACAACTCCTAAACTCAGTGTACGCTACTTGTAGCGCAGGGCGTGAATTTTAATATTTGACAGTAATGAAGAGTGATAGATTGGTATTACTCAAGTCGGCAGCTGGCGTGTTCATTAATCTTCTCGCGGGCTCGTCCGTGCTCACACCACACACACACACACACAGACACACACACACACACACTGCTTCTTTCTGGCACCGGGGCCGAGGACACAAATTATTCTCGTGCCGTGGCTTCATTCCCACCGACGATTTATGCCCCTTGCGAACCGCAATATATTGGACAAGTTTTGTGAGGTCAGCTGTATAGCCCTTGAGCGCGTTGTTAACAAAGAACGTGTGGTAATTAGTGGCATATTGATAATATATAACGTTGCAATGCGCGTGCAGGTTCGCCGGAGGTTTCTGACAGTGGCGGAGGTGGCGGCGGCACACGCAGACTGAGAACGGCCTACACCAATACACAGCTCCTGGAGCTCGAGAAGGAGTTCCACTTCAACAAGTACCTGTGCCGACCACGAAGGGTGGAAATCGCTGCGCTGCTGGACCTCACAGAGAGGCAAGTTAAAGTGTGGTTTCAGAACCGGCGCATGAAGCATAAGCGCCAGACGCAGTGCAAGGAGAACCAGAACGACGAGACGAGAGCTGTGAGCCTGGAGGAAAACACCGCCCATGGCAAGGTTTTTTACGAACAATCGGGAACGAACGTGGTTTCCGGGGCTCTCTTGGAGAACGAGAGTTACGCGTTCCAGCAGAACACTACGCAGAATGGACACAATGGAGAGTCGCCGAGCTCTACTGTTTCGCCTCTGAACAGTAATGACAAAAATCTGAAACATTTTTCCAACCCGTCACCCACTGTTCCCGTGTGCGCCTCTACAATGGCTGTGGACGGCGCAGCTGCTCGGGACAATAGCACTCCACCAGGCCTGGACGGCCCCATGCACGACTTTCACGTTTTCTCCACAGATTCCTGCCTGCATCTCTCAGATGCCATCTCTCCGAGTGTGTCTGAGACGGTGGACAGCCCCATGGGTTTAGGCACGGACTCATTTGATTTTTTCTCGGAGACGCTCACGACGATCGACTTACAACACTTGAACTACTAACAGTTTTTGAGCACAAGGAAGACCCGTTACCTTTCTCTACGTTGACGGATGGTCAGTCTGTTTTAATTATAACGTTTGAAAATTAGGCCTAGACCATTAGCCTGCGAAGGGTTAAGTTTAATATGAGTGATTGAATGATTATTTGTGTTTACAAGGCAAAAAAAAAGAAATTGATATTTTTCGTTTTATTTTTGTATAATCTTTGGGGCAGTGTGCCATATTTTCTTAAAATAAAATTTTTACATTGCTGAAGATGAAGCAAGGCCGCTGTGTTTTGCATAAATTTGCACAATTTTTATAATATTTTGCTCCGCGCCAAAAAAAAGTGAATTCATGCCATCAAATAAACAAACAAACAAAAAAAAAAACCTCCAATGAAACCCCCTGTGAAATCAATAAAATGCAGTTATATGATGTAAAAATAACATGATATTCAGCCTAGTGCGAAGTAAAAAAATAAAAAGCCTAGATATATTTTGTTTCTGTAGACCCAGAATTTCTGAAGTGCCATAAATGCTGTAGATGCAATCTCTAGAGCACGTTAAATCTTAAGAAAGGCAAGCTTATTGTAAATAACCACCGTATGTGCTGTGTGGTTTAATATAAGCAAAAATACAGGCAGAAAAATATACTAATGAAAATGGTATCAGACATCAGCCTTAAGTGTTGCACATTAGATTTCATTAGGCCTAAATGTGCAGCAAAATAATAATAGGTAAAAAAAACAGATCACATGTAGCCTAATGAAAGAGATGAATGCCCCTGCTGGTGCATGGCTGAGAAAACAAACTCTCACTGTATCGGAAAACACGGGTAGCACCCTGTCCAAGAGCTGTAGCGTTCAAGAGTTTAGCAATTAAATTTTATAGCCTATTAAACCTTCGACAGCGGGGTTAGTGTCGAAGCCACAGTACGAGTAATTCAATCTGGAGCTAGGGACGGTCAATGAACTCTACTCACCATTAGTCACTAGGAGGAAATTAAACTTGTTTTAGATTTAGTTCCGAAACAAAAAAATATTGATTTATTTATTTGTTTATTTGTTTGTTTATTTATTTGTTTATTTATAACTTCATCAGAAATTTCATTTTTTAGCATTAATTATCGAAGCATGCAATAGCATACACATCAATAAAAGAACAGATGCCAATTGCCTGGGTATGTATTATGATCGTGGTGTAAAGAACAAATTTGAGGTATTAGATGAGCTCAGTTTGAGTAATGTTAAAACACCCCAGAAACTACTTTCCTTTACAACCAGCTCTTGCATGAGGCCCGAACATAAGCCGACTTCCAGTGACGGTGATCTGCCTAAGCATACCACCGAATTAATGCTTACACGTAGAAATTATTTCCTAAAATATTCTACAGAAAACGTTTTTACTTTCACACTTGTTTGGGTTTTGTGCTGTTGGCTGTAACACGGGTTTTCCTTTAACGTCTTATTATTATTTTTATTGTTGTTGTTATTTTTTCTGAGAGGTCTGCATAATTTCAAAGTAAAAGTACTTTTATATTTCTTCACAACTACTGCTTTAGCCTATAATTACTGGTTTAATTCATGTCTCTATATTGAAATGACGATGTAACCACGCTGAACTACATGTGAAAACTATAGTTTATTATTATTTTTATAGAATTTGAGAAATTTTTAACTAAAAGAAGCCACATGAGATTTTACAAACTATTAATAGCCCATACGTCACTTTAACGATTCATTTATTTGCATGTCGTGTTTATCAGTGGGCCGTCGAGCTAATACTTTCCAACCAGCTGAAGCGTTGCGCTCCCGAAGTGGGTATTAAAATGGAAATGAGTTCTCCCTACTCTCTGGGGTCTGGACACTGGTTTTATCCACAGATAATGGAGCTAGTAAAGACTTTTGACTGCGTGTAAACTTCTACAGGAAACTTTTCCTGATCTTTGAAATTAGTGCTACAAGTCAGCTTCAAGGTTTATTTTTCAAAACGTGATCAGTGAGCCACCAGTACTTTCTCCCATAATTACTTTTTTTTTTGTTAAATATTTCTAACTATACATTAACAAACTTATAAAAACCAGTTGTTACTGGACACTGACCAGGAATTAATGTGATAATGTAATAAGCCATTGACCTATTTTCCAATTTTTTTTGCAAAGAAAAGAAAAGAAAAGGAAAGGAAAAAACTGAGGCTATATTTATATTGACATGGCACATTTAAATAATAGAAGGAACAGCAGTCTAAACTTTTTTTAGTCGTACTTACACATTCATAGTACTTTCCAACAGTTTGCAGTCAGTGACAAAACTTCACTCAAGTATGCAAAATAAATATACTGCACAATAGGTGACGTTTAAAGTTTTCTTACAGAGTATGCTATAGTAAAATGGACTAATCACTAGCAATACAATCTTACACCCACTGGGCATAAAGCCACAATGAATCAGATCAGCAACTTGACTGATGTATTTGGACGGCAGAAGACACAAGATCGACATGCTGTAGTCAGGTTACAGACCAGTGTTACTCTGGTTAGGAAGTTGGAATAAGAGCCAATTCTCAATGAGTTTATTTACACACAAGCATTACCCAGGAAAGCCATTATCTGACAACACCTAAAGCAGATGAACTGAACATTTTCTTTCTGTGATTAATCATTTCCATCTGATGTTATGAGTAACATCAAATCTACTTGTATAATGTAATAATTACTTGAACTTTAGACAAGTCATGTATCAAATTTTATATATGTTATACCAACTTCTCCTCTTGCTGATGATAGTATTAGCTTACAACTAAAAAATCTTTAAGAATAACAATCCTTATTCTTGGTCTGTTATCCCAATCAAAAGTTTATTATAGCATTTTCAGTAACACAATCAAGTAACACAAGATGAAAATGCTTAAAAAATTTCACAGCCACTTTTTCACTGTTTAATGCCCTTCTCATGCCTATTAGCTGGCCATAAAGTTTGATGGTCAGATTTTATTCCGCATATCCTTTGGTTGAATGAATATCTCTGGGATGTAGTGCAAGATAAACGACTCCGAAAAAGTCAACATTTTAATAATGAACAATTTTATCTTGGAAAATTTGATCAGTCAATATGACATGTTGTTTGACTACCTATACGTTTAGATCTGTCTTTATGATTAGTTTTTGAAAGAGCATCTAAATGTCCATGTAACCATGCCTTGTTTGCAGCTGTAAGAATATCTGATGTCAGTAAAGCCCAATTAAACAGACCTTGCTCTATTTGGTGAAGATACAAAGACAAAAAAGTGCACAATTCCTCCTTCACAGCATACTGATGACAGAAAGGAAAACCCCATGGCTCCTCCACTAGAACTGAAGCTTATGCCTATGCAGCCATTTAAAGCCATGGTGTTCGACATTCAGTGGTTTCCATGGAAACACAGCATTTTTTTCTGCCTGTGCATCATTCCTATGCAGGGCTTTGCTTCCCAAAGGCATCACAGAAAGCAACCTTCATTAAATGGTAGAGCAATTCTCACTTTGGACTTTCGATCTACTATAGGGATATGATGCTGTAAGGCTTCTGGGTAGCACCAATTGGCTGAGGCTTTTATTGTATCTCAGGTTCTGAAGTATGAAGTATGAAGACAGGAGAAAGATGTAGTATATGAGGTACAATGTATGAATCACAAACATGGTAAGTAATTGAAATAGCATCAGGTGAGTGTATTTACACTTCAACTCGGGCAGTAGTGCAATGGGTAGTGTTGCTACCTCACAGCTTCAGGGTCCCATATTTGGTCCTAAGCTTGGGTTATTGCTTGTGCAGAGAGCCCAGTGGATGTTTTTCATGTTCTCCTTCTTGAGTTTTTTCTAGGTTATCCAGTTTTCTATCACTGTCCAAAAACAGGCAGGCTGATTATGCTAACTAGTTGTGGGCAGCCATGGCCTAAAAGTTAGAGAAGTGGCTTGGGACCGAAAGGTTGCTGGGTTGATTCCCTGGACCAGTGGGAGGAATGTGTAGGTGGGGGGAGTGAAAGAGCACTTTCCCTTCCTCTGAAGTCCTTTTGAGAAAGGCACTAACCCCGAGTAGCTCCCCGGGTACTGTAGCATGTGGCTGCCCACTGCTCTGGGCAGATACATGCTACACAAGTATGCTCATTTCTCACTTGTGTTGTGTGTTCACTGCTTGGATGGGTTAAACACAGAGAAATAATTAATACCTTGGTTCATGGTATGCCCTAATCATGTGTTTTTTTTTTTTTATAAACTGCCTCTGAGTGTGAATGATTGTTTGAAGGCATATGTGCATAGTGGAGGGAGTCCCATCTGGGGTGAATTCTCCTGTCTTGCACCCACTGTTTTTGGGATAGGTTAAGGATCCACCGCAACCATGATCAGAATAAAGCAGTTACTGAAGATGAATGTCATTACACAAAGACCAGCCACAAAACATTCAAAAACAAACCTCCTTTATGAAATTTACAATACAAATCAGCAACGGCTGAAGTGTTGCATTCTTTGGGTTAACAGTACTATTGTGGAAAAACCACATGTTTTTACATGTTATTGTTTTGATTTTATTATAGCTTATGATACCCTGTATATAATATGAAAGAATTCATCTCTGGGACTGCAGAGTGCAACAGCTGGATGGAAGTTGCTCACAGCTGCATACCCTGCAGGTCTGAGCCAAGTTCATGAGCACTCTCTGAAGAGGTGTTGTAAGAAAAATCAGACAGTTAGGGTGTAAAGCTCAAAGAAACTTCATGCAGATTTCTCTTACTACAGAAGCAAACAAAAGGGATTTCTAAGCTTGAATGAATCAGTAATAAATATATTGTCCATCAAAGATAACCTTTTGTCTTTCTGTGTCTGTCAATTGTTTTTTTTTTTTGCCAAGATCTTAGCATCAAAAGAAATAGAGGTCTCTGTCTAAGCTAATTCTAAGCTATTTAAAAACAACACCTGAGCAGCTTAATCCTTTGAAGGCTAAAGGGTAAAAGCACCTTCCCATCCACCACAGAGTTTTCACTTCACACATTTCACTGTACCCTCCAGACAGGCTGAATTACAGTGGTAAGTGCAGATTCTCACATGTTTGGCCTCCAGGCTTCAGAGGTTGCTTAGATGTTCTGATAGTGAGATGAGCTATCTGCAGCATACTGTAACTCATTTTAGTGACCTCATCCATCTCAGCCAAGGCCTTGAAGCCTGCACTTATCCTGATGTTGTTGTAATGTTTTAAATGCATCAACATAAACATGCAAAATCACTTATATATTTTTATATGCATAGCACAGCTTTAAATCCAGAGACTGAGATGGCCACTGTGAAACACCAAAGTTGTGTTTATAACCATTTCTGTGTTAATCTGAATGTTTGAATGGGGCATAATCTTTTGAAACCTCTATCTATGGCTACATTTTAACCTCCTGGCAGGAGCAACCAGGCTTTGGGCTTAAATATCCTGATGTGTAGCAGAATTCATAGCACAATCAAGCTTCTGAAGAACCCCTGGACCACGAGCCACACAGCAGCCCCTATGCATCAATGATCCACCACCAAATTTCAGAGTGATTTTGGGGGCTTTTCCTTGTATGTCGCCCTCTTTTTCCTCAAACATGCTGATGGTATGCCTCACCAAATTTTGATTTATATCTCATTTGACCACAACAAAATTCAAATAATAAAAAAAAAAATTTATTATGCTTGGTGATGTTGAATTTTGTGGTTTCATTTGCGCAAACATTTCTAAAATATTTAAATTTTGTTGTCTTCTTCCCATAGTAATGCATGACAAATGGATTTTATTTGTGTGTGACCTCATAATTATACACCCAGGGAAACTGGAAAAGTGAACAACAGTGATCTTGTCATCTGGGAGAAAAGTAAAAATAATAAATATTTTTCCATGATGACAATTGGTGTACTGAAAATAGTTGTTATGTTAAAGTTCTTGTACATATATTTTGAGAGAAATTTAATATTGAAATTTTAATTTCAATAAAAAGTTTTTGTTATAAGAAAGGAAAGTAGTTTGAATTTGACTCATTTAATTTATTTTATAGATATCTATCATTTTATATATAATTAATGTAAATGTATTCTATGAAAATAGGAAACTTCGTCTCTTATGGATCTCTTTAGCTCACACCAGGCTTACAATAGGGTTTAAATCAGTGATCTGTACCATGTTAAAAGCCACGTAAAGTGCATGTTGTATTGTTATTTGTCCTACTGGAAGGTCCAACCACAACCTAGGTGTGGGATCTTGCTGGAGACAGCCAGATTTTCATTTAAAGCCTACTGACTTTATGGAGTCCATGATGCCATGACTACCTAATGAGGTTTCCAGTTCCTTTGGAGGAAAAACAGCCCCACAAAATCACAGAACCTCCACCATACTTAAGAGTGATGAAGATTAGGTTCTTTTATGTGTAGCTATTTTTGGTGCATATGACCATGGAACCTGGCATCATTCAAAGCTCCAGTAGCGTCTAGTCAACTCCAGATGCGGACTTAATGACTTCAAAATGATATGATATATATATATATGTATATATATATGTACAGACACACAGACACACACACCACACTTTTTATAGATTTATTTTAAAATTAAATGATTAATTAAATGGACATTAATTTACCATAAAAAAAGTCTCCCTGTCCCTGCTGCTGAGAATAGCATGCTGCTTTATAGCATGGTCCATGTCACAATACAAATGGTATATATGCACTCACTGTTCACTTTATTACTAATACCTGTACATTGATGCGCAATTATCTAATTAGCCAATAAAAAGATCATGCAGATACAGGTCAAGACCGTCAAGTAATTTTCACATTAATCATCAGTATGAAGAAAAATTCTTCACAATCACATTGTGCTGATTCTGTTGGTGCCAAATGGGCTAGTTTGAGTATTTCAGAAACTGCTGATCTCCTGGGTCTTTCACACACAACAACTCTCTAGAGTTTACACAGAATGGTGTAGCAAACAAAAAACAATGACTGACTGGTAGTTCTGTGGGTGGAAATGCCTCGGTGATAAGAGAGATCAGAGGAAAATGGCCAGATTGATTTCAGCTGCCTGGAAGGATATAGCAACTTATATAATCAGTCTTTACCTCCATGGTGAGCAGAAAAGCATCTCAGCATGCACAAAATATCGAACCTCAAACAAAGCATTAAATCCAGAGACTGAGTAAATCATATACTAAGGCCTTCACTGTCACCAGAGTTTAATCCAGTTGAACACATGTGAGATCCCGGGGTCTCCATAATTAAAACTCAAGTTGGCTGAGGCCACTGAGATGGCCACTGTGAAACAACAAATTTGTGTTTATAACCATTTCAGTGTTAATCTGAATGTCTGAAGGGGAAAACATAGAACCTTGAGGTGGATGGGCTACAACAGCAGAAGACCACATCAGATTCCACTCCTGTCAGCCAAGAACAGGAATCTGAGCCTATCGTGGGCACAGACTCATCCAAAATAGATAGTTGAAGATTAGAAAAAAACCATCTCATCTTTTTCAAGTCTTCAACTGTCCAGTTTCAGCAAGTCTGTGCCAATGAAAGCCTCGGGTTCTTTTTCTTTGCTGACTGGATTTCAAGCTGTAGTAGTCCATCCACCTCAAGATTTAACGTGTTATGCAGTCCAACATTTCTGCTCACCACGGTTGTAAAGAGTCCTGTCTATTTTCCTCTGATTGTTCTCATCAATAAAGTGTTTCAGCCTACAGACAAATCACACACAGGATGTTTTTGTTTTCTGCACCATCTGTGTAAACTCTATAGACTGTTGTGTGGTTATCAGCAGTTTCTGAAATACTCATCTGGCACCAACAACCATGCCAGGGACAAAGTCACAAAGATCACATTTTTTCTCCATTCCAATGACTTCATGTGAGCAATAACTGAAGCTCTTGACCAGTGTCGGCAAAATATTATGGATTGTGCTGTTGCCATGAGAGAGAAACAAAAAGAAAAAAGTTACAAAAAGAAAAACAAAGCTACCCAAAACATTTTCTATACCCAACAATTCTGGATTTATATATGTGTACAGACACATACACACATGTTGCTATTTATGTCTTTGTGAGGACATCCAATTAATTTCTACGGGCATAACCCTAACCCTAACTATGACAACCCTAACCCTTACCCAGCCCTAACCTTAACTATAAGTAACCATTTTGAGTTTTCCCTTGTGTGACCAGAAAAATATCCCCACAAATTCAAATAGCAGGTTTTTATCACTTTGGGGGAAATTTGGTCCCAACACAACTTATATATATGTATATATATATATATAATTTCTGTGATAGCATTCTATTCTATTCACTCATCTGGTGTTTTAATGATGGAGACCCCTGGATCCCACATGGGATGCTGTGTAAAATGTGCAAATCATGTAAACCCATATTCAACTGAAAATAGAACGAAGACAACATATTTAAATTTACATTTATGTCATTAAGCAGATGCCCTCATCTAAAGCGACTTACATATCTCCCTCTCTCTTTTTTTTTTAAACATATTGAAACAGAGAAATTTTTTTGTTTGTTTGTTTTTTAAATATATACTCATTTTGAATTTGATGCCAGCAACACAACAGTTCGGGCCTCCTTTGCTGTATTTTTCATTTCGTGATGCACCAAATGTTTTCAATGTGTGACAGGTCTGGACTGCAGGCAGGCCAGTTTAGCACCTGGACTCTTCTCTTTCAGAGACATTCTGTTGTATTCTGTTTGGCATTGTCTTGCTGAAATAAGCAAGGCCTTTCCTGAAAAAGACATCTGGATGGGAGCGTATGTTGCACCAAATACTGTATATATCATTCAGTGTTAATGGTTAATGCAAGCTACCCATGCCATGTGAACTAATGTACACCAATACCATTGCAGATGTTGGGTTTTGAACTGAGCGCTGATAACAAGCCCGATAACCCCCCCCCCCCCCCCCCCCTTAGCCTGGGAGATGTAGCATCCATGATTTCCAACAACAAATTCAAATTTTTACTTGTCAGACCACTGGACAGTTTTCCACTACACTTCCATTCCATCTTAAATGAGCTCAGGCCCAAAGAAGGCTCTGGATAGTGTTTCTGGATCATGAATATATATAGCATAGTGGCGTTTTATCCTGCATTTGTGAATGCAGTCACAGACTGTGTTCACAGACAATGGTTTTCGAAAGTGTTCCTAAGCCTTTACAGTTATTTCCACTCAGAATCCTGCCTGTTTTTAATGCAGTGCCACCCGAGGGTTTAAAAATCACTGCCATGCCATATTGGTTTTTGGCCATGTACCTTGTGTAAAGACAATTCTCCAGATCCTGTGAATCTTTTAACAATATTATGTAAGGTAGATGATGTAATCCCCAAATTCTTTGCAATTTTACATTGAGTAGAATTTTTCTTAATTTGTTGCACTACTGGCCCACCCAGTCTTTTATAGGATGGTGAACCTCTCCCCATCTTTACTGCTGAGAGACCTGCCTCTAACCTGCTGCCAATTAACATAATTTGTTGTCAGAGGCTCCACCAGGTGGTTTTTTGTATGTTTTACAAAACTGCAACTTTTACAGTCTTTTGCCCCTAGCTCAACTTTTTTGAAATGTAATGCTGGCATCAAATGTAAAATGAGCATATATTTAGCATAAAACAATACAATTTCTCAGTTTCAACAATTGATATGTTGTCTTTGTCCTATTTTCAGTTAAATATGGATTTACATGTTTTGGAAATCATTGCATTCAGTTTTTTATATACAATTTACACAGTGTCTCAACTTTTTTTAAATGAGGTTGTACAATTTCATATGAAGTTTATTCTTTAAAAAGAACACTAATTTAAAAAAAGAATCAGTTTAAAATATAACATATTTCATGAATCTTCTGCAACTGTAAATAATATCTGTACCAGTTTATCATAAAGGTAACAGTATAACTACCTTCCTACAACTTTTAGTCCCTGTAAAGATATATAAGCCTGTGACTCCCATAAGAAATCTACCTGGCGTAATACTGTACACATAACATGTTCATAATATGTTAATAAAAACAATACAAATATTTTCTTTTTCAAGGAAAATATTTTGTAAAATCAAAACATCAATGTTGTTTATAATGATATTCCTGGAATACCACACACACACACATACACACACATTCCTCCTCTGTAGGTTGGTGCCAGAAGCTAAGATGTGTGAACTGAGGTGAGTCCAGATCAAACAAGGCTGTCTGAAAGGAGATGAGATACGAATGTGCTGCCCTCTTCTACTAAAGGTCAAAGGTCACTCCATCTCTCCTCTCCCCCTGTGTGCCGGATGGAGCTGTGGCCAGGTCAGCTGTAGTTCAAGCACTGTTGAGCAGTTCTTAAAGGAGATAAGTGTACCAACTCTCAGTATGTATGGCACATGTGCACATTCAGCAAAGCATTAACACTTTAACCTCTACTGTAAATTCGAAATCTTAATCATCCCACCTAGACAGACTGTACAAATTATTGTTTTGACTTCAGCTTGGAATAAATTAGTTTGAGCTGTGATAGGATTTTTGTTTAAAAAATATATGGCTGCGATGCAAGTTTATATCCAATCTCAGCTACCAGACTTTTAGGTGATGAATGAAACCTGATTGTTTCATGATGTTTGTTCCTTTCAAAATGTACAGTATATGTTCATGAACAAAGTCAGACAGTAATTCAAATTGTTCTGCTTCCTGAGAGGCAGAGAGGGAATGAGAGAGCAGGGGATTGGGATGTGACACAGTGCAGGTCTCCTGGCAGGTCATCAGAGATCTGTACACTGAAGCGATCTCTGTGAAAAAGTGCAGGACCAAATAGAGAGAGAGAGAGAGAGAGAGAGAGAGACAGAAAGAGAGAGAGTGTAAAGCATGATAGATAGAGTTAGATGGTTGTGTGTTTTGTGGAAGCCCTATATCGTCTTAAGTCTTCACCTGCCTCTCTTTTTGGAACAAGGGGCCCCTTCATCAGGTCTTCGGCTTTTTGACCAGGCACATCATATTGCTGTAACACAAAATTTGTGAACATAACATGTAAAAACATTTGGCTAGAGGCATGGCCATGGTACATGCTAGGGTCACCAAAGGAATACAGTATTGAGCTCTGAAAGTCCGGAAGTCCACACACACACATATATATATATATTGCAGTGACCCTTCCCTCATCATACAACCAGAGTAGCCTATACAGCCATCTGTAGGCCTTGCGCTCTATCTATCTATCTATCTATCTATCTATCTATCTATCTATCTATCTATCTATCTATCTATCTATCTATCTATC
>JAQQZR010000033.1:9522711-9537989 GCA_030068235.1 Notoglanidium macrostoma
GTGTGTGTGTGTGTGTGTGTGTGTGTGTGTGTGTGTGTGTGTGTGTGTGTGTGTGTGTGTGTGTGTGTGTGGTTTCCCTGTGTCTATTTTAGGTATGCATTTTTGTGTTTGTCTGGATGTGTGTTAGCGTTGTGTGAGTTTTTATTGCCTTGAAACATGGGGGTGTTTTATAGGCCCTTTTGCCCCCTGATAGCACAGCTGTTCCTGCACCCAGGAGAAAGTACTCCAAGCCAACATTGCTTTTCAGGAATGAGATTAAGCTAACTTTGAGGTTAGACCTGGGGGTGGTTTATTTTCACTTGGTTCCATTCCAATCAAGCCATGCCATCTTTTTTGATAAAATGAGATGTTCCGTGAACATAAATGAAAGTGTTTTGGGAAATAAGAATAATCACAACTGAGAAGAGTAGTCATAACATGTATCATGAAGATGCTTTTCATTTTGCAAAGGTTTTTTGTTCTTGCAGAATGCTGTTTACATTCTCTCATACTAGTTTCCAGCTACTGTAAGATTGTGCTGGAATTTTGCTCAAACGTATCACCTCTATAACCGAAGATCTGAAGATAATAATGGGATTCGTTGGAAAAATTAAACATGGATTTACATTTGGAAATAATACTATAGTTATTCAGAAGGCTTTTGTCTTATTCATTGTCTGCATTGAGTATTTCCATGCCTCTTTGTCAACAGTAGTGATTGTGGTAAGGGATTTTTGACTTTAAGGAGGTCATTCATTCATCTGGACTCCCACTCTCATTCAGCCATGCAAATAGTGGAATATAAACAAATGGGTAAGGTGGGTTGTTCAGTTTTGCAATGCAAACAAGGGCTGCAAATGCGGTGCATTTTGGTGATCCTTGGATTGTAGAGCGTAGCCCTATGTAAACCAGTGTACATGATTGAGTAACTTTATTTTCATTCTATTATTCACCTACAAAGCTTAATAACAGCAACATGACTTTGCCAGGTTCAGTAATAAAGGCTGTGAGCCTAGTACAAATTGAATTCTAAGCCCTGTTTATTGGGTTTCATCAGGAGTTCAGCAGGCTCCTCCAGTAGCAGCTCAAGATCTTCAAGCTGTGTTCAAGAGCGGTTACCTGGAGAAACGAAGAAAAGGTGGGAACACCCTCATACCGCTTAAACAGATGAATTTCAGGTTGTGTTCTAATTTAATGAACAATAACTCATAAACTTGTGCCTTCTGGCAGATCACAGCTTCTTTGGCACAGAGTGGCAAAAGAGATGGTGTGCTCTGAGCAGCCACATATTCTATTATTATGGCAGTGAGAAAGGTATGATCATTTCTATTCCTAATGAGTTCATGTGCATTTCAGTTTCTAAACCACAAAGAATTACATTTTCTCAACTGCTGCACTGTTTAATGAACTGTTGACCTCGTATAAACATTGGCATGCTTAGCAACACATTAGCTTATCAAATAATTGTCATGATTCATATAAATCCCCTCAGATAAACAGCAGAAGGGAGAGTTTAATATCAGTGGTTACGCTGTCAAAATGAACAATGCTTTGCGCAAGGATTCAAAGAAAGACTGCTGCTTTGAGATATCTGCTCCTGACAAACGTGTTTACCAGGTAAATGTCATCATCAATTCTCTAAACATTAAAATATACACTTATCTGTTCTGTAGTTTGGACTATGATGACAGCTAATTGCTGCTTCACTCTTTCTCTTTCTAGTTCTGTGCCTCCTCACAGAAAGAGGCAGAAGAATGGGTAGAGCAGATTAGCTTTGTGATAAAAGGTGCAGGTTTTTCTTAGATTATTATTTGGTGTTTACTATACAGTATATTGTGAACTAACACTTCTGCGCTCCTTCACAGACATGGAAGGCATCATTCCTTTGGAGGAAGAGCAGGACACCTATGATGACTGTGTACCTTTGAGTGCAGCATCCATTCCTGAAGCCATTAATGATGACATCTATGAGGAGCTTCCTGGTTTGGCTTCTTAATCTAATATAGACCCTAAAGTTTAATATTAAAACCTAACACTGTCATATTTAAAGCTTCTAGACTATGAACCCATGGTGAAATTTAAGGACTACTTCTATTTTGAATCCTTTTTTCAGGTTTGGCAAATAACCAAAAAGAAATAACCCTCATAGATCCCCTTAGCATATTTCTAACACCAAATTCAGAGGGGAAAAAACTTAGCCTCTTTAATTAACTAATTTCTTTCATTTAACTTGTATTTCTTTACTTACCCTTTTCTGTCTCAGAGGATGAGATGCCCCAGACTAATAAACCAGCACCAGAGCCAGTCAGCAAACCCGCCATAGCACTTCCAGTGACAGGTAATTGCACTGAGGCCACCAGGCCTCTCCATACTCTTTCATCCCTGTAAATCTTCACTTCCCTGCTGACTCTGTGCTGACCAGCAGAAGATCCCTGGCCCTTGCCTTCTCTCCTGTGATTCTGGGGATTTTAATACAATGATTCATTAAAAGTTAAAGAGAGATAGTGGGAAGGGTAGATGGATGAGTGCTGGTTCTGCAAAACAGAGACAGAACCAAAGGATAAGTTTTTCAGTTGGTTGAGGCAAATTTTTAGGGGAAGTGAAAGTGAAAAATGCCTGTCAGGATAAATATGGATGGATGGATAGATGGATGAAGGAGTGGAAGGATCAAATAGAGGAAGACATGAAAGGTATTTCAGGTTCAACCATACTGGACTGTTATCAGCACTGTAAACTCCTCTCTCTCTTCACCTGTACAGGTTTGCAGAGCTGCACATTCTCCCTCCTCTCTCTCTCCTTCGCACTCTCTTTTTGCATTTACATTCTGGTATGCTTTATTTGCATTAACATTTACAATTTCGTGTACTCATTTGGCAACTACCCTTATCCAAAGTGATTTACAAGTGGGGCAAAATACAGTGCAGCAATATAGTTGTTAAAGGAGTGAATGTATCACAATTGCTGCAAGTTTTTTACCAACAGAGGAGAAATATGGACTGTACAGTAGTTGTTAGAAGAATAGAAATGTTCTCAGTTAAACAGAAAGGTTGTAGAAAGTTCTGGTACTTAAATATGCTACTCATGTTAAAGCCAGTCAGGTTCCCAATGATGGATAACTCTAGAATTATTGGCACCCTTTATGAAATTTAGCAAAAAGTAATCATTAATATGAACATTACACAGACTTGTTTAACTGTTTAAATGTTTCACTGAAACAACAGTAATAATGCCTTTTCTCTAAAAAAAAAAAATTCTTGTAAGAAAACAAAAATGCAGTTTTCTCCTGGCAGAGGCAACCAAGCTTTATGCTAAGATATAGCTATATCTGGATCTTTAAACAAGATGAGTCCAAACATAATACTTAGAAAAATAGCTGTGGGGGAAAGATGAGTATTTTGCTCTGGATTTGAGCCCTACTGCGCCACATCTAGACTCTGAAATTTAAGAGGAACGTATACGTACATAAATTTAGGAATTACATTGGACATTGAAATAGTGTGCATGGAGGAGTGTCCTAGATCCTCTATAAGTGTTTGTAGTGTTGTTGGACATTACAGGAAATGTAAAATGTTTAAAAAAAAAAAAACAGTTTGAAGCTGTTTTAAGTTTAGGGAACTGTGTTACCTAAAATCTAATGTATTGAGCTGTGTTGTGCTGTGGGACTGTTTTGATATGTTGTGTGTAGTTTATGAGAGGTTTTGTGTCCCTGCTTGAGTGCAGTGTGTGCCCTGGTGAGTTTTGGCCACTGGGCAGGATTTGGTAGGCACTGGCAGGAAGTGGAGTGGAGAGGCTGCCAGCGGCGCTGTGGCCCTCCCCGGCCCTCTGCTCTCAGCCCACAGCACAGGAAGTCCTGCTGACAAGAGCCATGGCTCAGGCAGGATCTCATGACAGATGCTTAGGAAAAGGGGCCAGCAGTAGAGACAAGCTCGGTGTGGGTAAAACAAAAGCTATAGCCGTAAACCCTTTATGTTGGGAAAAATGTGAGCTCACATTAATCAGTTTGATATGGCTTAGAATGTAGCAGCAAGATACATACTCTAAAACTATGGGGACCAATCTGGAAATCAATAAATAATTTTAATATTATCAGATTATGTATCACATGAATACTGTATGTTTACACTTTCAAAACAAAATGAAGATATTGGCATCATTTGATGTGAAACGGAATACTTCACTTTTGTAGCTGTGAACTGTTATGTCTATTATTATGGAATTGTGTTATTGCTAATTGTGAGATAATTTCTAACATTTAGATTTAGTAGATGATCTAACGCCTCTGGAAAATGGGTTATTCCATATCTGGGAATCCTCTACCTTGCTTTACTTCAGACGCATAAGCTAATTTTTAGGCCCTACATGAGTTAGATCAGGTGTGTTAGCAGTAGGGAAAACTTGTAGTTATGCAGGGCAGCAGTTATGAGCCCTGATTTGGACCCATATTTTGGCTATTGTTGCTCTCTGCTGCCCACTGCTGGTCTCTTACTGTGGTGGAAAAAACAGCATAATGCAGCTGCACATGTTCTTCCTGAATTTGTCTTCTGTAGTAGTAAACAGAGCTAAATTAGGATTCATAAACCACCTATATTTAAACATAAATCAGTGATTGTGACAGTTTACTATATATATATATGTAAAAAAAAATCACCCTTGGAAAAAATCATCTCAAATTTATTCCCCAACATGCTACAAGATACTCTGTAAAGAATTTTTCATTTTTATCTTCGATGCAGCAGTCAGTAAGAGCACAGACTACCAGAATTACTTCCAGGGTTTGTGGGACTGCATGGGAGACCAACCTGATGAACTGTCCTTCAAGAGAGGAGACACCATCTACATTCTCAGCAAGGTATGAGAACATGTGGAAAGTTCTGAAGGACTTAAACATTACTCTCCTGATTCAGAACAGTACATGATAACTTCATGTGTTGTAGTGTACAAATCGCTAATAGATTTTCAAATACAGGGCTTAGTAAGTAGTAATGCCTGTGTAGCATTTGATGATGTGATGATAGTGACTGTTAACAGGTCAGCAGTGCTTCCTGTCAGTGGCAGTACTGTACTCTGAATGTTAAACTGAGATGAACCTTCTCTTGGAGTGCAGTGATGGTATTAGTCTTGTCACTCAGGAAACTGTTTTAGTGATTTTGGCCTGGAGCTTCGTGTGACCTGGCAGCCTGTAACATTCTGCCACCTCCACTTCTTCCTTATCCACAAGAGTGAATGTGTGTTTCAACAGAGTCCTTCTGGGAGGCTTGATGCCATGTTTGGTTAGGTCTGCCATCCGCTTACCGTCAGCATGGCTCTGTCACTCCTTGTAACTGTGTATGCCTTTAATGCCAGTTTGTGTTCTGTGGAAGCTCTGAATCCAACTCTAGATTTGCACCAGGTGTGCTGGAGAATAAGTTCCTGTACCTGTCAACTGGGATGTGCAGGCCAGCTGTGATGAGCCAAGCTCTGAAGTTTGTACCTAGCTAAGAGGATTAGCTAGATAAACCATCAGGCTAATTTAAGACAGGGTTGGCTTTTTCTGTTCCTGGAAGCAAGGCACTTCTGGCTTCAGCAGCTTGGACTGACGTTTTCACATTATAAAATATATATTTTTCTTAATTAGATTTGATCATTGATACACTGGTCTTTTTGTCTTCCTATCTCCAGAGAACACATTAAATAAATGTAACAACTTGGACTGATATATTCTCTCCAAGTTTACATCGGCTTCCTCAGGGTTCTCTGGTTTCCTCCAACTGTCCATTGGTTTTTTCTTTTTTTTTTGGTCAAATTGCCCTTAGCTGGGAATGAGTGTGTGAATGTGTGTACAAGGTGATTTGCGATGGACTGGTGTCCACCAAGATAAAGTGCTTACTGAAGATAAATGAATGAATGAACTTGGACTGATTTCTAATTTATTGTCTTTTAATAATGGGTGAAAATACTTAAGAAACATTCCACAGTTCACATTAAATTTTCTTTCTCAAATGCAGGAGAGTTAGATGGCATGCACCACCCATAATGTGCCATCAACAAAGGGGTTTCAAATCAAGAAACATTATCTCAATCAGGGCAACACTGCGTATTTTTTAGAGCAAGTCTGCCACCTGGTGGCTGTAAATGGTAATGAGCTATTTCACCAAAAGGATACATTTCAGGAATACCTTTAGTCATTTTAGTAATTTTCAACACAACATTAATGATTTATTCAACAACATATATAATAGTAATATAATTCAAGTCATTTTCAGTTATTGTAATATTGCAGAATATTTTTAATGTTTATTTATAATGTAGGCCTGAAAATATTTGTACTTCTTTGAGTACACCATTTTATAATAACACAAATGTTATTATTCGCTGACTGATGCTGTGGTTTGTTGATACTGTTTTTATTTTAATGTCTGTTTGTGCTTGTTGCTTTGGCTCTTTGTGCTGAAGACCCTTCCCCCTCTTTTCCAGCCGCAGTGACCATAAAGCTGGTTGGGTTTTAGTGTCCAGCTGCGGCTTATGGCCAATTCAGTGCAGTCTGGAGAGCAGACTAGTGGGGCTATTAGTGTCCAGGCTCCTTCCCCTTGGCCATGCAGCAGCTGCAGGACTTCCCCTGCCCCCTTTCTCACTATTGCCCAGGCAGACCCAAAGCCACTCTTAAAGGGTATTGACCATCAGACCAGGGGGAGGTGTCAGGGCCCTAAATCATGCGCATGCACACACACACGCACATGCACATGCACACGCACACACACCCACACACACACCCCTCTTTTCAAAGGTAGACCAAAGTAAGTTTGAAGACAAGTTATGTTGCACAGTATGTCTCTATAAATTGCACATTTTAACAAAAATCATTGTAAGGCCATCTCTTACATGATTTCAATAAAATTAATTATACACAGTATGCATGCAAGCTTTTGACATTCTTTATATTTAAACGCTTAGGTCGAACATTCACCTTAGCAGCAGCACAATGCACATTGTCCAATTGGAGAACAGCTGTAAATCTCCATTGGTGATATGAATTTTAAGTAATTTCTGTTAATTTCTTTTATCTTATTCTACTTATGTATGCATACACATACCATGCATTAGCTAATGAAATTCCATCCATGCTTAAATCACTTGGTGCTATGCATTAGACATTAGCCACAGACCCATATGCATTAAGCAAATCATGTGGTCCATGTGGTCTCATACATGTTCCATGAGCTGCAAAACAATGGAGCCACTCCATGAACTTGTGGTGAGTGATAGTCCCATTAGAGTTAGTTCCTAACGAAAAACACAGTTGATCTTTAGCAAGAATCTTTTTTTGTGTATGTAAGTGTGTGTGTGTAGTGGCATCTGTGTGCATTTGTCTGAAGTTGTTTTGGCAGAGTGTGAGGTCTTTTCCTTCTGCTGTTTTCACATGTCACACATGCCTGCTAATCTGTGAGTGTGGCCATTCCTGCACACACAAACACTCCGTGACACCATGTGAGCCTTCATCAGTGGGTTGGCCTATGGCACTAGGCAATACCCCTGTCAGGGAAGTGTTGCTGTTTCAAAGGACAGCAACAGGAAGCATACCTTTCACATGGTGCATGTTTACTTCCTTAACTGCCTCACACAACCTGGACAGCTGTTGTGCTGTTATGTATATGGCAGTCTGTATAAAGTTTGCCTCATGCCCTTGAGGTATCCAGTTAATAAAACTAAACAATAGTCCAGGACACAGAAAATCAGATATGATTTTAATATCACAAATATAATACAAAAAATGACCAACTTGATAGTTATTGCTTGTCTCTTGTTCTTTGCTGCTATTTATACACCACTGTTTCATGCTCATAAAGAAAGGAGAACACAGGTCTAGACTGTTGTGAGCCACTGTCTGTTTCTCCATTACAGTTTATATCTGTGGGAGCTGTCAGCAGCAGCATTAAGTTGCCTGGGGTTTTATAGGTCAATATGTGCTCATATGCACTAAGAGCTTGGCTATCTAGGAGTAGACATTTTACATCTGCCCCTACTGCACACCCGGAATCACTTAAGTTCCTGTGGGTCAAGTGGAGGACCGCAAAAAGTTCATATTTAACTTCTGCACTGCTATGACGTAAACCACATCTCTTGTTTCATTCCACGTGGAGAGACATTGTCTCCTTCAATGAGCCAGTGAAAGAGGAAGGATGGATGGAAGGTATCTGGTCTGCTCTGTGGAGATCAAAGCCTGGTGTGTCAGAGAGAAGAGAGGCTATAAAAGTCACTCCACACCATGAAGAATCGGCTGCTGTAGGATGGAGTACTTTAGATAGAGATGTTTGAGGCCAGACCATTTTTAGCTCTTGTAAGGCTGGATTTTTCAAGTTAAACCTGGTTATGGATATTCTGTTGCTGGAGATTCTGCTATAAACACTTTAAACAGTGAACAAAGAAGGGGGAGAAGGCACATTTGAGCTCCAAACATATACAAACGTTATGGAATAGACCATTATTTTTAGTAAATCGTGAATGGAAGTTTGCAAATATCGAAAATAAAAACATGTTTTGTAACTTTTAACCTCACAGGTATTTAGGATCTGAAGAATTGAAGAAAATGATTAATATTTTAGAAAATAGTGGGCACTTCCACCCTCTGTGTTATTTTCCACTGCTCACTTTGATCAACCATTTAAATTTTTCAAAGCAAAGTGCATCTAAATTTTATTTATCCTATTAATCACATTCTGTCTATGAAACATGTCAACTTAAACAACTCGTTTAAATAACTCGTTAGTAGAGAACATACATTCCCTAGTAGGGTAGAGCTGCCCTGCTCTGAGCCTGTTTGTTGTCTAAAATGGAAAACCTCAAACACGCATAAATCCCCCTTGTGGCAGACCCCTGAGCCTTCTGTGCCTAAGACTTATGTTTTTTGTATAATTGATTTTAATCAGTCCTCTATGTTGTGTTATTTTGTGTTTAGGATGTGCAAATGTACACTCACTGACCATTTTATAAGGAACACACAAATACCTACTCAACATGCAGTTATCTAATCAGCCAATCATGTGGCAGCAATGTAATGCATAATTGTCATGCAGATATGGGTCAGTAGCTTCAGGTAATGTTCACATCAACCATCAGAATGAGGAAAAGAAGTGAACTCCGTTATTTTGACCATAGTATGATTGTTGGAGCCCAATAGGCTGGTTTGAGTAATTTTTTAAAACTGCTGATCTCCTGGAATTTTCACACACAACAGTCTCTAGAGTTTACTCAGAATGTGCAGTAAATAAAAAAAATCCAGTTAGCTGCAGTACTGCGGACAGCGAAGCCTTGTTGATGAGAGAGGTCAACGGAAAATGGCCAGACTGGTTCGAGCTGACAGAAAGGCTACAGTAACTCAGATAACCACTCTTTACAATTGTGGTTAGCAGAGAAGCATCTTAGAATGCACAGCATGTCAATCCTTGAGGTGGATGGGCTACAACAGCAGAAGACCATATCAGGTTCCACTTCTGTCAGCCAAGAACAGAAATCTGAGGCTGCAGTGAGCACAGACTCACCCAAACTGGACAGTTGAAGACTGTAAAAATGTAGCCTGGTCTGATGAATCTTGATTTCTGCTGAGGCACACAGATGGGATAGGGTCAGAATATGGCACCAGCAGCATGAATCCATAGACCCAGCCTGCCTTGTGTCAATAGTCCAGGCTAGTGGAGGTGGTGTAATGGTGTGGGGAATGTTTTCCTGGCACACTCTGAGTCCATTAATACCAATCAACCATCATTTTGAATGCCACAACCTATCTGAGTATCATTGCTTATCGTCTTAATTTCTTCATGGCTACAATTTACCATCTTCTAATGGCTATTTCCAGCATGATAATGCACCATCCCACAAAGCAAAAGTCGTCTCAAACTGACTTCATGAACATGACCATGAGTTCAGTGTTGTTCAGTATTCTTCCCAGTCACTCGATCTGAATCTAATAGAACACCATTGGGATGTGCTAGAAAGGGAGATTCACAGCATGAAAGTGCAGTCATGCCACCATGGACCAGAATCTCAAAGCAATGTTTCCAACATCTTTTGGAATCATTGCCATGAAGAATTGAGGCTGTTTTGAGGCAAAGTGAGACCCTACCCAATATTATTAGTATAGTGTTCCTAATAAAATACTCAGTGAGTGTATGCTCTGTCACAAATGGATAAGACTCTGGTTCTCTCTTTACCTCCTGACCATTTAAACATAATACAACCTTCTCTATGCATTGACCATACTGGCTGCAAAGTCCCTAACCATATGTATTTAATGCAGTTGATACTGAACAGCATTCCTTAAGATTCATCTCCCAGCCTTCACACAGAGGTCAGACTACCTTAGTAGTAAGGCAGAGCTGGTCCTCCATTACTCTTCCCTTAGATCCCCTGCTTCATCTACTGCTATTTCACTTCTTTTTCAGCATAGAATGTTTCTGACATCTTTTCTTTCTGCCTCACTGTTCTTTGTCAGGCAGCAATGCATTTGTCAGAAAATGGGGCTGATGTTGTCCACCCACAATCTGTGTTTTAACTGCATTCATCTTACTGAAAAATCGAGTTTCTTCTCAAATCCTGAAATGTTCACGAAAATATACTTATGTTGTGATGGTAAGAATGTGTTGAAGCTGCTCTTGGAAGGATGGCGCTTGGGCATTAGGATGACAGGAGAAAAGACATTTGAGGTGAACAAAGCTGTGAACTCTAGAAATTGACAGCTGCTTGCCTTCTGCTTACCTTCTGACTGCTTTAAGGTTTGCCCTTGGCTTGTGTCACAACACTGATGTTTGAAGCTTTAATGAAGATGTGGAAACTGGCTTCAGTCAGGTGAATTGATTGGATTTTTTTTGTGTTCTCTCCCTCAGGAATACGATACTTTTGGCTGGTGGGTTGGGGAGATGAAAGGTGTCATTGGCATAGTGCCTAAAAGCTATTTGACAGAGCTTTACATTCTGTAAAGGCCTTAAAGTAAGTATGTGACAGGAGGACTTCTGTTAGTTGTAGCATTTCTACCTTTGTCCTTCAGTACTGAGAACATTTCAAGTATTCCATTATTATGAACACCAGCTTGTATTGTAATCTGTTCTTTATGTTCCTTGTAGAGGCATCTGAAATTCCCTTAATCCTGCCTCCTTGAGGTAATGCATTTTGCATTAATTCCAGTCATTTTTCTTGCCAGGATGCTGGATTGTCACTGTTACTGCTCAGTGCAAAGTATACTGCAAACAGACAAATATGTTTAAAATATTGAAAACATTTGCTTGAAATTGTTTCTAAGTCAATTAAATGTACTGTATTAAAAGTGGAAAAAGACTGAAAGAAGTTCATTAGGTTTGAATTATGAATTATATGTGTGAATTGCATTTGTTGAAAACTATGCTTGTTAAGTTATATTATAAACATTTAGCGTGAAGTATAAAAAGTCGTTTTTTTCTGTGATCTATTTGATGTGGTTATTTGAGATCAGGTCTCTGAGCAGTGATGGATTCCAGTTGCAGCCACCAGGTGGCAGGAGTGGCTTAGTTTTTGGTATCTCGCGTCTCAGTGAGGTTGTCTATTTCTAATGCATGAAATCAAATTTGATCAAAACCATCTTACCATTCTTCAGTAGTGTTTTGGCTATGTGCTAACATTAACCCACATGAAAGAAAGAATTTGTCCTTTTTATGCTCAAACATCCAAACAAATCAAAAAGCAGTTATTTAGCTACGGGATTGACTGTCTCATGTTTGGCATATTGGATTGTATCTTCATGGTTCATGTGCATGACTGCACTGACATCCACAGAATGTCTGGCCACTGAAGTGAAAAACTTAATTAAAAACATGAGTCAGACCATTACCTACTCAGAATGCTCCCGAATGAGTTGTTTCTATTAGCATATTAACTCATTCAGCCAGGCTGCACACAATAAATAGTGAAGAAATTTTTAATTCGCTGATTACACAATGCTGCAAAGTGTACTAATGCAGACTCATTGTGCAAGCCCTATGTAACCAGCATAGCAATGATCCCACTAAGACCACTGCAGTCTGCAATTGCAACAGTAAGTAAACAAGTTGCTCCCTGTAGAAATATCCATTTGAATCTTATTTTCTTACCTTAAAGCTTTAAAGCTACATCTTTGTGGCACAAGTCCAGATGATGTTAACATGAGGTATCCCTCTTTTTTCCTTCATACGATGTCTGATGTGTGATTCCTAAACTTCACCATTAGCTTATAAACTGCATCAAGCAGGATTTGGCATTTGACAATTCTTCCATATAAATAAACAACTAAACACACACATCATCATCAGCCTTTCATTATAATTGTCTGTACAGAACTGGCAATAGAGTACTTAACAATCTCTAATTAAAAAAAAAAAAGATTATTTCTGTTTTATCAATGCATATAGAACAAAATCCTGAATTAGACTGATACTGTTAAACACTGAAGAAAAAAAACCCAGTAAACTAAAATAAAAATAATACTTTTAAAACCCTGAGGCAAAATAAAATTTAAATGAGCAATTTATTTACATACTTTCTGAACGTTTGAAATGGAAAGACTAATTTAGGCAAAAATAGCATTTTATATTTGCTTAAGGGGCATTTATGTTTTATTGCTTCAGAATATAGCACTTCATGTGTATGTGGTATTTTGTCAAGTGTGGTATCAATAAGTAGATTCACCAGGACAAATTCATAAAAATGATGATGAATGCATGTGATGTTCTTCCATGAACTAACTACATAAAGCCTGTGAATCATTCACATCACCAATGTTCCAGTATTTTCCTTTCTAATGCTTTGCCAGTTTTGTGCTCAAGCCAGTTTATGACTTTCTGGCCTCTTTTTCAGCATGTAAAATGTATGCATAATTTAAATCAGGACATTTACTCAGTATAAAACATTTCCCGTTTTCCTTTAATGAACTCTGTGGTTGGCTTGGCAACATGCCTTGTATTACCACCAAGTCTGGAAGCATTTTACTTCCAGACATCTGAAGATGGTGTTCTTTTGTCTTATTTCCTTACGTCATCAATAATCCTTCTGCATACCCTTTTTTTTTTTTTTTTTTTTACTAATTTAGTAACAAGCTCAAAACCTTTCTATTACTTTGAAAGGCTAAGAGTCTGTTTTCCTATAATCTACCCTGTTTCCTCTAATCTACCCGTAAACAGTGCTTTCTGGTAGATTTCCATCTTGCAGTGTAGTCATTATAATTCCACTAGTGAAGTCCTCTGCCAGCAGAGTATCGGCTATCTCCGCACTGATTAACAGTATTTCCTTACAGCGCCGTTATTTTCTTTGGTACACTTTGTTGCTGATTTTATAGCCTATTCGAGATTGTTTTAGTTATGTCCAGTTATTTGCTTTGTTTAATTTCTTTCAGGCACAGCACTGAATTATTAACGTTGATTTATGACGGCAGCCTCCCAGGCCCACCACTAAACACAAAAGCAAGGACTTTAATATCTATAAACTTATTTATCTTTATTTATCAGAGATGTTTTGGTGAATACATGGTATAGATAAGCTTATAATGCATTGAAAAAAAAAAAGTAAAACGTACTCATGCAAATATTCTAACATTTACTAAATGGTGTACCCGTGAGAAGATTATGTCTGAATAAGCAAAAGAATGAGAGAGAATGAAAGACAGAGGAGCTGTGAGTAGAGTGGATGTATAGCACCTGTAGTGGGAGGTGGGTGTTCATTAGTATTCATTCTACATTTCTCTCCAGTTCTTGGAGACAGAAAGAGGTGGGGGGAGGAATCATCTGTCCCCCCCCACAGGCTCTGCGGCTGTACTTCAGAGACTAAAACAAAGAAGAGAACAATGCTGTTGCGTAGAAAGTCTTACAGAGGAACCAAATAAAAGAGTTTGTCTGATTAAACACATAAACCATGTTGAGCTTAATTCAGAGTCTCATACTTTAAAGATGTTTACAACAATCCCTTGCATTCTCCATTGTCTTTGAGTTGCTGACAGAGCTTTAGTTTTCTCTCTGTTCTCTGTACTGGTTGCTGTGGTCCTGTTTTATAGGACCTGGGAGGGTTGAGGCAGCAGATGGGCTGTCCTGCTGTGTGCCTGATTGAAATGCTGGAGCTGAAGCATACTAGTAAGCACACTCCTCAGCTTCAGTCAGCACCAGTCCAGCCTGAGAAACAATCAGCCTTGCAGGGGCTCTGCTACACCGAGCTGGATTCTGGGTGGAGGACCAGTGGACCCTGCCAGGGCACTGAGGTCCTGCTCGGCCCCTGACTCCATCATCGTTTATACACCTGCTCCCTGCCTGACTGAGTTGGCTGAGCTTTAAGCGGACCTTTGGTCCTCTAAGTGCTCTTGACTTTATCTTTTAAAAAATACTAAAGAGATTCTAAAGTAAGCATGTTCTCCACAATGTGAAAACTGAAATAAAATCACACAACCAAGGATTAGTGGCCTGGTAAAAAAGATTATATATTTATATTGTAAAAGTATATTTGTAAAAGTATATCTACATTTGTGTATGAATGTAGTAGGACAGGAGGTCCAACCACCATCTATAATTGTTTTCATCATTCAGGGTCAGTATTATATTTTTCCAAGAAGAAAATATAGTTAAGAGTGTAATGTTCAGGTTTTAAAGGTGTTAGATAAATAGAATATCTTCAAGCACATATTACAAGAAAGCAAAGTCTGCATTCACTGCAGTACCGACAGGAGACCAGTGAGATGCTGATACAGAGTTTAATGCATAGATCACTAAACAAATATGTACAGCAAAAGCACCCCCCCAAAAAGAAAACAACAACAACAAAAAAACAGGTACCTAATTGTCCAGATAATTCCCTAGAATTTAAAATTGACGGAGGACAGTGAAGATAAGGAGGCTTTCAGTGGATATCAGAGTTTCTGATGTCAGATGACAGAGTATCAGATGAATTTTTTCAAACAGTGACAGAATTCTAAAATTTAATGGATGTGAGTTTCATAATAAATAGAAATTGTCCAAGCTTAAAAATATTCACAAAATCAGTTGCAATATATAAATACTTATTATTAAATAGCTTTGGTATGATTTTAACATTTAAAATGTTCAGGTCATCCTCACATTTTTTGAATGCAGAAATATAGTGTTCTTTTGATGAAAATTGACTATTAAAGTACAGCGACACCACAATGTTTTCCCCCTCACAAAAATTTTCTTTCCTTTTTTTTCCTGATTTAAGTTTTTGGATGTATTCTAGGCTTGTATGAGAAAGTATTTTTTTGTTCTAAGGCACGACAACACCATGGCTACTACTAAAACTCATTTGTCTCAACTGTGTGTGTGTAT
>JAQQZR010000033.1:9548274-9563456 GCA_030068235.1 Notoglanidium macrostoma
TCAGTATATGCCATACGTGTTGCTTCATAGTTTTGATGTATTCAGTAATGTTTTACAATGTAGAAAGCAAAAAAAATCTAAAGAAAAACCTATGAAAAACAGCAGGTGTGTCCAAACTTTTGACTGGTAGTGTAGGTATGATGGTCAGGCGTTCCTAAATGTTTGGCCATATAGTGTAGCTTGTAATCATTTTTAGTTGTTCTTTCCTTTTGCCAGTGTGGTGTACATTTGCACTCAAAAATGGACCAGCCTATTAGAAAATAAGTGCTCTTAACATTACAGTATGATTGAAATGTCACCCGCTCCATCTGGGCTGCTGAATGACCGGCTCGTGAAGAAGTTGGCCCAGAGGCCGAGTGTTTCAGTATGGTAGGTGGACAGAATGACGGCTTAATGACATTAACCAACATACCTGTCAATGTGGTGGGCCACTCACATTGCAGCAACTCATACAACTCAGGTGTGTGTGTGTGAGTGTGTGTGTGTGTGTGTGTGCGCATGTCCTATGGCACTCCACTGGGAGTGCCGTGGTCCCAGGCCTGTCAGTTTTACTAAGAGTCAGCTGACGGCATGGGGAGCTTATTAAGACACTCTCCATTGTTAGTGAACTAGTGGCAGGCAGCTGACACGGTCCTTATGGGAACGCCTGGGTGCAGGAATGATGTTCAAGGAGCAGGCGATTAGAGGAACCTGTTGACTAAAGCTGAATATACAATATAATGCTTTAACAGAGAAAGACAGAAAGAGAGGGGGCATGAGGGCCTCATCATTTTTGAATAAACATAGCAGAAGCGCCACCTGCTGATCAAAAGCACACAACATTTTTCAAAACTGTCAGATTTACCAGTGGAGGAATCAGTTTTTAGATACATTTGTGTTATGAGACTTTCTGCATTATGATTAATGCCATTTAGCATAACAATAGCCAGAATTCATCCCTCATGGACCTCACTTCAACCATACTTTGAGTTGGCTCGTTCAGAGACAGTTAAGGATCGTTTGCAAGTGCACAATTAATTCATCCTATAAAACTCTCAAGACCCATCTGTGGTTCAAACATTAAAACATTCCATACTGAGACCACATGCTGAATGTTTTCCCACAAATTCAGTCACAATAAGCCTTTATTATGGGCAATAAAGATAAATATTATATAGATACAGGGCATATTCACAGCACAAAAAGAAAATAGGAGGACCAGTTTAGATTAATCATTTAGCAATTACACTTTACATACTTATTTAGGTTGGATGGCTTGAATTCTGTATGCTGTGGCAAATACACTATGATTAAGCATTTTGTCAGAGATTTATTAAGAGTCATGGCCAAAATAAATGTGACAAATGCCAGTCACTCTGAGTCAGTTTATCTCTCCTCTGGTAAGTTCTCTTCAGAGCCGAAACGTTTTGTCTGGGAACCGGAGCTCTGAATGGCCTCTGTGACAGTGTAGCGGCTCTTGCCCTCAGCACAGGCCTCAATATTCCTTACACTCAGCTGAGATTGCAGAAAGAGGTGCAGACAGCTATCAGACAGCAACAACGGATTGCGCACAGTTCTATAGAACACACACAGGAATGTGAGTTACACTGGTTGGACATTTGATCAAACCTTTAAACCTTCAAATGACCAACAGTCAAACATTAATGCAATTGATTAATAGCTCAAGATAATGATTTAAGGAAAAAGTTTTGCCAAGCTACATCACAGGCACATCTGGAGTTGGCATATGAATTTTGGTCAAAGAGATGCTCATACAGGACACTTACTCTTCCAGGAAGTGCCGTAGTCCTTCCATGCGAGCAGTGATCTGTCTGGCATTGTTGAGGCTGAAGAAGGGGTTCTTTGGGGGAAGCTCAGGTAGAGTCACTCTAAGAGTCACACCATAGTACAACAAACCATTTAACCAGCTATGCAATAATCTTTGCAATGTTATCCATGTAGTATGTATTAAGCACAATATTTCAATAATTTTTTTGCAGGAATTTCCAGATATTTTAGAGATACACTATATAGCCAAAAGTATATGGACACCTGACCATCAGACCCATATGTTATTGTTGAATATTGCATTTCAAACCATGCATGGAATGAATCCCCTCTGTGCTTCTGTAGCAGCTGCCACTGTTCACTGAAGGCTTTCCACTAGATTTGGAGTGTGATTGTGTGGTTGTGGAGATTTGAGCCCATTCAGGCACAAGAGTACTGATACTGAATTTTGGTGAGATCACCTGGTGTGCATTCGACATTATAATTCATCCCAAAATTGGTCAATGCCCGGGCTCTGTGTAGTCCACTTTAGTTCTTCCACAAGAACCTTGGCAGCATGTCTTTATGAACCTTGCTTTGTGCACAGAGGCACTGTCAGGAACAAGTTTGGGTCTTTTAGTTCTAGTGAAGGGAAACTGTAATTCTACAGCATTCAAGGATATTATGGACAACTGTGTGCTTCCAACTTTGTTTCAACAGTTTGGGGAATAACCACATATGGTATTGATGGTCAGTTATCCACATACTTTTGGCCATACAGTGTAGGTCAATAATAGTACGTAAATACTAAGTATAGTAAATATTAAAATAGAGAGATCAATCTTAAAAAAATAATTTAACTCAGAGATAGGATCAAATACCATTTTTTAAAATCAGTAAAAATCTAAAGGGTACATACACAATCAAAGCATTCTCCTGCAGCTTCTGCCTCAACCATACAAACTCACTGTACCTTCTTCGCACACAAGAGCTCTTCTTATTGAAGGCCAAGCTGTTTGTCTATGAGCGCCACGAGAGACATATATTTACTGGCATCATACACTTCCAAAACGAGAATAGGACTTGGGATTTTATATAGTTTGTCAGCTAGACCACTTACATGTATGCAGATCTCATAATCCAGATATGCATGCCAGAAGTCCTCCTTTTGAATGCGAGGATCCCGGACCCACACACTGATTAACTCCTGCATAGGACTATAGAGATGGAACAGTGGAGTAAAGTGCCTGTTGCTCAGAGTGCAACAAAATGACTGAGAAACAAATGGGAAGTTGTCAAATTATAGGGAACTTTTAAAAGCATGTAGCAATTGTGGAATTACTCATGTTGCTGAGCACTTGTTTTTCCATGTAAAGAGAAATCATACTTCTCACTTGTAATCTCTGATGGTCAAAAGGTCCTCAGTTATAACAGCTACTACAGATGTTAAAATTAAGAGCAGGTCAGGTCGAGATGCAGTGCATGTCAACCAGAAAACAATAAATACAACCTAAAAATGTAATTCCTAATGAAATCTATTAAAAATCCAATAAATAGAATTCTAGATTGCAAGGTCTATTAGAATACATCTACACCATACATTCTGGTCAGGTAACTAACTAATTTAATCCTTATTTGTGGTAAATTAGCCCGATATATACATATTATAAGAGAAAACAGAGGCAACAATAAAGCACAGTAAAAGGAATGAGACCCAGGTTAATCTGACATTTATTAAGCCAACAGGAGTTTCTTGATCCTCATTAAACCCCACTAATAAACCATAAAGAGACTATGAAAGTCAAAACAGACAAATGACATTTTGCAACACAATGCACAGTGCTGGCAGACACATAGTAAAATATCACACTGTGCTATTAGTGCTTTTAAAGAAAACATGGTCTTAAAATGCTACATTTTTATTTCTTTGTGCAAATGAACAAAGCTACAAATTTCACAGATCACTGGTCTTAATCACAGTAGAAGAAGTGCTAAAACAGCTAGACAGAGACCAACAGTAACAGTGATTACTCCTAATATACAAGTTCTCATTACTATATGATATAGCCCCTTTTTTCAAGTCAAGTCAAATTTGAAAGACAGTAAAGCAATAAGGTAACACATTTTAAGCAGACAAACAATTCAAATACAGCACCAATTATCCAACCATTTATTCTGTAATCTAGATAATTTGACTGACTTGTTAAAACATATCACCCTACAGTGCAGATCAGTGTGCTATGTCATGTTTCACAGTGTCTGGGGATTTACACACTTTCACAAAGAGACCTTTCACAGACAGGAAAACCCGTTGGACATTTTTGAGAGGAAACTTTAAAAGCTGCCAAAATGTATTGTTCAGTTCATTATCACTGTTCCTCTTCCTCATTCCAGCTCAGCTTATCCTCATAGAAACTGATAACCATCTTGGGCCATCTCATACTGGCCTCCCTGGCTGACAGTAGTGCCACATCATCTGTGTCTTTCCTGCAATGGCACAATCATGTAAGAACAGTCATTAACTGCTAAAGGGCAAAATGTAAATGAAGATGAAACCTGATATACTAAACTGTAAACAGTAACCAAAAGATGTAATAGAGAAACCGTGCCATTTGATGAGGAACATGAGCTGTCCATGTCGGTCAGTGGAGCCAATGATGCATTCTGGTTCTTGGATAAGAGGTTGGTCATTGGTGGTCTCAGTGTTGTGATCTGCAGATTCCCCAGTCTCACACACTGTCTGCTCTTTCAAAGACTGTTGCTGATGCTTCTGGCGGTCACCAGCAAATATACAATAGTAATTACATACAAAGGGTCTGTATTACAAAAGGTCTGGTATCTGTAAGCTACAATAATGAATTCAGTATGTTACAAGTGGCTAAAAAGGGTAGCCATATATCATTCCTGGGCATAAGGTGTGGATATTTCTGGTTAATTATTAGGAGAGTTTATTTTTTAGTTACATCACTTTATAAACTGACTATATGGTATACGATTGCCTAAACACTTACAGTGTTAGCATCCAGCTCTGTCTGTTCTTCTTTGGGTTGAATAACAGGATCCATGGGGAGATTGTCCTTTCTTTCTGTCTCACCTGAAACAGCCAAGTTTCTGAGAAACTCTTCGATCAGCTCTGGGCAGTCTAGATTGTCCTCTGGCTCCCAAGTGTTTTCAGCACTGAGGAGATAAAGTAGTAGAACCAGTTTCACATTTGCTTTATATCTTGAGTTATGAGGAAACAACAAATTACAGCACTTTTCCTAGGCTGATGTTAATGTTTTAGAATCTGATCAGCAGGAAATGGGATAGAAATATTATACATGTTTTATAGGATGTGTATTTTTAAAGTGAATAAAGAATTTCTAAATAATATTTGAAAGATCCAATCAGTTAAACATTTCAGGCTGTAGCAAAGCTGAATGATCAATGCAACATAAAGAAACAGAACCTAAAAAAATCTTTAAGTACACATATAGCTAGCCTGTCAGACATTTCCAGACGCTTACTCTGTGAAGCCTTTCCACTTCAGATAGTATTCCACTTTTCCATCATTGACTCTTTGACGAATTATTTTTTCCACAGCAAACTCCTGCACAACTGTAGTCTCTTCTGCCTTCCTGTTTTTCACATTCTGCTTTTTCCTCATGTTTTCCTGAGAAACAAGAAGACACATGTGGCCATGATTAGATTCAGCTAATTCATACTGTATCCATCGTATCCAAAATACACTGGCCTATTTTGGTGCCATGATATCCCAGGCAATGTGCTTAGTGAATGCTGCAAAAGAAGACACTGCCACCAGGTCCTTCGCTGCAGTGAATCTTGTGCACTACCCCACATACTAGGTGTGAATCAAACAGACACCTATGTCATAATTTTTCAATTCTGTACTGCTGGTTCATGAGACAACAGAATCAGAACATTTTGGATGCTACCCATCAAACATGCCCACATTGGACTCTCACCCACATTGGCTTATCATGGGCATCCCATATCATGCCATTAGGAATTTGCACATCAGACTGTCATTGACCCAACAGCTTTGGCCATATATAGGCTGCCCACAGAAAACCCACATTGGGCCACTGTGTATAAAATAGGTATTGACCCAATGTGGGATAGCCCACAGTGATCCTGCATGGTGCTTTTTTGGGATTTGTATGGGTTAAATAAAAGGGCAAATAAGGACATCTTTACCGGGTATACAACATCATGATGGAGAACATGTTCCATATCACTAGCCATATAGTCACACTATGCATAGCATACTTTGTGCCTAAATTAGCAAGCAAAATGATAAAAACCAAATGTTAAATAAGAATGACACACATCTTTATAGTCTTATATATCATGCTATATTTTATTGTGAAATTTTTGTTTTCTTTTTATAAATGTACTTATTTTATTACTGATTTGTTGACCTATATTACTCCTGATCATTCATGACGAATGTACCAGGAGAAAAAGTGAGATAAATATACTTATATTGGCAATAAAGTTGAAAAGGAAATGTAACACAGGCTAGGCAACTAAATGAAGCAATTTAAGAAAATTAATTAAGAAAATGCTTGTGGCCTATTTGCAACTTTTTAGATCTTGCAACATTTTAGCTGTTAATGTTTCCTAATTGCCTGTAATTCCATGTAATACTTTTGGGACAAAATTAACGCCATATGGAAGTTAAGGCATTAGCGGTAAATTCTCAGGTTGCCAAGCTACTTCCTCTGACTGCGGTGTGAAGCTAGGCTAAACCTGGGTCGCAAAAAAACCCGCCAACAATAAACAACACTGGAATGCTAATTTCCGTCCTCGTGGTCAGCCCTCTTCACTGAAAGAGGAGATTTATGGAAACGCCACACCGGAGAACCCGCCCAATTCACGGGTGATCTGCGCATGCGCCTACGTTTCCCGTGGGCGGCGACAGAGTACAGCAGCATTAGCAGCTAATAGACTTCCCGCTTTTTTTATTCCAGTGATTCAAAGAATTCGGCTCAGCTCATCAGGAAGAGCCGACTCTTTAAACTCCCAAAAGTCGAATTGGCATCTTTTTTTATTAAAGAATGTTGTTGATTTACACCTACCGATCATTTAAACTGTTTTGTGAAATCATTGTCTGTATAGTGATCATCAAAACATCATTACAATCTACTTAAATTTTTTAAATAAATGTAAAAAAAAGAGAGAAATGTGCTACAATTTTGCATTAACAAATATAGTAAGCGATACTGTAATGTTATTACATTAAAACAAAAGATTATCTTATTATTAGACCCTATGGTGGTGATGACGAGGATGATGACGAGAATGATGATGATGATGATGATGATAATAATAATAATAATAATAATAATAATTATTATTATTATTATTATTATTATTATTTGTAGTAGTAGTACATTTATTTTCAAATGCAGCATGTTATATTACAAAGCAAATATTTTGATCACATACACATAACAGGAACCTTATAACTGCGATAGAGGATCATTCTTCAGGTTGGTGCAAGGTTCCAGAGAGGTTTGGTGAAGCTGAACCACAATGCACAGTGAAACAAGGAAGTTATAGTTCCGTAAAGAAAACTTTGCAGAAAACCCAAAAACGGGAGTTTAAAAATGATCTATTGCCAAAAGTTTAGGGAAAAATTATTTGGGGGAAAACAATAATTGCTAGGGAAATATCCTGACAACACAACAGTGCACTTACACACAATATAACAAGCATTAACAAAAAAACATCTCACTAGAAATGGCTGTAAATAGTTACTTTGTACCAAACAGTTCATATGCTGAGAAGTTTTACTGGATGCTATACATACACGGATGCACTGCAGGCTATGCGATAAATGTTGTTAGTGTTTCATAAATACAGAATAAGCGACTGACACATTTTCAGTGAATATATTACGATGTCATCTGTATTTGTCTTGTCTACATAAAAAAAATCCTCAAACGTTTCTTCAGAATTGCGAATCGGCTCTCAACGTTCACCTTCAAGAGCCGATTCAAAGAGTCGACTCGTTCTCGAACGACACATGACTAAGCGGCAGTACCAAATAGAACAATAAAGTAAAATGCTTGTACAGCTATTAGAGCAAGTATTTCGAGTAACAGCTGTTGAAAAGGGGTTAGTAATTATTTGAATCTAACGCATAATATGGCCGTCGTTTAGCCTAATGATTATGCAGGTGCTTAAATGGCATTTTTTATTGATAGCGTTGTCTTAGGCTATATGTGAATAAAGTGTGTATTAGATTTCAGTCAGAACATATGCTATTTGTAGCCTCAATACCAGTGTTCAAGGATAAACCAAGGCCATTGCTGAAGGATGTTGTAAGTGTGCACTGCCTACCTGATTATGTTATCGCAGGCTGCTCTCAGTATTCCCAATACAGCCTAGAGTCCTGGGGACGTCCAGTTCCCACACCTGTAATTATTGTGTGTTTTTTTTTAATCACATTTGGCGATCATACAAATTATGTATTTTTGGCGTAGGTGACCATCAAAGCTTTTGATAGCTTTGTTGTGTTTACATAACTTTTCATGAAAGAGTTAAATTAAAAATGGCCGATAACGAGACGCGGCGGAAGTGAAGGAGGAGAGAGAGGGAGAGAGGGAGGGAGCCTTAAAGCGGTGGTATTATCATACTTCTGAACAAACCGAACATCATTTATTGGGTAACCTGTTACATACTAGTTTTTCCAGTGTGGCTCTGTTCAGGCATTCTCAAAAAAAAATAAATAAAATAAAACAGCCAAGAGACTCCTTGATGTTATGAACATAATCTAAATATCAGGTTCATTATTTAGATGTGTACAATAATATTTGGGAGATTTATTAGGACCGTAGAGCTTCCTGAATCTTCCACAGACAGAGAGCCAATATTATTAGGCTGAAAATATGGAAGATTTAAATTTAAGAATTATAAATGTTTTTGACTTCTTGGACTTTTGATAAAACGCATTCAATTCAAGTCACCAGTCTAAACAAACAAACAACTATAAGGCTATATATATAAAAAAGGCTGTATATAACAATAAATTATAAGGCTATATATAACGATAAATACTATAGTTATAAAGTAACATTAAGAACTCAATAATAAAAGTTATAATAGTTTTAATAATGGTGGGTTGTGATTTCCACCACAAACAAACGAATTTTGTTTGTTCAAAATTCATTTTGCCTACGTATATAAGTTACACTAATATAATATTATAATATATAATATATATATATAGTCATTGCATTATTGTAGAGTAGCCTAAATAATAGAGTCATAGTAATAAAACGGCAATGAGTTAAGTCAGTTGCCCTAAGTTAAGTGGTGGAACTGGTAAGAAGGAAGAAATCATGAACCTTTGAACCTTTTCTTAACCAGAACTTTAATATAACTAGGTATTGTAGCACATCCATTCTGTGCCTCAGCAGCTCTACTGGGCCACCATATGTATTTTAAAAATCCTTAGCATGTCGTAAATGCACATAGTGTAAACCACTATGCTCCTTGTTGTCTACCTCATAGACCGTGTGAAAGATGTATATCTCTTCTTTGCCTGTTTTTAAAATCTCATAAAATATGTAACTTGTAGTACCAGCACATGGCCACTAGAGGGAACTCTTGACTAATTCTTGAAAGAATTCGCGTCTCCGGTCTCTGTTTTTTTCTGTTTTGAGATCAGTTTTTAAACCCATCTGAAATAAGTGACTTATGAAACGGTACAAACAGTGAAAACATAATTTAAATGCGTAGGCTCTACTTAAATTGTTAAGTTAAATTAAATATTAAATTAAATGTATGCACATTTGCACACGTGTTTTTAAACACAATATGCTACACACATCGCATATGGACCTTTAACATTTTTACTTTTAAATTTTACACCATTACACTTTTCGCGTATAATAACTATTTCCAGCATAGAAATGTCATCATACTACATAAATGTAGACTACGTGAACTTAGCTACTGTCATTAGCCCATATTGCACCACAAAACACCAAAGCACGGTTAATTGCACCAAAAACACTTAATGTCTAGCACGGGTAATAGAAAAAAAAAAAACATTTTGTAGACAGCACCAAGGGCCATTTTATTTATGAAAAAAAAATCAAGGTTATGCTATAGGTTTAATGTTTTCATCCTTAAGCAGTGAAAAATTGTAACCTTTATTATGCTGCTTTGCTGCATTTATTTATTAAATTGATTACTAACTTAATATTGTACAAGTATCTGAATCTCCTATTCAGCTCTTCCTCAGAGGAACCTCTAGTGGGCAGAAGATTTCGGGTATGTTTTAGGCTCCTCCCCTTTAGAACATAACTGACACTCTCATACTATCCAATCAGAGAGCATCCTGAATCTGATTGGTTTACTTCCTTAACCAATTGCAGTTAAGCTGCCTTAAAAAAAAAAAAGAAAAAAAAAAAGTGGTCCGAGGTGCAGAGTTCTGAAGTTACTTCACATAAATAAAATGATTCACATAAATACTTTAAAATTAATCTATATAACTAAATTTCGCTGTTACACACACAAAAAATACAGCAAATAAATAAGGTGTTTATGGTGTTTATTGCAGACCTTTTTCAACTGCTTTTCTTTCTAGAGCCACAAGCATTGAGCCAATAAAATGGAGTTAACATTACAGTACTGGTAAAAATTAAGCATCATAAAATTTTATTGCATATTAAATGGTACATTTATCTTTTAATTTATTGCCTCCATTGCTTTAAACCACACTGCAAATCCAAAACCAAGTACAAGAGTAGAATTCTCTCACATAAAGAAATATCATACTACAAAACCCAGAATCAGCCCTTTCAATACAGAGTGCCTAATTTCATTTCAGGATGATCTCTATGGAAAGCTTGAGGCTGTAAGGAAACAAGTATGAAAACATGTAGATATTTGCATGGGGTAATAGGACACGTCACCACATTTCACCATCCTCATGCAGCCACACACTGATTTACAGGCCATTCAAAAGTAGAAGCACTTTTCCTCCTACCTTATTTACGATTGCTTAACTCAACAGAAGAGCTGGAAAGTTTATAATCACTGCTTATTTTTTTGTTACAGTGAAACATTTGTGTTTGTTTCTAGCACTTTTCATATATAATAGTTTTTTTCCTGTTGTATATAGTAGTATGTTCTTATTAGAAGAGAAGTAGTGCTGGGGTTTTGATAAAAAGTAAGCAAAACAAAACAAAATAATAACAAAAAAAGCTTTTAACATGTAAATCTATGATGAATTTTCTTTCTTGAATGTTAAAATAGCTTTTACACACACAATATGTATGGATTCTCTCGTGTGAGGTTTTTTCTTCTTCTTTTAAATAAACCTACACTCATTGTTCCTATGAGCTATAGCAGTGCATGTCAGCCTGAGGGCTGTGTGCATAATGGCTGACAGATGGGTTGCGGTGTGTAAGTGCTCCTGTGTTTCTGTGTCAAATCCCTGCTTTTTTGCAGTCCCTCTCCCTAGTCTGCTTTATATCTAGAGCAGAGTGGCAGTTTTGGAACGTGCCGTGGGTGAATGTGCTCTTTACTGCAGCCATGGCCCCTGTCAGGCTAGAAATGTGTCCAGATGGAAGAACCCCACTGTGCATGCCTGGCCAACACGCTGGGGGTCCAGAGAGCTGATCCATGGGCTGTTGGTCGGCTGTGACTGGGCTTTTTCTCTGCAGTGCTTTCCTGGACCCTGGCATGCTAGTTCAGCCCAGCTCAGGTTACGGACACGCTCGTGCCGGTTGTGTCAGACATGTTGTTTTTGCAGTGTGTCAACCCCATGAACCCTGGCCAGATTAGCTCAAGTTTATTTAATGAGAATGTTGCAGACACACTTAATTCATGGAGAGGTTTCTGAAAGGGTCAACTGATTTACAGTGAGGAATCTTAAAGGTGGTTAAGATCTCATACAGTACATTCTTCTGTTCTAGCCATAAACACATAAGTCATGTTCGGTACATTTCCACTCAGTTATGTATTAACTCACTTATGAATTGAGTTATTTGATTACTGTCAAGTCATGTAACAGACTCACTGAATAACACCACTCAATAAGTAGGTTCCCCTGGTATAGCGTGTATTTGTAATTCACCTCTGTGCTGTGTTCCTTTAAAAGATAATCATTTAACCATAATTTATAGCAATATAAAATAATGATAATTATATACATGGCTTATGCTACTTAGCTGCAGGGGCAAAAACAGCTAAAATAGCATGAAATGCATAGAACCACAGCTTTCACAGAAATACTCTACATTATTATCAGGCTTCCCATGTTGAAACTTGAACACAAATGGAACCTCCAATCAATAAATAATCTTAAATTACACATGTGCAGCTGTTCACTGTCACTTAAATAAGATTAGTGACCAAGAACTAATATTGCAACCCGAACCCATTGTTACATTAAGAGCATTACTGAAAGACAATTATCTTTTTTTTTTTTTTCCTGAAAGTGAACTGAAAGCAAATATTGATATCTCAGCAAGTGAAAATATCTTGATGACTGAAAAAGAAGCTTCAAAATCTTTAAAGATTTTTTAAAGAATGGTCCGCATTGTAGTCCGTCTATAATTTAATTCAAATTGTTTACATACAAAAACAAATCTTTAGTCAATCAAAACAACATTAAATGAGCGATGAAATCTGACCAAAAAGTACTTTGTTAAAGAATAATATTACATACTTCTGGGTCACATTGTCTGGTTTATATTTGATTAACCCACAATAATAATATCATGTCTCGGTATGCAACAGATTCTTCAGTCCTACAGTCAAGCATTTTTGAAACTTGCACATTCAAGTCATTTTTAAAGGATTTAATTTCTTGTAAAATTTCACCTGAATCAGAGAAATCGGCTGGTCTCAGTGAAAGCGTCTCACAGTCCTCACAGCAGTATGTTTGTAATAACTGTCAGTTCTGTGTGTTTTGGGGGAGAATATCTCCATCACCCATCTCACTTTAGCTTTCCATATCAGCACTCAAATCGTCATTATCAGCAGTGTGTCAGCCACACTTAGAGCAGTCATCTGTCATTTTGCACTCTTTGCTTTGAAAAGGCCGAACCTGACACCAGCTGACAGCCTCTGTTGTTTACCCTGGTGCACGGACACAGCCGATTGTTCGGTGAACATGACACTGCATACTGGGCGGGCGCCTGGGCCCCCTCATCACCTAACTCTCAGCACCTCAGTCAAGCCCCAAACCCAACAGAGTATCAAATTTATGAGTTCATATTTAAGCAATCTGTGGTGCGGGTGATGATTTGGGTTGGAGAAGAGAAGATTGGCTCAGATTGGAACTGACATCCTGGAGAAAGACTGAGGCAGTTGGTGAAGAAAGACCACCGAATCAGCTTTCAAAGAGCTGTCTTCTGCAGCTCAATGCTCTACAGTACATTTCTTTCTGTTCCGTCTGTTAGTGGAGGCCCTTTGACACATTAACTAAAAAAATAGGCACTGTGGAGATCTAAATCTAGTTTTGAATCTGACTACAATGTTAATAGTGATTTAAACCTGGAAATTCTTTAAACCTCTGCAATCTAGAGTTTCTAGAGTGGCCTGAATAGTGTAGACTTGAAGAGTATATTTACTCAAAAGAAATCTCTTTAAGATTTCTCTTTAAGAAGTCACATTATTTTGAAATAAATTCAATTTATTGGGAATATATCAGGGTTGTGCCACTTTGAGTTTAAATTAAATAAAGTCATCAGGATCTTTTGTTTGTTTGTCTTATAAGCAAATATTAGAGAAAATAGATATGTTTTTTTTGTTGGAGGGGATATATATATCAGGATCATATAGGCCTATAGCCTTGAGAGTAAAGTCCTGACCAGATTTTTACTCATTTTAAGAAGCAAATGAGAGAAAAAAAATTTTTTGTACACTTTGTATAAGTATATTTACTTATATATTATGCATTAAGTGCATTTAGAAACAGAAGCACTGGGATAGTGAACTAGTAATTAGGACTTCATGTTATCTGGATCCTAGTTGGTAAATTGACGACACCCCCAATTTTAGAAAAATATTTTATTTTTAAAACAAATTTTATTTTGAGCATGCAATAGTGCTGCACAGAGAAGGTAAAGGGAGAAAGTGACAGAGAGACAGACAAACTAGCAGAGAAAGCAGAACAACAAGCTAGGGAATCAGTCAAAAATTAAAGAGGGGGCAACAATTATCTTTTCCTTTTCTGTCTTTTCTGGTAAGTTTTAAACCCTCCCAATTATGTGCTGTAAACCTACTCTGTAATGTCTGTGGCCATATAAGTGCGGTGCAACACTGTCGAACAGGACTAGGTATTGACCAGTGATTTTCACCCTTTATTTATTTATTTATTATTTATTTTTACATTTAACTTTATATTTGATGTTCATTTTACGACTTCTACATTATTAGGGTCAGTAAAAAACAATCCACATTTTCAAAATTTACTTTCCAACAAAAGATTTAATGCTACAAAACGATCTTTGTATGGCAGTCAAGAAAGTAAAATAATGCATCACATAATGCCTAGTAAACTTACCAACCAATTTCCTTATAAAACTTTACAAAGTATAACTCAGGCTACTCAGGCATTTTTAAAAAGCAAAGGGTTGTAAATATTAACTGAACGTCTTTATAGTATATTTTTGTTATGTAGAAAATGTCATAATTTTTTTTCAGACAACTACTTTACTTTACATTGTTTCTTTACATGAGCCTAAGACTTTTGTGCAGTATTGAATATTTTTCATATATGGCCACACTTTTATTGTTGCCAACTTTCTTGTCAGAAAATGACTGTGATAAAAGCTAATTGGAAAAAAAAATTCTCTCTACAAAACACATAGTTGCCAACTTCACTGATTTTCACCAAGATGAAAGGTTGTGTTATTTAATATTTTAAACTATCTCTAAGTAACAATGATTTCTGGCTGCAAATATTAGTGAGGAAGGAAACCTGGTCTTGAACTCCTTTTATGTGTATTATATCAATCAACACTAAAATGCTGCTTTCTCATGAACGAACAAACATTTTTATATGGCTGTTGATGCTACGATCACTGCAGAAATGTTCTTTGATGGTTCCTCTGTTCTTTGAAAGTCTTGGTTGAATGTATGGGAACTTTGAATATGTGTTTTTGTGTGTGAGGAGGGGTGTTTCAGCGTTCTTGAGTGGAAGGGCCTCTTGTTCAATGTGCCTACATGAATGTGTCTAGATGTGTGTGAAAATACCAACAAAGCAAGATCTGTTGGTGTTGCTATTGGCTGATAAAGCTTTTCTGGTCACTCTAGCAGACTGTGGGTGCCTCTACATACTTGAAGGGACAACCATTTAATGAATAGCAAATTGGGTGGGAATCTCTCTCTCTCTCTCTCTTTCTCTCTCTCTCTCACACACACACACACACACACACACACACACACACACACACACACACACACAC
>JAQQZR010000033.1:9574581-9597380 GCA_030068235.1 Notoglanidium macrostoma
GTGTGTGTGTGTGTGTGTGTGTGTGTGTGTGTGTGTGTGTGTGTGTGTGTGCTTTGCCCTTGATAACTACTGAACTTGATCAATGTCTTCAAACAGGAAGAAGTTTAGGAAAAGAGTAGTACACAATGATCCTCATGTGAGGATCGCACAAGGATATACGCAAATGTAGTTTGTAGTAGTAGGGAAAAAATGTGATGTCCTCATGAAGACAGTGGGTTAAAACCAGAAATGTGTGTATGTAAGTAACAAAATCATTTAGGCTATTGCTGTTTCTTTGGAAGAATATTACTATAGTACTAATGCTTAAGCAATGTTATAAATGCTTTTTCACATATAAATCACAAAAGATCAAATACATAAGAGCCATTTTCTAATTACGATCTTTTTTCATTTTTCTGACCTTGTTAAAATATTTATTCACAGTGGAAAGTCTATCCCGCAGTGAGGAAAAAAATCTATGTGCACAGGCACAGCACTGGAACCTTAATCTATCACTAGCCAGCCATTATCCCTGCAGTTCTCATACTTGAGTGCCTAGAGACTGAAGGACTCCTCAGCTTCTGGCCCCTTCAATTTTTTACAGCTCCCGTTTCACTTAATGTGTCCATTAGTCTTTGCAAGGCAAGTCAATTCAATCATTATGCATTTACACACAGTATTAATTCCTAATCATAGTGCAGTTTCTCTCATAAGTTAACATTGGGTTATTACACCATTTGTATTGGTTTCAAGTTATCAGAAATGTGTTAAAAATTTAAAAGCAATCACAAAGTCCTAACAGCTGGTTGGGAATTAATATCAGGAATGTGGAACGTTACAGGGCTTTCAGAAATTGTATCATTCCTGTACTCCACCAATCTCTCTCACAGTCGGTGTTGATAAAGCACAATACCAAATTGATAAGCTTAAAATTAATATGGGGTTAAAAAAAACCTTTCTGTATTATGGCGGACTATGGCGAGAGAGGGCCAAGAGTTGAGGGAAAAAATGTATTTACACAGGTTTTATTTTGTTCTCATGAAAACACACATTCACAGTCATATCTGTCCTTCTAAACATGTTTGATTTGAATTATTATAATTCAATTTTATTTAAATTTCATGTAACTTTCATGTAAGTTCAGTTCAAGTTAGTTTGTCTATTGTTTTTTATTATAAGAAAGAGAGAGTATATATTTGTGTTTTTTCTATTTCAGTTTCAGTTTTGGTTTAAAAGTTTTCATTCTCAAGTAAGAAGTTGAGACTCTGAGTTCATTTTAGAATATACACAGCCAAAGTACAAATCCCCTTAATGTTCTGTTACTCAGGTAACACCTCTGATGTCACCTCTGATGAAAACATTGTGCCACATTACTGGAATGAGCGTTTGCTTTATAATATAGGCCTGATTGTAGTGATGTTAACCTCCTTTAGCTCTTCAGTAGGCCTACAAAGTCCAATAAAGCAAGCTGAGTAGCTGAGTCAAATGGAGAACATGTTTTCACTATGCTACTGGCTGCCATGCAGAGTAGCTTCACATCAACAGAAGCAGCTCTAGAAAATAAGATTACATCTTATAGTAACAGACTAACAGCTTATATAAGCAAATAGTTGGCTAACATTACTGTGCAAATACACCAATGTTGAAGTGGTTCTTAGCCCAAGAGCAGAGACTTTCTGGTTTGGATTTCAAACTCACTCATTGTATAGTGTATAGTCTGGCTGTCTAAGAGGGTCCATGATTAAATGACTTTTAACTAATGATGGATTCATTTCAATATCGTGCCAGCAGAATGATCCACCACCCAAATATCTGGTCAACATTGGTCTTCAACATGTTTCCTTTTCTGGAATAGTTCAGAGAAGGGGCGTGTCTCAGCCTCACATGCTTCCTCTATGGCCCACAGATACAGTATCTTTTTTACACTTTGCTGGCCACAATCTCCTAAATTCTGAAAGTTGCTATCCACACTTTCATGCACTGATTTTCAATCAGAAAACAAACACCATGACACAGTAAGCTTTTCAGAGTAAGATTTCATCATTGGATTATAAAACATTAACAACATAACAACATTAAAAGTTATTGCAGAGCTTTTTTAAGCAGTTAGTAGTGAGTAAATGAGTATTCTGACAGGCACCAGGCAAAATCTGTAGTTGGTCATTTGCAATTTCTGTCACATGGCCTCTTCCTGTGAAAACAGAAGGTTCTTGGCCATGCTTAGTGATGAAAAGTAGCATACTCTCCAGTGACAGCTAAAATCCTGGCTTGTAAGACTAGCAAACTGCAGACCTCGGGACATGTCTCTGAGCTCATATATGAACTCAAGGCCCTTTACTTGTTACATGTGAATTCTAACCCAAACCCATGTAGTAACAATGAAGATTACAAATATTTACATATATTGTTTACTAGGTTCATGAGATTCTCATGTTAAACACCTGGATATCATTAGGAGTGAAGGTACTTCTGCTTATGGGTGAATTTAATATTAAACAGAACTTCAACTAATATAAGCTATAAACTTAGAGACTTCCTAAAATGTTCTCACTTGCATGTTTGCTAACTGTTTGCTAACTGCTGCATCATATCTTATGGAGACAGGTTTCCTTCATACCAGGCGCTGCCAGACATGGGATTGCGGTGCTATAGCCTTGAACACTCAGAACACACACACACACACAAAAAAAATACATTCAACTACCTCTGCAATTTTTGTATGAACAACTTGGATTAGCGCTGCACTGTCTTGTTTTGTGATATCTGCACTGTCTGCAGTGTTTGCACATGTTGCACACGTGCACTTTATGTAGTCTGTGTTGTCTTGGAATGTTGGCACATATTTGCCCACATGCACTTTATGTTGTCTTCTGTTGCACTTTTGTGATTCTGTGTTGTCTTATATGTAGCACGTTGGTCCTGAAGGAACGTTGTCTCATTTCGCTGTGTACTGTATCATCTGTATATAGTTCAAATGACAGTTACCTTTTAATAAATTTAATTGAATTTTAATTCAATCCTATTCGATTTCACTTTATTCAGTATAGCATTTTTAACAATAAATATTGTCACTAACCAGCTTTAGAGAAATCTGGGTTTAGGTTTTGATCCCTATTGAGCAAACAACATGAGGATAAAAGTTTGAAAGCAACCAGACTCAAATGATCTTCAGGGTGACACCAAATAGTTGAATTATAATTAATTACGATATGTGTAGAATTGTAAAGGCAAACAATGCTTGGTATGTAGAAAGCAGTTTCATTAAGATTGTTATAATTAAGAGCCCTTTGATGAGCCCTAGATGGTTTTATGATTCCAAGAGTAGTTTACAGTATCCAGTTAAGATTATCCACTGAAGTTCAGCTGAGTCTTCAGTGTGAGTCTTCAATTGTTTTGGGGAAGTACAAGCCTGAACATATCCATGTGGGACCATTCAAAGCAGCAGATGGTTTGTCACAAGTGCAGAAAGCTCCAAGCAGAAGTAAAGTATCAGGATGAATCAGACAGATCCAGATGGCAATCATGCAGTAAAAATGTGTCAGAGTCTGGCAACGGCATCACATCAGGTAGCAGGAATACATATACAGCTTGACAGAGAAAGGGAACAGATTATTAGGCATGCACTTATCCTACAGTGGGTTAAAAGGGTATAGATTGTGATCAGATTACAGGCAGGGACTCTGACGGGTCTAGGTATAACAGCAGAACAAAACAGAAAGATACCCAGACATGAGGGCACACTGGGACATAATGTGTCTTACCATTCCACCGTTAACTAAACTGAGTTATCTTGTGAAAGAAAGAGCATCAGAACATCCCAGTTTAGCAAAATTCTCTTTGCCTATGAACCCCCCTGAAAGTATTGGAACAGCAGGGCCTACTCTTTTGTTTTTACTATACACTGAAAACATTTGGGTTAAAGATTAAAAGCTGATTATTAGTTTATAGAACAGAATTTCAGTTTTTATTTCCTGATACTGTCATCTAGATGCATATTTGGCAGCTGACCACCCAATTTTTAGGTGAACAAATGTGTAGGAACATAGTCTTAAAGTAAATAACAGTAAATAACAATATTTGGTTGCATATACTTCGATTGCAATAATTGCAACAGGCCAGTGACCCACTGACATCACCAAACTATTGCATTCTTCTTGTGATGAATGTGATGCTTTTACAGGCTAATACCACACCTTATTTTAGTTGTTTCTTTTTTTTGTGGGAGGAGGTCTTATTCCATTAGTCTCCTCTTTAGGAGGTGAAATGCATGCTCGATTGGGTTAAGGCCTGGTGATTGCCTTGGCCAGTCTAAACCTTCCACTTTTCCCCTGATGAAGTCCTTTGTTGTGGTGGCTGTGTTTTGTGTTGTTGTCTTGCTGCTTGTTCAAGTTCCTTTAATTATATTGGATGCATTTCTCTGTAAACTGGCAGACAGAATGTTTCTGTGGACTTTTGAATTCATTCTGATGCTACCATCATGAGTTTTATCATCAATAAAAATGAGTGAGCTACCAAGCCATGACATTACCTCCAAAGTGCTTGACCAATGAGCTCATATGTTTTGGATCATGAACAGGTCTTTTCTTTCTCCATAATTTGCCCTTTCATTCACTTTGGTAGTGGTTAATATTGGTTCAAGAAATTTTGTGTCTCATCTCTGTATTTCTTTTCAAATTTCAATCTGGCCTTCCAATTCTTATTGCATCTTGTGGTATGGCCTTTATATAGCTGCTCTTCTTCGAACAGTGGATTGTGATACCTTCACCCCTGCCCTGTGGAGGTTATTGGTGATGTCACTGATGAATGTGTTTTTTTTTTTTTTTACAGCTCTCACAATGTCTCTGTCATCAACTGTTGTTTTTTTCCTTGACTGATATGTATCATGTCTGATTGTTTGTACACGAGTGGTTTCTTTCTTTCTGGACATTCCTAATTATTGCATTGGCAATGTTCAATGCTTGTGCAATATCACAGGTCAATTTGCTCACTTTTCTCAACTTCAAAAAGGCTTTCTTTTCTCCCACAGACAGCTCTCTGGTCTTAATGTTGGTTTATCCTTTTTACCAACAAAAGCAGATTGAAAGTTCATTCATGTAACTTGAAATGAGGCCATTCAGTGTTTTGTAGGTTGTTCGTAGTATTTAGAATCAATGTGAAATTTTACTGGATGCCAGTGCAGTGTGGATAAGATAGGGATGATGGGATAAAATTTTAGATTCTTTTAAGGACTCTGGTTGCTCCATTCTGAACTGGTGATTTAACTACTTTTTCAGCATCATGTAATGACATTATATTTCATAGCTTAACAATGTTTGTGACATGAAAAAGACTGTCTGTTTGGGACTGAACTGAGGTCTTTTTTCTTACATATACAATACAAGTACAATCCAAATAAAGAATAATTTGAGGAAACTGCGTGTTTTCCATGTGGAATAGTATTACATATGTTATCTCTTTCTATGTGCCTTTATAAGTTAAATGTGAAAGTATTTGCCTTAATAACAGCAGCAAGTCAGAAAGGGATGCTACCAGTGTTCTGTCAACTTCAACATACTATTGCGTGTGCAGTTCAGCAGAGTTTGTTGTGCATTTTACCTGCAGTTTCAAATAGTTCCACAAATTTTTCTCATTTGGCAATGCATACCAAATTATGTTATAAATGTGAGAGTGTTTCTCACATTTTCTACACATGCCTCAGAATTTGATCAGCAACTATTGATGTGTGTTTTTTGCTAAGTCACATTTGCCCAGTTGTACAACCAATTGACATTGACGTAGTAGATAGTGAGCAGTTTATACTTATTAGTGACAGTGTTGTTAGATTTTAAAAGCGGTGTATTAAGGTTGAGGCTTGAAGGATCGATTTTGGGTGGCTTTTGAAAAGCATTTGGTACCACTTTCAAAGAGCAAACAAGTAAAGAGCAGCATGACGGCAAGGAGAGAGACAAAAATGTGAAAGAAAGATGTGCTGGCTATAGTGTTGGTTCACTTTGCAAAGAAAATAGACAATAGATAATAGACAGAGAAAGAGCTTTTTGTTCAATATATTCTGCCTGCTGCTTCCAAGCTCAAGCAAACAAGTGAAGGAACTGAAAAGCAAATAAAAATGTGGACCAATTATAGACAGGGGAGGTCTTAGAACAATAGACATGATGTATAGGAATACTGGTCATCCTATTCTGTGAAGCATATTTGTCGCTGTGAGGTAGCATGGCGATATCATCTTCAAAACTTTCTGCTATTGTTGTGGTTAAATGCATTAAGCCGTTTTTTTCTAATTCTATACTTTAACCTTAAATCTAAAAGTTTTACTATGTAATTTTCATAATTCCAAAAATACATGTAATATGCTTGGTTTTTGCTGATGGTTTTTATACTCTTGCACTGTCAAGGACTTGAGGACTAGCACATCATAGACTTGTACTTATCCAGTATAATCAAAGTATGGACTTGGAGATGGACACGGGATTTGCATTTAAGTATGAGACAAACATCTAATAAATTTAACCTTGTGCCTTCAGCTTTTGGTACCAAAATAAGGCCATATCAGCCATATGTGTCTTTGCGCTAGATAGAAACGCCTGAATCCACCTTTGTGTGGCCATATATTTTCGGCCTGTGAATATCTTGTTCGGAGCGAGGTTAGCATATGAATGACAGAGGTCTTGCACATGTAGAGTTAACGCCTCACTTGTTACTATCTGGGGTGAAATACCCACCCGTCCGTCACACTGATGGCTCTGACAGCCATTCAGCAGAGCCCGAGGAGCCCCAGTTTACAATCAAAGGCCTTTGACTGAAGGAATCCAGGCCCACTCTGCCAGAGAGAAGGGGTGGAGCAGCCTGTCACAGTGATGAGGCCCTGCACCAGTGAACCAGTCCTAAAATAGAGAGAACTTGCAGTGTCTAGTGGCATTCTCCATCATTTTTCAGGCAGAGCAACATGCTGCAAAATTAGATTAGTTATTAATGTTGGTGTACATCTGACTTCAGTAGTAGCAGCTTTTTCAAATACAATGTAGGAGATTTTACCATGTTAACTGGTAAACAAGAAAATGAGAATAGCTTTCTTAAGAAACATATTAAGATTATTCCATGGTTCTCCTCTAACTGCAGTGTAATGCTTTATATATGAAGCCACAGTGTACCTGTATGTCTTCATAAGCAATTAAAAATTTATTTGATTAACAGTAGAATCACTAACTGGTAAGTTCATAATTTCTCTTGATTTTCAATCCTCAGTGCCACTGGGGGGCACCAGTGAACAGTATATGAGACTTTTTGAGAATCAATTTTTTATAAAATGATTAGTACAATATGTATTCTATATTTTGTCTCAAAGAAACCTCAAAACCTGAAATGTGGTGCTCATAAAGCCCTGCTAAAACATGTGATATTCATAAAAAAGTTATATTCTTAATTTCAAGGAATCACATAAATGTATTCTTTGCATGAAATATATCCACAGTGTGGTGAATCTGTGATGTTCTTCAGTACTGACTCCAGAATGTTATTTCAAGAGAAATAACCCAGAAAGCATTAAAAATGTAGAACCTAAAAGCCTCCTTTTAGGGTCATTCCTTTAAGGTATAGCTTTAGTGTATTTAGTCAGGTTAACCCCTTTAACATGCAGGACATATCAGTGGTTCCACACATAAATTGAAATTTTTAATGTATCTGCTGGTATGTAATAGAGATGTTCATACAAGTACATGAGAAAAAATGTACTTGTGTGTGTGTGCGTGTTCGTGTGCGTGTGTGTGTGTTTCATCACTTGAGAAGGAAACTGATATAGATTTGCTTAGCATCTTGCTGGAGTTGGACTTGGACCATGAAATTTCAGGTCAGTTCCTATGGCTTCCCCTGAGACATTTCTGTAATACTGGCAAAGAACACACCTTTGTGTAATGCGTTGATCTCACTGCTGTGGAACGGGCAAGTTATCCAGTTGGAAAGCTTGCTAATATTTGTCTCCAATGTAGTAGAGAGTGCAGATAGTCCTTAGAGCTTAACTGCTGATTATTCTGTAAATATGTTCAAACAACAATTCCCCCCAAACCAACAGCTGAACATAGTTTGAGGAATCTATTAAATATTGCTGTTACATATTCAAAATAGGTTCAGTCTTTACATATAAACTTAAGTGTAAAAAAAAGAGACAAATCCTTTAAAATAGTGAATATTTTCTTTTAGAAAAGGGTTTCATCTTTATATTTCAGTCTTTTATTAAAGCCTATTGCTGGTGATCATTTAGGCACATGTAGGCTATGATATAGACCATCATAACTAAATGTTGTAACAAACTGTAAACACAATTTAAGTTGGGCAGTGGTAGCTCAGTGGTTAAGACATTGGACTAGTGATCGGAGTTCAAATCCCAGCACTGCCAAGCTATCGCTGATGGACCCATGAACAAGGCCCTAAACCCTCAGTTGTATAAAATGAGATATATGTAAGTCGCTCTAGATAAGGGCATCTGGCAAATGACATAAATGTAAGTAAGCACTATAGAGATAGACTGAGACAATCCTTGAAGTACACTTCGGAAAGTCTTTGTTAATTCTTTAAATGGTACATACTTTGATTGATGTGCACAGTGATATGTAATTCTGATTTACACCCACATACAAGGCTATTAACCACATAAAAGAAACAGAATTACATAATTCCAGGCATGGAAACTTTGCTCAGATGAATTTTTCAGCATCATGTCAAAGCCTGGAAATCTCTTTTAGTGCAGACTGCTTGCTGAAATTTTAATTCATTGCTGTACTGGAGCACTTTCAAGCTCTCATTTCTCACATGTGAAGAGTGTTTGAACAGTTTGGACTGGTGCATGTCGATACAGAGCAAAATGTGCTATTGCTTAGGAGCATGCATGAAGGAACTGAGATTTGCACACAAACAGAGATACAGACACACCTCTTTGCTCAGATATTATGAACAGATCAGACTTTTTAACTGTAATAATTAACCACCAACCAGCATATCTAACAGCGTAATTAAGTGCTCTTGAAGAGACAGCATAATAAATGTATAGATGAATTCAAATTTTTTGAGCCAGTCAGTAAAATGTATTGAAATATGAGAACAATCATACACAGCAATCATGGTAGGTGGTCATATGGTGTACAAAAAAAAAACCAAATCCTGATTTATATATTGATCTTCTTTCTAGGGAAACGTTGCATAGCCAACAGTCATTGACTATCTTCACTAGCATCAGATTTTGAAAAAAAAAAACACTGTGACATTTTCCTTATATAACAGGAAGTGCTGTTGCGTTCTGCACTACACATCTTATTATATATATAATATATATATAAATGTCAGATATGAACCTTAACATTAAGTTACTCATACTAGATTACAAAGTCCACTGCATTCATACTGTAATTTGGTTTATGAATATTTGATAGCAGAATGATAACCATGGGATTTGTAATAAAACCAATCTAAAAACAGCAACCAGTTGATGTAAGTAATCAAACAAAATGTCTTTGCAATTGCATTTTTTTTCTTCTCTGCTTCATATGCACTAACGCTTATAGGATACTTTGTTGTGGTTCTCTGTTGGAAGGCTTCCCTTCCAAAAATGAGTGCAATTTCTTAAACTGGATAAGAACATTCATATAGCAAGCGTTGCTTGCATAAACAACATCTTTAGATAGATATCTCTCATTTAGCCTGTACCACTGTGCATATGATTCACCAGACACTCCATTACTATTTCTGCTGTGTTGATAACATCACTATGTACTACCAGCGCTGTACAACTGCATTAGACATACATTATGCATTATTAATCCCTACCAGTTCTGTTCACATTTAAGTCATTCACATTTATAATAATCACTTAATTAAAAGGATCTGCTGTGTTTTACATGTGTTTAGATGATTTTACTTAAGGTGTAAAGAGGTTCTAAGGTTTTATAACAGGAAAGACAGAACATTGCTGTGCAAATTATTTTCCACAACATATAGGGCAACATATAGATCTAAAGCTCCAAAAGGAAATATAGTTCCTTCTGAAAGTGTTTCAGGTCAATTCTTTTGTTAATACTATACACTGTATGAATAAAAGGGGACTTTTACTTTTTTACTTTAAATAAATAAATGCTTTTTGTGTTTTTTTCTCCCGGTTTCCTTATCTAAAAATCTGTGGAAAGGAAATGGAGCTGTGCTGAATAATAGATTATAAAGTGTGAGGCTGCTTTTTCCTGGTTAAGCCCTGTGTGGCAGTGAGACTGTCCAGCGCAAAGCTTCTCTCTGCTGAATCAACTTTTAGCTTTATTAAAAGCACTAGTTCAAACACTTCCTATTCTCAAAGCCCCTTGTTTTGCAATCTTAAACTTTAAGAAGTAAATAAGGTACAAGTTTAGAAAGCTTTGAACCCTTAATGGTTCTGAGATCCTTAAAAAGCCCTTTACAGTGATTTCTGTAGAACCTTTTTGGAAGCCTAATTATCCAATAAACCTTAAAGAACCTTTGGAGAGCCTTTTTTAATGAATGTACTCAGGTAAACAGGAAACGGTCCCTAAAGCAAAGAATTAAAATATGTTTTTTTATTTATTAATTCAATTCAAATGTCTATACATAGAAATTAAATATTGGTCCCACCATATTTTTTTAATCCAGATATGCAAATATGCAAAACTGGGTTAATTAACAACTTTCACATTTGTCTTTGAGTGAATTTAACTGCTATTTATTTTCTGACTCCAGGAAACACATGCCTATAGCAGAAGAAACAAATAAACAAACAAACAAACAAATGACTTTACTTATTAAAGGCTGTTTTCACAAAGTCAGACTTATAGATACTTATACAAATTACAAATCTTCATTGAATTTAATTCAATATTCTTGATTCATCTGCAGTTAATGATGAATGATTAAATAGTTACATAAATGAACAAGGTTTGAATTCCAGCCTTTAATACACTGCTTATCTCAAATACTAGTTCTATTCTTCAATTATATTTATAAAATACTTTTATTACAGCATACAGTAGGTTTATGCATATTTTATCAGTTACCATTATACTGTATCAGTTGTAATATAACTGCCATATACAGATACAGAAAATGTGCTGATCACTTATAAATCAGACTTCTAAATCAGATTAAATGAAAACATAAAGCATTAGCATCACAGTATAATTTATTTACAAAACTGAGAGAAACAACCATTTTTGAGCTACAAAAAGACCATGTATATGCACAATAAACTGCACAGTTATTTAATGTCATTAATTTAGAAATCAGTGAAGAAATGGTTAGACATAGGCAGATGAAAATCTGTTGAGTAAACAAATGTAGCAGCAGAAGCTATATCATACAAATATTAAATATCAGTTTCGAAGTAGCTAATAATATACAAAATGTTTTTTCCCTTCTGGTCTTCTGATTTTTCAGTATACGAATATAAATTGTCTTTTCTTAAAAGGTTAGAGTATCTTATAAGTGCAAAAATAATAACGCGAATCATTTTTCCATAAGGCAGACAATGTTTGAAGCACAATAGTATGCATGCTGGTAACTTTAACACCAAACTGCAGTGTATCTTTAAGGTTTAGAGTTCCAGTGAAAGCAGGAACCTGATTCAAAGCAGCAGACTGCAGCATGCAATACTGTGGATTTCATTTGCATTCACAGTGCTGGTACAAATGGTATGGCAGTTTAAATGTGGTTCAAAAATGAATTATTCAGATGTAGTTTGTTGGAATTAAACATTGCATGCTGATAAACACATGCAAACAAACAGATTTATAAGCTTAGCTTAGGTAAGCCTTATTGGTTGCATCACCAGTCCTTCATATAGGTATTTGTCATATTATATATGACAAAGCCAAACAACCACTGCATGAGAAATACTTATGAATGTCTATATTACCATCTGAAAGCCATAAATTACTTAGTGATAAAACTTGACACTAAAAACAAACACAGTGTATTAGAATTTATATATTAATTAATGCTTGGATGTAGTTAATTTTAATTACTGGCAGCAACTGAATAATGAATCAATCAACCAAAGACAAAAATGAGGTGTCATGAATGAATTTCACTGAAGTCCATGTTTAGTGTCACTGGGTAAAAGGCATTAGTCTGAATAAACCATGAACCCTTAAACAGAAGAAGTTAGTTGTCATGAACAAAAAGTCATTTAGTGTTAAATATCACAGTTGTATCAATTCACAGTGAATTAAATGTTGATCTGCAATTTTATAACTAATTATCCTGGTATAACCATTATATCACAGTATTAACCTTAAGAAAAAGTTCATTTTCTCCTTTCATTTCAGTGCATTGGTTACCAATCCATTCCCCAAAGCTCAGCAAAGAATAATGTGCAGTATGTAAGTATACGTTCTCTCAGATTGGTCAGATTGATCAAGGTTATATTTTTTATAAACTCTAAACAAGGCTATTAATATGTTATTACAAGCCAAGAATAATTTTGCTGTTGAAATCATAAAGCCACGGAAACTGCCTGTGCATTTCAACTTTTTTTTTTTTACTCTAAGCGTAGTGTCCCTCCCCTCTTCACCCTGATTTGCCATCGATGCTGACTTCTGATTTGGTGCTGTGTTCTAATTTGACTCCACCCTGTAGGTGGACTCTGTACTCTGATTGGATGCTGCGGGTTCATATGACTGTGTAAGGGTGGAGTCTGTGCATTGACTTGATTCTTCTTCTTCCACTTTTGGACATGGATTGGAGGGCTCTGGGACTTGGCGTGCTTGCTGATAGGACAAACAGAGTTCCTCCCATTTTCTTCGATTGGCATGTATCCCATCTACCATTGGCTGGAGCTTCCTATTCAACTTCACCAAAGCCTTTTAAAAAAATGACTTCATTAACTATTGAGACAAAACTACCAGAAGGTATAAAAATTTGATTCATATATTTTTTTTTTTACCTCATACAGTGGCTTACAAATCCCATCAATCCATTCAAGCTGAAGCGCAGGAAGTTCATCTTTACGATTGCGATCAAAAATGGCCTTGGAGAGAATGGACATGACACCATGGTGGTTTTTTTTTTTGTAATATATTTCCATTTCAGTAAGATTAACAGTAATAATTCAGCATCTTTGTAATTATTGTCAGTAATAGATATATTTTCAAATTGTATGGGCTTATATTAGAGTCTGTACATTCATAATGCATTATGAAGAAGGATTATGAGCTAAGCCCAGGAGGGAGCAAAAGCACTTACAGATGGTGTGAGCTTCAGCTCAAATCGTTCCCTGTCACCCTGCTCAAAGAACTCACTAGTCACCAACTCTGCCACCTGCAGTGAGAGACAATACTACAGTGAATCAACATTCACTACACACAGATGCTTCATCTATCAACCAAATTAAGCCTAGAATACAAAATAAGACAAAGAGACCTGTTTAGAAATCTCCCATGGTCGAGTCACAGCACCCACGTCACACGCAGTCATAAGCATGGACCTGTTATGGAGGCAGTATCATGTTTGTGCTTATGATTTTAACTTAAATAGCTTTATATATCATAAAAATAGAGAATAATTGACCTGAAAATGTCTCTGTGCTCCTGACTTGACCAGTTGAAATCTCCAGCCAAAACATACTCAAAGAATTTGGTTCTTTTTCTTTTATGAAGAGGAAAAAAGAGGAAATGCTAATGTTTGTAAGACAAAAGATAAAACGTAAAAACAGACTTAAAACTGGAAAGAATATTATATGTGTATACATATAGTTCTACATTTAAGTCTGATCCAAAGAAAACTAATCTTCTAAAATGCCTCTGTTCTAGTGGCGCCCCTCTGTGGATGATTTATATATTGTGTGTTTAAAGATGCAGTGTTGCATTTTAAGTGCATTTGTGCTCTTTTGCCAGAGAATATTAAATGCTAGGAACAGGTTTTTAGTGCTTGGTCTGTAAAACTTACTGGAAATACAAGGTGAGATCTGTAGACAGGATGGCCTGCTTTAAGAGCTGCATCATGTTGCTGTACTCTTTAGAGCTGAGATTAGCAAAAATGTTGTGCCCCTGTTGGAAATAACATGTTTGTTTTTAGTGTTTAAACACTATTAAACACTGTTAGTGTTTAAGCTTCACTCAAAAATAATGAAAAATCAGTAATGGCCATCATAGTGATGGATATTATGATTCACTTTAGTGATGACAAACTAATTTTATGGAAAAAAAAGAACTTCCAGGGAAAATAGCAACACTTTTGGGTTTTGCTCTTTTATTTCACAAATGAGCTGAACAGTAGTAAGACAGACAATATGTACAAAATGACATTCTAAAAATTAATTTTTAGCTCACTCTGATGGTTTGGGATTACAGTGCTAAGCAAGGGATTAGATTAATTTGAAGATGTCTCCTTCATCAAGCTGCACTCAAAGAATAATGACTCTCAGATGTTCTGTAATGAACAAATTCAGCAGATTTATGAACATGCGCCTATGCATGTGACAGCATTGTCATGTATGAACCCATAATTGAGCTAGAAGATGGTATGTTTTTGCAAAGTGTTAGATTATGAAACATTTAGAGATGGAGCCTTTAGATTCATATAGTCTAAACAAGACAGTAAATAATCTGGTAAGACTGTGCTTGTTTTAACATCTAGATGAAAATCTATCCTTTGTTTGCTCATACTTGCGAATCACAAGTCTAATTTCATAAATAGCTCACTAAGCACCCATCACTAGTACAGGATGCAAGTATTGCTGTAAGGCAGTAATGATATGACAACTTCATTTCTTATCAAAGACTGAGTGAAAGCAGCATATGCACAAAGCAGCATATGTAGACCTTGAACATTCCTTCTCTCTGAACTTCAAAAGAGGAATTCTCATCTCTAAGGATGACCAAATCCTGATGCAATATGTGCGTATACAGTAAGTCCTAGCTGGTTCAGTTCTGCAAATAGGCATAAGACTTTGTTATTCAAATAGTTACAGTCTTCCATGCTTTTAAACAAGTCATGCCTTTAATAAACATTCTCCCTCTTTCTACTTCAGTGGCACAGACCCAGAGGGTCTCTTCTTACCATAGTTAATTGGCTAAAGGAGCTTATTATTCAGCAACGGGAAATCAATACAGAGGTTGGTAATGATTAAACAGCTAGGAGTTAAAGCACCCAATTAATCAACACTGGCAGGTCTTTAAATTTCCCCTTATTGCTAAAACATACCATAGGCAAAAGCTTATGAGCTTATGAAAGAGGCAGTGGATCATTTCTCATGAGTTATATGATGTACAGGACAGTATTGATCTCTCAAACGCAATGAAAACCAAATAGTCACCTCACTCTGCAGGATCATAACAGCATGGTTGAAGTGGTGATGTTCAAGAGTAGCTGATGTACCATACAGCAATGCCAGTGCTGATCCTGACCTGCAGAGGGTGATACAAATCACTGACAAGTAAGTATAGGTAGCTACAAACAACAAAACTATGCTGCCGTTTTTTGACATATGTGCAAAAGATTGTTAGGGTTTTTGGCTCACTTGGCTTGAAATGCATTGTTGGTGCCACGATGATCCAGGTCATGGCACAGACATCCAACCATCAGTGCCAGAGTCTCCATGTCTGTCAAAACATCCTGGAATCCTGCAGTCTGCCAAAGCACAGAGATAAGTTCATGGAAAAACATGCATATTACCTTCAAGTTCTTTAAATCATAATTCAATTTATCATCTTATTATCATTGGCTTAATCAAGCTTTCCTATTCAAATAGACTCACAGTTAGCATGACGAACATACACTGGGAGACATTGAAAGCATGCCTCCAGTTGTGGTAGGCCACAGTGCGGTAGTTCTTCCTTACAGTGAGCAGCCAGCGACACAACACCTGAGCAGGCGGAGGAGGAAAGTGTGACTAAAGTTTCCTACTACTGAGCATTCAAATCTTGAGAAGCTCAATCTCTGCTTGTCTGGGGATGCATTAGTTAGTGATGACTGTTACAGCTGGGAGTATGACTTCCATGCCTCCTCTCCTCACCTCATAATCAATTTTAAATTTTTGCACAACACTAAGCTCCAGAAACATGCGCAGGGAGGCGGTGATCATGGCATCATTGTCCAGAGAAAAGTCATTGAAGTGGAACTCATCGATTCCCAACTCACTGCTCAGGGGGATCTTAGCAGCCTGGGAGAGTAAACAGAAAGAGTTTTGGGCAAACTGATCAAATCAAATAATTAAACACAACAGCAGTACTGGACCTGTCAGGACCAGATCTACAGTATATTTGAATTGAACTCAACATTTATATAATTTTAATCCCCAAGGTTGATGGACATCATCATAGTAATAGACCTGAGATTAGAATCGCTATTAGAGTAATGGTTGAGAACAGACTTTCTTACTGCAGAATCATCCAGAATAAGTTTCTCATATCAGTCATAAACATTTTGATTAGTAATTTTTTCCCTGCCAGAACCACTTTAAATGCACATTTCTGCAACTGACCCCTTTGTTAAGTGCAGTGCAACCAACCTGAGCTAAAACATATCAAATTCATCATTCTGTGCATCACCATCAAAGATGGCTGTCAAAAGACCCTAGTCTATACACCAAGCAGCATCATGACTAATTCAGCAAGCAGCAATATAGACCATCAGGGTTTTTTGTTTGTTTGTTAGGGTTTTTTTTCTTTTGATGAAAAGATGTTGGCTTTAGCAAGATGTGTCTAGTTTCATTACAAAAACTTGCATCACTCTACCTCAAATAAAAGAAAAAAATTATCAGAAAAAAATGTCTAAATACCACCTGCTGGATTACTGCAGAAAATGGGATAAAAAGCAATAGTAATAGAAATGAATAAGAGCTGTGTTCATATGTTGTGAAAAGTTCACACTCTGGTCAATACACCCATTAATCTGTACAAATTAAGATGTTGTAAGTTAGAGAGGGAACTGTGTCTTCCCAATGTCAAATTAGCTAAATGTACATGAACAACTTTCCAACAGTCCCAAGAATTGATATAATCAGTTTGAACTATGTATTTAAATCACTATGTGGCAGTCTTCATAAACTCCTGCACTCCCATTTTAAGCAAGATGCTGTCCTAAATCTTATAAATTTGAATATTTTACTAATGGCATTAACAGCATTTCCATTTTCAAGATAGATTTGCACAACAGAAATCTGTGGCCTAGGGTTTAAGTCATTTTCTTATCTTCCTATCTTCTACTTTTCACAATATGCTATACTGGCTATAATCTTTTGTTTCATGTAATAACTCATTCCATACAAAAACTGTCAAAGGATGATAGCAGCGTGATTGTTGTTGATTGTGTTCTTGTGTGATGTTACCTTGAGTCGATCCACTTCAGCTTTTGAGCATGTAGCATGGTAAGACAACATCTGAGGGTAAGATAGTAAATATATATTTATTACAGGACCATATATACATATTTAAAAAAGCTTCACTCCATGAACTAGATAGCCAACACATCACTGATCCAACATGTATAAAGACATTACATTCTGCTTACGTCCAGAGCCACGGATTGTTTTGCCCAAGCTTTCTTCACTTGGTTGTACATCATTGTATTGTTGATGCCAAGGCCACAGAAAATAACAAAAGCCTGTGTCAAACAGGAGTTATGGTTATTATAAAGTCTTCATTGTCCTCAGAAATAAACGATCAGTAATACAGCCGAACTCACACCTCAAATAATCTTTGGTCCGCATCATTAAACGTCTTCCTGTCCAGGCGATTAAGAATCTGGGCAACACCTTGAAAAGGTGAAAGAGTTTTTAGATGTAGAGTACTTCATGGACGTGGCTCATAGCTTGCTCAATCCTAACTCATGCTTGACAGGCAAATGATTGTCCACAAGGTGGCGCTCTCATTCAAATAGCTTTTCTCTGTGTGATTCTTGAAAGGAAGCAATTGATATAAACCTATGCACATATAATGTCTTATATGTCTTTAGAGCAGTGAAGGTAGCATGTGGTGCAGGTACATATGAAGCAAGTACAGCAATGTTTGCTGGGCTTATGTTGCACCAACCAAATATATCCAGCTAACTGAATTGCTGGGGATCGCCCATTCACACAGATGAACAGACACTGGATGATGTCTAAAGGTCCACTATGCAGGATTCAATCACCTGAATGCCCATTCCTTACCCCTCCCTTTCCAAGTGTGTATTAGAATGTACAGTGGCCATCAGGTACTTCCAAGTACTTGCAATCACACTCCCTTGCTTTTTCCATGCTAAATAATAAGTATGATCCTCCATTTTTCAAAATCTAGGTTCTCAAACTTGTTAGCCAGCCCCACAAACACTGATTTCTCTTCTTTCTTCTTCCTTGACTTCCTTTCTTCTTTTTGTCATCCTTTCAGATTCATGCTGCCACTTGTAAAAATACGAAATGTGGAAGGTGCTCTCTAGAGGTTTGTCCATTCTGGGCTACTGTAGCAATGCAAAATGGCGTCTCCATAGAAGACGACCCACGCCCTATGTAGATATAAAGGGCTCATTCTAAGCTTACGAAAACAAAACAATTCGTAGGGTAATTATACACTAATGAAAACATGCTTATGAATACTATATTGTATTTCTGCTAATAGATCCCCCTAAATCCTACATAGTGACCTTTAATACAAAATGCTATTGAAAAAATACAATCATAGTTTCTGAAAGTAGCCTGCAAGATGGAACAGCAATGAATAATTGATATATGTGATAAAGCATAATGTAAGGATTAAGAGTATTTTAAAATCACAGTACTGCTGCTGTGCTTGATCCACTCATACACCATGCCTTTGTAACATAACATTCAGAAAAAAAATAGCTTCAATGTCAAATTAGCTAAATGTACAGGAACAACTTTCCAACAGTCCCAAGAATTGATATAATCAGTTTGAACTATGTATTTAAATCACTATGTGGCAGTCTTCATAAACTCCTGCACTCCCATTTTAAGCAAGATGCTGTCCTAAATCTTATAAATTTGAATATTTTACTAATGGCATTAACAGCATTTCCATTTTCAAGATAGATTTGCACAACAGAAATCTGTGGCCTAGGGTTTAAGTCATTTTCTTATCTTCCTATCTTCTACTTTTCACAATATGCTATACTGGCTATAATCTTTTGTTTCATGTAATAACTCATTCCATACAAAAACTGTCAAAGGATGATAGCAAAATGCTATTGAAAAAATACAATCATAGTTTCTGAAAGTAGCCTGCAAGATGGAACAGCAATGAATAGTTGATATATGTGATAAAGCATAATGTAAGCATTAAGAGTATTTTAAAATCACAGTACTGCTGCTGTGCTTGATCCACTCATACACCATGCCTTTGTAACATAACATTCAGAAAAAAAATAGCTGTAACAAGTGGAAGTTCCTTTCCACTGATGGTTAGGTTAGGGCAGCTGTGTGCCTACAAATGCCTGATAGCCAATGCATGCAAGAAGAGAGTATGTCTACCTACTAAACAGGCATATGTACATATGTATTACTTGTAATGCAGAAAACTCACCAACTATTTGATGGGTTCTGTTCCAAATGGGGACACACAGCACTGACCTGATGTGAAAGCCTGAGGCCTGGTCAGCCTGTGAAGGAACACACGTGTGAGTGTTTGTGTGTGTGTGTGTGTGTGTGTGTGTGTGTGTGTGAGTGTGTGTGTGCATGTGTGTGTGCATGTGTTTTTATGAAATAAAATTGAAATGATGAATTCCTGCCTTTGCTCCTCTGGTGTGAGGCAAAAAGGTATGGATTGTGGCTGGATATTTGTATTAATGATTGGGTTACTCTTTGATACAACAGATACTGACTTCACTTTGAGGTTGTATTAAAGCAGAATGACTTCCTGGAAAATTTAAGTACAGCTGGAAGCTGGATTTGGTGCTACGATACAGATCACTATAGCAGAAAACCTTCGTTCAGAGTGTGAGAGTGTGAGAGTGTGAGAAGCTCCTGAAATATTAAATTAAAGGCAACTGATAGAACAGCATACACAAAACACACGTCGGAGTCATATCTTCATCATATCAGTGCTACACATGAGTGACAATTGGGACACAGAATGGCTTGCCTAATAAATATGTACAACTGTGCTATTCTAGCATCACCATCAAAACTAAAAACAATTAAAATAGCTATCCCAGTTATCTACTCATTGGCTCTATGTGTGTGTGTGTGTGTGTGTGTGTGTGTGTTGATTCTAACCTCAGAGTCAAACCGGGGATCCTGACACACATCGCTTATATTAACAGGCAGGCCTGTAGATGCCACCAACTCAGCAATGCTGTTATTGATCAGCCAGTCAGAACAGGACACCTTCTCCATGCTGACATCGATGAAAGACACACACACACACACAGAAAGTGAGAAAAAGAAAGAGAGAGAGAGAGAAAGTAACAGCAGATTTAGTGTGTAGCTCAGGTTTATTATTCATTAACTGCTATACATTATTCAGTGATTACAGTGAAACTAAGAGGAAATGTATATAGCCATAAGAGTGAGGAATGTGAAGCGTCCTGGGAGTTTAAGAAGTCAATGCTTGTACAGCAGTGATTTATACATAAAATTACAAGGGGGTTACATAGCAGTTCTTCTAGTGTAAATTAAATTCTAGTGCAAATAAAAAGAAATTGTAAGAGGTGAATCTGTGGAATAAGTTGTAAGGATTCTCCAGTTTGAATCTGTGTAACTGTCTAGTTAATTATGATACAGCTGCACCAGTTTAAAATGGGCAAAATTTGGAAGTCAGTCAAAATTGAATCATTTAAAACTGATACCAGACACATCTCCTTTTTTATTACTTCTATACTACACTACAGAATATATATATGTATGGCCAAAAGTATGCAGACACCTGTCCATCACACCCATATGTGGTTCTTTTCCAAACTGTTGCCACAAAGTTGGAAGCACACAATTGTCTAAGATGTCTTTGTATCCTGTAGCATGACAATTTAATTTAATTTAGAATATAGAAACTCAGGCCTCCTGAGTAGTGCAATAGAAAAGCAATTGCCATATTGTTGGGAAATTGTGAGTTTGAATCATTATGACTCCATAACCATCGATGGCCAAGAGAGCAAAATTAGCTGTGCTCTCTAGGTTGGATGGATGGCATTATTCGCTTTCCTGCAAATGAAAGTGACACTGACCAATCATTGACATCTATCAGCTCATGTATGTGCAAGAACGAGACATTTTACTATGTTCAGCTGCCCTGTGATGTGGAGCTGTTCAAAGCAATGCAGTGGCCTCAGAGGAAGCATGCACTAGTCCTCATCCTGATTAGTAACTGTCATGTGATAGGGGAGTGCTAGCTAGTAGGTGAGAATTTGTAAATGGACAAAAAAGGGGGGGATCCAAATGAAAGTAAAATTTCTCAATTTTTTTGGCTGTTTATAATGTTAAATCTTTCATACACCAGATCTATCTAATGAATTACATATCATGTGAAGCGAAGGGCTCACCTTATGTCATGATCCACATTGCAAAATGGAGACATGAGCTCAAATGTCTTGGAGAACTTTACCACCTACAAGGTATAGCGGGAACAATCTGAGTAGATGGAAAGTGATGCAAGACAGGATTGATTGTTTCACAGGAAACTTCATGATCTATTCAAGAGGTTCTCTGGCTAGATAGACATCATCTGAAAAGTGTTTGAGGTGATGAAAAAGGTGTAAGAATCCTTTTTTTTTTTTTTTAAATATAAATAAACATCTTACAGGTGAGTGGATGTCCTCTAGGAGCAACACAGAGCAGCGTTCACAATGCAGCAAGGTTAGTGCTCGCTGCATGATCTTCCTCACGATCTTCTCCAGGTCTGTCTGCTCCTCAAACAGATCGTTCACCACCTCCAGAAGAGCCTGCAGAAACAGCATGCACTTAATTCACTCACTGCACCACAGTATATAAAACAGTCTGAGGGGTGCAACTTAAATCAAGCTGAAAAATCTATACCACATATTGCAGGGAGTGTTTGCTAAGTGTTCACATTCAAAACACTGATAAGATATTGTAACAAAATGCAGGCTATTTACTCCCTTTCCCCTGACACACACCTTTCAGTGCATTACCAGATCGCATCAAAACACTGAATACATTCTGAAAATCAGTCTGTGCAGTACAAACCAGACTGAGAATCAACCTGGAATTCTGTGTGCATTATTTATCAATGTTCTTCAGGCTATGAGCAGAACCAATGTGTAGCTTGGACTCTCACCCGGCTCCTATCGTATTCTTTGCGGGACTCAGAAAAGAGCTTGGCATTGGAGATCGATATACCACAGAAGGGTAGGTACATCTGTAGCACCTAAGCAGAGAACAAAGCACTCTGTGAGAGAGAGTTTGCGGTTTCAATAAAAAAGCAGATGCAGAAGCAACACTTCTAATAATGTTTTTCTTGTTTTCATAAAGAAATACAAATGTAGATTTAGGTTCTTAATGTGCAAGCCAGAGGCAAGAGTGGCAAGATAAAACTCCCTGACATGACTTGTGGAAGAAAGCTTGAAAGGAACCAGATTAAAAAAGGAACCCATCCTTTTCCATGTGACACCAGGATTATAAATCATTACTCTTCTACAACTGTATTTTATATACAATGGGGTTCAAAAGACTGAGACCACATCGAAGATCTGCAATTATTTCTCGTTTAAAACTGTAAATAAACAAAAGGTTTTAGAATTATTAAATATTTCAAACAAAGAATGTAAATGTTCAATATCTTGAATATTTGCCCTGTTTTTAGGTCAAAATTTGTGATATTCCATCCATCCATTATCTATACCGCTTTATCCATCTGGGTCGCGGGGAAGCTGGAGCCAATCCCAGCATCTTC
>JAQQZR010000033.1:9615022-9632980 GCA_030068235.1 Notoglanidium macrostoma
GTGTGTGTGTGTGTGTGTGTGTGTGTGTGTGTGTGTGTGTGTGTGTGTGTGTGTGTGTGTGTGTGTGTGTTTGAATTGAAATTGAGAGAGAGAGAGAATATCTCGTAATGACATTTGTTGTGACACTTCTTATAGGTGCACCTTATCGTCATGAACTACTTGCTATTCCCATGGAAACCAGACGGGATGCTGCAACATGGCCAGGGCAAAATGGCTTCCAAAATGTAAGTTGCATAACTGATGTCACAGCCCAAATCTTCCCACATCACTGTCAAGGGCAAGCATCAAGTTAGATGATACTTATTTCATTAATAATCACAATTTATTTACTTGTTAAATTTCTATTTGTGTAATTTGCACCATTGATGTATTGCTTCTATATCTACTTATATAGAATAAAATGATGTCTATATTTTATGTACAGGTGGTAATGTGCAATCATAAACTCAATATTATTAAAAGCTGATATTTAATAATTTCATATTCTTTGTACTAAGCAATTTAAATTTAGCAAAATCTACAATTTTATTAGTTTTAAACAAAAATCTTAATTGCTCTTTGTCTTGGTTCTATGTTCATACCAGCACTTATTTTACATTTGGCAGAGTTACATATTTTACTATTTGGTGAGGATGACCAAGAAAAGCTTGATGATCAGTTTCATCAAGTGTTTGATTCATAATTATTTTCATGCATTATATTAATGCATGTCCAAATGCAATGGAATGCTCCACTTCCGAAACCAAAGCTATGAGTTTCACTTTTATGTATTAATCTAGTCTTCAAGCAGCAAACTACTCTCTCATTCATTCACGCAATAAATACTAACTCAGATGTTTCTCTGTGACAGCCATTCTTGTCCTCTGACCCTTAGCACATTAAGACAGTAAAAGGAGAGACTCAGGTGTTTTACCCCAAGGCTCCAAAAACACTGTGTCCAAATCTGACTCTGCGAGACTGGAAATGTACGCTGCTGGAGCGGACTGCCAATGTGTTGCACAACTTGGAGAAGTCCCAGTGGCTCACTTCATATCAGCTACACTACACAGGTCTAGTACATCTCATAACAATGTAAATGTGTGTGCAGAATACATATGGATATAATGTAGCAAGGGTTAAGTTTTATCACAAAAAAAACCCTCAATATTGCAGATGTCCCATGCACATGAAGCACTGCTATTCAACTGTAAAGACAAGGGAAGTTCAGATCCTCACTGCCTCATTGTGCTGTTACAGGTGTTGGTAGAAGTGCATTTGGCTTCTATTTGACAGGGATGAGGGTTCCTATCTTTCAGAACAATAAAAGCAAGAAACCAGTCAGTCAGGGTTGTGTGCAGAATCATAAGTGGAAAGTCAAGCAGAACTAGCTGTTAAAATTCTCAGTAGCTTGATAATGCTGTCTATCTGTTTAAAACTATTCCATAGCAGATGCATGCATCAAAGGAAAGTCATTGTGCTGTTGTGCCCCAAAGGAGGGATTTATCATTAAAGTTTACTGTGCTCTTTTGGGTATAATAAGACAAAATTCATAAAAAAAAAATTATTTGATTTTATAACCACAGTAGAATAGATGCAAGTTCCATAATAAATTCATATGGAAATGAGTATACCAGAAAGGTTTACATAAAATAAAGACTTAATAATACTAAATGTTCTCAGTGGTAAGTGATATCAACATAGCAATGGACTAATATAGCATTCTTGGCTCTCTTCCAGGCACTGGGCCCACTAACCCTATAAAACTAGATGACTTTAATGAGAAGACAATCGCCTTGATTACAGGAGAAATGAACCCTTACACAGCACAGCTGGTATGAAACACATATGCAGCACAATTTAAAAACAGAAATTAAACATGATGCTACTCATCCTTGTCCAGTTAAACATTTAACTGTTCAGCCATCAAGTGTTATATTCTCTCCTTTTAATTATTGTTTCCTCCCTTTTTTTTGAGCTTGAATGAACACTGAACACTGAACTGTGATATTTGTCTCAGAGGGAGCGATCCTATCCCAGTCTGCTTCCTCCTCGACCACTTGAAGGACGCAAGGCCAGGATCCTGCAGAACCAACATCGTCTGGAAAGCCCATGCCCTCCCTGCTCACCTTCCTTTCCCCCAGAGCCTCCAGATGTTGGCATGGTTTTTAGCCAAACACATGGGCCAATGGACACTACTGCTGAGAGGATCCCCAGTCTGGAAAATAGGCAGTGTCAACAATATAGTCCAAGTCTAGAGGATGAAGTGTTCAAGTCCAACCAAGTTAATGAATCAAGTCAGACATGTCAGGTGGTTTTTAATAACCCTGCCTACATGTGTGACGTGTGCTTCGAGAGAAATTGTGCCTGCAAGCTATCTGAATCAGATGGCACTAAACCACAAACAAGCAGCATCACCAAACCTGCTTTGACAGTAAATGAGACAGAGAATACCAAGCTGAAACCGTTTTTGGCACAACGCAAGTTTCAGTCTGCACCGCCAGAGAAGGAAATGAACAAGAGAGGTTTGTTCAATAACAGAACTCAGAACTATGTGGTAGAAAATAACCCTTTTGAGCTAAAATGCACAGCACCACCCAGTGCAGAGGAGACAGACAGGCATGTGCGCTTTGAGAAATCAGAGAAAGACTTTGAAGAGGAGGAGAAAATAAGGCAGGGTTCTTGTACTGTTCCCTCCATTCGTCCGCGCTTCTCTAGAGGTGCCTTTGCGTACGGAGTAAAGAGAAGCAGCAGGGATTTGGGGTCTGATCTGCTGGAGCTTCAGGACTCTTTCAGCCGAACAAAGGCCCATCAAATGTTCTGTGAGTCGCTGCAGGATGCCACTGTGGACCTCAGGGACAACCATCACACTGGGAGAAAGCACTTCTTCTATGGCTTGAACTCTTACTATTTTCATAACTGAAAACCTAAAATATAAAGCTGCTTTAAAGTGGAATAAATGCTTGTGATGGTAGAACTGGTTAAGAGGTCTGCTTAATGCCATAAATGTACTTGTGTACCATTAATTACTCTAATTCATCCTTTATCCTATTTTTTATACAATTCTTCATTGTCCTTTGTGTAATTGTGTGTAAAAATAAATTTGCTTATAAATGTCACAAACCGCATGACTGCTATGCTAAAAATTAAGAATGATAATGCCTTTAAAGCCAGTACTTTTACTTTAAACTGATTGTTGAAGACAGTCCTGACAATCTGCTGCCATTTCTATAGGAAAGTGCTGTGCTGACCTTTGTCCTTCTGTGAAAAATATTCTGCTTATTTCCTCTTTTATTAAAGCTCTTTCAAACTAGTGAAAGACATGACTTGCTGTGTGCGTCCTTGAGAAGACAGCGCATGCTTTTGTTGTGCCTTGCTTGAGCTTGAGGCATTCCAACAGGCTGAGCTGTACTCTGCACTGATGAATGTTCCTATTCACAGCCTCTTTGCATGCAGTCAAATTCGTCTGTAGAAAAAAGTGCTATTTATTTGGATATCTATTATACTACAAGACCTTTATGAAACATGGGAGGGAACATGGGGAAAAATTAGGGCTGGACTATGCTTTTGGTACCTAGTGTTTAAAAGTAAGATGTACTGGCTTTTTTTTTTTCTTTTTAGCTCTAGTGCTTTACCAGGGCCTCTACAATGCTAATTTTTGCTTTTTCCATGCTAAATAATAAGTATGAACCTCCATTTTTCAAAATTTGGGTTCTCAAACTTGTTAGCCAGCCCCACAAAAACTGATTTCTCTTCTTTCTACTTCCTTGTCTTCTTGTTGTCCTTGAGTTCCTTCTGGATTCACACTGCCACTTGTAAAAGCAGGAAATGTGGAATGCGGTTTCTAGCGGTGTGTTACAGGGCTACTGTAGCAGTGCAACATGGCGGCTCTGTAGAGGTGGACCCATGCCCTATGTAGATATAAAGGGATCATTCTAAGCTTATGAAAACACAGCGATTCACAGTTTGAGGTAATTATACACTAATTAAAACATACTTATGAATTCCATAAGTATATTATGGAATATATATGCTCTGTTTCTGTTAATAGATACCTTCAAAATCATACATAGTGGATCTTTAAGCATTGGTAGAAATATTTGTCATTTTTGCCTGTGATTGATTCTATGTACTTTGGAGAAACCTTTAAAGGTTCTATCCATGACTCTTAATTAATATATTACATTATGTCCTTAATTATTATATACATTATATCCATAAAGAACCCCTTAATTCTACATAAAGAAAATACAGTAAAACCTTATCTAACCTTACAATGTGGCTTTGAAAGAAGCTTAGACAAAATCTTCAACAATGTTAAAAAAAAAAAAGTTCTATTAAATATATTGTAAGTATATTTCAATGTTTATTAGCGAATGGATGTCTTTGGAAATAAAATCAAAAACAGTTTTGACTGAAAATTCAAGTATATATATTTGTTGCAATGCAAACAAATATCCACTAGATGTCATGAATCAACCGTTATTTTATCCTTTTTTCAGCATGTGTTTTGAGAGCCATCTTCCCACATGTTCACATGTTGCTCCTGGCATGAACAGTGATCAAATTTGGCTCCAGGATTCAGTTCCATGCCTGATCTAATCAGTCAGTTCTGTTAGATCAGGACTGGAGCTGAATTTTATGGCATATCAGACTTCCTTCTTATAGGTTCAGTGTTCTCTAATTTATACATAAAAATGACATAAAACATGAATATTACACAACAAGTCACCATTTATATAGCTTTTAATGCCATGGATTGTGATGCATGGCGTATTTACCACTCCTGTCACATCTATTACAGAAGTATCATTTATTTTATTTTATTATTATTTTGTTTATCCCATACAAATTTGATTTCAAGAAGAATTCATTTGAATTCTGTGTGACATTTATGCTGCTCAGAGACAGCCATGTGCCCCCTGGAAATTAAATTCTGATAAACTCCCTAAATTCTTACTAGCCACAGGCTTATGAAGGTGGCTGCAGGATTGCAGCATGGTAAAAGCCCACAAGGCTTACACATACCCACTTCTGATGAATGAATGCTTGTTTCTGTGACACACCTGGGCCCTTTCTGTGATGAGGCAGTGTGTAATACTCCAGGACTGTGCTAAAAATACACATTCCATAGCAAACACACCCCCACAACACATATCATGCTGGACCGTGACTAACAACATCTATATAGCATCGCTTATTCATAACATTTCTAATACCACAGGCAGTCTTGTTTATTTGAAAAGATAGAGGAAAATTTGTAGGTGTTAAAGACTTAATTTCAAATGGAATGAATGTACAGGGAAAAACTATTCACTACCTTTCCTCATTGAAATCCCTTTGACCTCAAAGCACTGGTACTTTTTAAAGAAAGGTTGACTCCATGAGGGATTCGTTCATTTGTATCCATACATGAAACGTTCAGTATCACTTTCATTCCTCTCCCAACATTTATCCTCTTATTGGTGTTGTCATGGTGATGAAGGGACTATACTGGGTAAAAATGAGCAGATGTAGACCACTTTTAGCAGGAGGATATGTCATACTGTAGATATGGTAGCAAATGTATTACTGAGTTGATTTTTTTGTGCCCACAGCTTACACTTTTTAAAAATCATAATAAAACGATACGACAAAAGAATGTAATATCACACCTCAAGTATCCCAGTAGTCTTATCCAGACATCAACATATCATATGAATGGCTTGAATGCCAGATTTAATCATGATATGACAATAACAGGGAGAACTTCAGGTACACAGTTAGGTCAAGAACGTAAAAGGGCAGTTCTGTGTACAGTATGCCTCAGGGATCTGAATCCAGAAATAAAAAGCACACCTTGAGCTAATTTTCAAAATCTCATACTCACCTCAACTCATACTCACAGCCCAAAATGCCTAATATCTGAAACACAAATATAAGGTCATTAAATTAAATGTAAATGTAGACTTTGTTTATTTTTATTTTTATAAATAATTGTATAATTACAATTATTTTTATTTTTCCAGGATCTCAAGGTGCTTTGTAACAGTGGTTGTCAAAGTGGGTCCAGGTGCTTGTGAAGATTCACCAAGGATTTATTATTATTATTATTATTATTATTATTATTATTATTATTATCCATCCATCCCATTTCTATCCCTTATCCATCAGGGTTGCAAGAGCCACTGTACAACCTGGGAAGATCGTCAAACTATCGCAGGGCTAACATGGAGAGGAATAACAATTTACACTCACATTCAAACTTTTGGACCATTAAGAGTAGCCAGTTGAGTTGCAGTTCTAACCACTGACCCACTGAGCTGCCTATTATTATTATTATTATTATTATTATTATTATTATTATTAATATTATTATTATTATTATGTTAGAGTGGTGGAAATGACAACACCCATATTATTAGTAGGTTTGACCTCAAAAACAAGCAGCCTTATAAATAGTGTTAAATTAATAACAATTTCTGAAAATGTGTTTTGTCTGAAAAGTTCAGAGTGGCTTTGTTAAGCAGCCAAAACTTGTATAGTACGCTTTTAAATAATGACAATGACATTTGAATAATTAGATAATTTCCTAAAATAAATCTGTACTGATGTGGTTCCTGGCTGTGAAAAGTTGGAGAAACCCTGCTGTACACACTCTCATGAGAACACACTTGCAGTTCATTCAAATGGGCTAACGCTTCTGGGAGATGTTGCGCCTGCGTCACGGAACGATCAAAGAGTCCTAGCCACGCCCATGTTTGCAGCATCTTTCTTTTTATTGGCTTGGATTCGTGTCACTCACTCTCTGAACGCTCAGACCCACCTGATTGTGGACTATTCTTTCTGAAAGTAGGCACTGATCGGACATGACATCCTCTGCTACTATGTAGGTGATCCGTTGGAGCGAAAATCATCAGAGGAACGGAAATATATGTTCACTCTTTCATTGCTTCCTAGTGGGGAGAATTGCGGTAGTTTACCAACTCTACGGGGGTTTCCCTCTATTACCAGTTTTATCCTAAGTAGCGAGTAGCGTTCATACTCTGCTTTTACTTTTTTGTTATTCGACATGTCCGTGTTTTGGCTCTGATTCCTTAAAGCATCACATCCGACACGCGTTACAGTTTTCTACTTTGCCGGAAATCGGAACTGAAGCAAGCTTCTGTTTGGGTCGAAGTGGGTAAGTGACATGTTTTGCCGCTACACTGCGCTTTATCATAACCACTAGTGATGATCACGTGTATCGCCTGCGAGCCACGCAATCCAAGAGCATGTTTTTACCTGACTATTCATGCCATGTAAACCTAGTCCTGAGCCGGGGCAAATGAAGCTATTAATCCAAAACACAGTACACTGTCAGAAAAAAAAGTTTCTTAAGGCGTTTTAGGCAGGTAAATTTGTTTGAGCTTCTTAAAGGAGAACTTTCTGTAAAAAAGGAAAAGCTTACATTTGTTGGTCCACCGAATGTTCCGGGAACGTTTATTATTGGTTCTGAAAATGTTTGTGAACATTCTCTGACCCATCCCTCTACAAACCTGTTACTATACTGATATAAACATTTCTGCTTGTCATAAGGTTCCAATTACATTCGTATACAATACATCAGGACCCACATAACAACAACAGCATGATAATAATAATATTAATAATATTATTAAAAAATTAAATATCTTCATGTTCTCATAGTCTTCCTCAGGGTTCTCTGGCTTCCTCCCACTTTCGAAAAACAGGCAGGTAGGTGGACTAGCTACATGAACTCACCCCTAGTTGTGAATGTGTGTGTGCATGGCATGCTACAATAGATTGGTGTCCCATCTGAAGTACATTTTCCAGCCTTGTTGGAATCTATGACCTTCATCAGTATAAAGCGGTTACTGAACATGAATGGATGGATAATCATTATCATAATTTAAAAAAAAAATGTTTTAAAGTTCCCAAAATGTTTCAAGAGTAACACTGAGCATTATGAAAATGGTTCCCAGAAATCTAAACAAAGTGGAACCAAATGGTAATGCTAGGGAAATTGCCTTTGTTTGCTGGGTTGCATGGAACATTCTGGGGTTTCCCAACCAGATAACCTTTACGGTTCTTCTAAGAGTATACTCATGAATGAAAACATTTTATAAAGTGATCAAACTCGACCTTGTCAAAGGGTCAGACATTTCAGACCGGAGGATATGAAGATAAGATTCATCTTTACACACAGTTTTGGGCTCAAAGTGTTCATGCCATTAAGATAAAGGTTGGTGCCAGAATACTTGTTTCCTTGGGTGGGCAATATAATATCTCACAATATAAAAAAATCTCTCCACAGTACATAATATATTTTATTATATAATTTTGTTGAGGATGGGCTACAAAATTGTCAACCATGGATACTATAAGTTTAGAGATTTACAAACTAGCATTTGTAAAAATGTGAGTATTTCATGAAGAAAAGTAGAGAAAATTAAAAAGAAAGACTGGGAAAAAGGTCAGACACAAGACGATAATGCTGACACTCAGAAAATCATGATTATGTGTCATGATGTTATTATACAACAATAATCATATTGTCATATTGCCTTGTCCTACTATTTGCAGTATTTGGCATTGTTCTTGCTTCAAGGGCACTGTTTGCTCAGGGCTAGTCTCGCAAACCAGATCTCCAGCATCTCTTGAGTGTCTGGCTTGTTTTGTCAAATTTTCACAGAAAGTGTCTGTTTGAGTGACATGGCAGATAACCAAATACAGACGTTTTTCTCGTAGCCTGTCGAAAAACGTGTGGAATTATCTCATTTACTTATCACAGAGTACTTTACTCGTACCACTTGAACAACTTTTGAATATGGTACTCTGTGAAATTGTTATCAGCCAGGCGACTGTAACTCATAAACACCAAACGTATGGAAATATCCAAGAGTTTTCCCATTGGAACCCAGCACAACGAAGTGTGTTTACACAGATGTATGGAGAGCCAGTCAGATTACAACTTGAGGTCTTGTAGCCATGATTGTGGAGCAAAGAATATAGATATGCTGTGCCTAGTGGGTGGAGTGTCTGAGGCTGAGACTAGCTTAGGTCATGTATTGCTCATTCAATACAATATCTGTAAATAGGTGAAAATTAAAATAGTGTGAGCCACCAACATGCAATTAATCAGGACAGCTTTAGTCAACTTTCAATCATGCTATGTGCCAATTTAGAACATTGCTTGTTTTGCAATAGCATTCAGATGTTCTAGCCTGGGATTTATGTGTGTTCATGCATGGCTTTAGAAGGCTGAACACTTGAGTGACTGTATATGTTTACAGTTTGAGTTTTAAAAAAAAACAGCTTTAGCAAATGTCCGCTAAAATCAGTAACAACCTTTAACTATTCCACTGTCTTCTCTCATTATACACAATGCGTCTATTACATACTTTTACTCTAAGTACATTATTAATTTGTCATAGTATTCACAGCATTGTTATAAGCCATAGTATTCATTGCCATTTTATATTTGCGATCATTTTATACACTATATAGTATTTAATCCCTTAATTCCAGCAATGTAGTATATGTGACTTCTGGAGTGATTGCTCAGCTTTAAGAAAATGAATTTTTAATATTGTTATTTCCACTCAATGTGTCAGCTGAGCTTAGATTTGTTTGGATAGCTCACAGAATGTTAGTCATCAATCATGAAATATTTAGAAGGTATACAGATCTTTCTTATGTATGCTATAATATATCTAGGAAAAGAAGCTAGCTGCTTGTTTAAGTGTCATGCTCAGAGTACAGCATGGGAATAGGATGTTCTAGCGCTGTGAGTCAGTTGGTAGGATGTAGACCTCAATTTCAGACGCGCCACAGAAAGCCAGGAAATGACCAAACAGGGCTGGAGTCTGTCTCTCCTTGAGCTGAGATATACACCTCTGCGCTAAATAGCAGCATTAATGTTTCAGTTGGAAATTGGGTAATCACTCCTGACAATGGATTAAGTGACAAGTGCAGAGAAGGTCAAGGAATCATTTACACTCCTGTAGCTTTTCTAAATGAAACGATTTGAAGATGTCCTTGGCTGAAGTTCATGTTCTTGTCTTTTATGAAGTTCAGTAATGCACACATTTTGGAGAATTACTGCACTTAATACAAAATACTGTTTGTAGTATTAAATAGTCTTAAGATATATCCCAATATAGTGCATGTCTAGGAAAAAATATTCTTAAATATTTCTCTGTCACCATGGTAGCAGACTGCGGAATGCATGTGCAGTAGAGTCGCATGCCAGGAAAAAAAGATCTGTTTGAGGCTCATTGAAATAGCTTCAACCATTATAATGGAGGCTAGTACATCAATCAACAGCACAATTAACTACTGTTAGGGAACGTATGTATTTATTTTGTATTTTGAATTGGACATGTTGGCTGGTATCTCACTTCGTACCTGCTCGGTGTAGGAGTTGTGAGGAAGATCCATTTTTTTTCACAGTGTGTGTTTGTGTGAGACCGATACAGCCATGACACAAAGCAGCGAGGCACAATAATAAAGTAGTAAGAAAAATATAGCTGATCATAATATCAATTTTATTGCATTCATGAAACAATCCTCTAGTTCTCCATACAGCAGCATTCTGGACAGCATTGAAACATACTGTTGTTTATAGCATTCCCAGCAGAGGTGATTGCTGATGTAATGCTAATAATCTCACCGGTGATCTATCTCACACAATTTATAAATATTTTTATCATCCCAGTTGCACTATATGAGCGTTGAGCGAATGAAATTGTTGTAGGTGTTATCTAGAAAGCTGGACAAAATTGTCTGCCAAATAAATAGATGTAAATGTTATGGATAATTAGTGTATATATGCTTATACGTGAAGAGTATCTGAGGTCTTTCTGAAGCACCGTGTACCCTGTATAGCCAAAAGTATGTTGACAACTGATCATCGCACCCATAGGTGGATCTTCCTCAAACTGTTGCTACAAAGATGGAAGCACCCAGTTGTATGGGATGTCTTTGTATGCTGTAGCATTACAGTTTCCCTTCACTGGAACTAAGAGGCCCAAACCTGTTCTAGCATGACAATTCCCCTGTGTACAAAGTGTGGTCCATAAAGACTTGTTTTAACAAGGCTGGAGTAGAAGAACTTGAGTGGCCTGCACAGAACCCTGACCTCAACCCCACTGAACACCTTTGGGATGAGCTGGAACCCTGACTGCACCCCAGGCCTCCTCACACAACATCAGTGCCTGAGCTCACTAATACCATGGCTGAATGAACACAAATCCCCACAACCATGCTCCTAAATCTAGTGTAAAGCCTTCCCAGAAGAGTGGATGTTATTATAACAGCAAAGGGGGAATAAATCTGGAACGGAATGTTCAACAAGCACATATGGGTGTGATGGTCCAGTCCCCACTTACTTTTGGCCACATACCTAAATGAATTATTTTACCAGAATAATTGTAAAATATCTTGGCTACTATTTATTACTTTGGTAATAACCTAATAGCTATCTTTAATGGTGAGTCCAGTGGGTCCAGTGAGTGTTAAAATCCTCACTAACCAAAATTGTCAAAAAATGGATGTAGATTTTGAAAAGTAACGTCATTATATTAATTATTATCATATTAATGTTATTAAGCCTTGATTTCAAATGTACCAACAACAGAGTGCTGTTTGTAAGAGTACACTGTACAGAGTAATTACACATTAATAATTGCATACATTCTGTGCTTCAGCTCTTCTATGGAGATATATAATGTAGTTCTGGACTAAAGTACTAAGCGTTGCGTTATGCACTGTGGTCGCTCAAAGATACAGACTGCCCGCTCACGTCTTCACGCTGCACTCACAAATACAGGTGTAAAATATGAGAAGAATGAAATTTCCGGCATGGGAAAGGGAGGACTTTTTACTTTCCGGCTTCTCAGTGACATGACAAGTTGTGTTATTGTACCTTATTAGCTTCAATAGAGGGGGATATTGATGAGGTAACGGTAGCTGTTGATAGCAGCCATAAGTAAAAACTTGAACTATCTTGATACATGGGCATTCCATAACATTAAACTTAACTCTGAATGGTTAAAATGCATGAAAGACATGCCATCCTTCACTGGAAATCTCTATTCGTGATCCTAACAAACTCATGTAATAGGATGATATCTTGTTATAGAACTCTATCTCGAGAGCAGGAAGAATTCCACTACCAGCTCTTGTGCTCTAACATTTTTGGCACTAACACCACATTTGTTTGCACATATCCTTTGTGCAGTATTGCCCTAGAGTGAAATACTTTTCAAGGTGTTGTTACATAAAGAACCTTGGGAATGTGACTCATTCCTCTGAATTCCTTAGTGCTGGTGTGAACATGTGGCTCTCTGTGTGAAGGGTTGGGCAGAAGAAACGAGCTGGATTCAATGAGCAGATGTTTAACTCGTTGTCTCCGCCTGCCAGCCACGCCCACACAAGAGGAGGTTTTGGCATTTAAATGACAGGGTGAGGGTTTATCTGTATGACATAATTGCAATTCTTTTTTGTTTCTTTGTTTCTATCTTTTTATTTTTTTTTTATGTGTGTTGGATGTAATATCTACTGTCTTTGATGGAATGTCACTATTCATAATGTGTGTGTGCTCTGTTCCTGTCACTTTGAATGCAATAAGTGAAATATTACTATTGACTGGCCAAACGTCAGAGCTATGAATAGTCATTAGAGAAGAAAGCATATGTTGGTTAGGTGTGTTGCTTTAGACGTGTTATGCCTGTTATTTGTAGGTGAAACACAACTATAGGCTCAGCTTCCATGTATGAGACATCATGTTCAGTTCGGCTTCACGGATGAACAAAAAAGGCCAAAGGATAATAATATCACAGCTGCCAAATGACCCAATCTTCTGCCAGCTTCTTTTTGCCTGCCCCTTAATGTCAGCTATAGTGTGACATTGATGAATCTGCCCTTTGAGATGAAGAACCTTATCATCCACATCCAGATAATAATGTTGCGGATGTGATGCTTGACTTGTATCTGCTTTGTGTCAGTGTGCTGTCTTTCAAATGGTTGCCCCATTACGAGATACTGTCTCCTTTCTTTTTAGATACAGCTTTGTTTTCTGACTCCTGCATTTAACTTGAATGACAAGGCCTTGGCATTTTCATTCCAGGTTTTTCTTCTAGTTTTATTTGCTGGTAAGTCAGTGTCTTGTTAATATCTTGTTACTATTGTTCTGTTATCACATGATTTTAGCTGTATTTGGCTTGGCATCATCCTTGTCTCATTGCAGATCTTGCACTTTGGAAAAAAGGTGTTTTTTCTGGTCTTAGAATGGATAATCTGACATGCTGTGTAGTGCATCAAAATCAGAGCTCAAAATCAGAAGAAGGTATCTATGGCAATGAACCAAAGGAGGAAAAACTGACTGTGTTGTCTAGGTGGGAGGGACGGCATACTCTCTCACCCCTGTCAATCACAGCGGCAGTAGCCAATCATGGGCATCTCTTGTATATGGAAGAGGGCAAATAAAGCCTTCCTTGTCCTTCCTTAGCCTTTCAGTGTGTTACGTTGCCCTGGGATGCAGCATGAGCAGCAGTTTGAAAAGATGCAGTCGACTGCTTCACAAGTCTCAGAGGACGCTCGTGTTAGCCTTCACTCTCCCCAATCGATAGCTGTTGTATGATGGGAGCTGGCTGATGGGTGAGAATTGGCATTAAGTTCACTTAGGAGAATATTTTGGTTCATGTGCCCCATTTTTTGCACCAGCAAATCTAAGCAAAACATAATGATTTTTCTTAATCGCAGGTCTGTAAGATCCTTAGAGGATCTGCATCATATAATTTGACATGGAGAACGTAGTTTGTTGAACAATTCGGCCAACATATTACTGGTATCATCTCCTACAGTATAACAAGCAATAATCTTAAAAGTCTCATGTAATCACACAGTGTAAAACGTACTTGAAAGTGATGTAGTTTGGCCAGTCTGCAGCGCCGTGAAAACACCGTCTGGTGTGTTTGAAATGATCAGTGACAAGTATTGTAGTGTGACTACATGCAAATAGTTGCATAGCAAGCAGCGAAGGTGGACAAAATGATACATTTATTAGCTAGTCTAAAGAGCAAGGGAATGCTCCAATGTACTGCCTAGGCCTGTGTTTTGTTTTTCCCAGACTGCTTCTTGACCAGACAAAAAAAAATAGTATCTAATGTAATGTAATAGCATATAGTCAGGTAGTTTGCTAGTTAAGTGCCTTAATACAGACTAAGCCAAAGACAGAATGTGAAATGTTGTTGTCCAGGTTTTCAGTTATTTGCATTACATGTAAAATATGCTATTTGAGTCTAGCGAGTGTCATTATGTTCTCTTCATATGTTATTTTGATCAATTTATTTTGCTCAGTCTCGTAGTGTTTCCATAAACTGGCATGTTTCTGATTCATGAAAAGATCATCTGCCGTCCGTACATGCTAATTAATCCACCTAGGAAAAACCATTGAATTGACAAAAAGATACGCCTCGTCTGATGTGTGTATTGCAGCGCTATAATATGTATATCGTGCTCCAGCATTGGCATGCATCATGAAACATATTACATGTAAACATACGTACCAAATAATAAGTTTTATTTGGAAGCGTCAATGTAAATATTATTTTTGTTATTTAAACTACTTGACTGCCAGGCAATACCAATAAAAACACAGTATCACAGTGTCCCAGTAGGCCAGGCTACTGATTTCTCCACCCCTGAACAGCGCTGATTAATAGCCCGTTAAAATGAGAGAAGAATCAATAATGAGTGAAGTAGCGATCATAAATCAGCAACTTAACACAGGTCAGAACTGTGTTGTATCTACAAATCCCCATTTCTTTTCCTGTTTGAACAAACATGTAAACAACTAGTAACTCCAGAAAGGAAATGATGTGATAGAATTCTTGTGTTTAATTTTCCGAGACAAAGGGATTTCGGGATCAATCATTCAAATTTTGTCAGGAATCCCTCCAGGTGAAAGATTCTGAAAGATCTGCACTTGATTTGTGTGTGCACTCCACTGGACAAGACAGCAGATCGCAAGGGATAAATGTTGATATATGTCACGTCAGCGGTCTTGGATTTTAAAAATGTTGGCCTTGCTGACCACATCCTGAGGTTGAGCTCACCACATTTTCAGAAATAATAAAATGTACATCTTCTGAAAATGAGAAGTACCACTATTGGAGAAGTAAAGATTTGGACTTCTGTTCATTGTCAGTCCTCTGTTCTTCACTATACCAGCTCTCTTGCTTGGTATAATGCATTTTAATGGGAATGTAGTGTTTACTCCTGCACTTTAAACAAGTAGATCAGCTGGTGGACCTTGGTCTGGTTGTAGACCCAGCAAAGCATTTCAACAGACCGAACCGTGTACATCAAAATACTGTAACAGCGCCAATAAATGTATGAGAAAAAATGGTCATTGGACATGAAAGAGAAACCATTCTGGCTTCTGTAGAAAGTCTCTGCTGCAAATGATCCAGTCAGATTTTTTTAATGTAAATATTTAGTCGATGGCAGCTCATAAGACCAGAGGCTAGAGACCTTAGTTGGAAAGTGGAGAGATTTTTTTAATAGACTTTCATGGAATTTTTTTTTTTACCCTGTCTGATTGAGTACAGATCCTGGCTTGTTTAAAGAAGATTTGACGACTAAAACAGAAAATTCAAAACAAATGTCTGTTTAGAGTTTATAGCGTTAGTTAAAAGTGGTAATGTGAAGCACCACTATGAAACAAAACATAACCAAGAACCGTAACCAAACATAAGGAAACATAACCAACACATAAAGCAAGGAAGTTTACATAACTTGGCCTTCTTAAATCATAGTTGAATAGCCTTGAAGTAGACTTGACTACGTAAGTGTTTTGTGTTGGGAATAGGTACAGAAGTTTGGCCAGGAAGACTGAGGTAATCTGCACCCATGTTGCTCTTGGAAACAGCTGTTTCAAAACAGTATTATAATGGGCGGGGAGGTTGTTTATGAAAGCAGTAAGCACTGAGAATGCAAATATAATTTTGTCCTGGTATATCTCTAGGGCAAAGTCATGAGACTTCATTGAAGTTCTTAATAAACGTACGTAATGAGTGCTGACAGATGCAAGGTTACCCCTCCCAAAAGTTTACATTTGCATGGAAGGCAAATGATATGGTTAGCAGCCACTCCTCTGCAAACAAAACCACAAACCATGTGGTACTAGTATATGTACACAAATACATGGCTCGCCCTGCTGCTTTCTCTTATATATGTAGCAAGTATCTGGTTTCCATTTACCGTCATTCAAAGCCATTATCATTATATTGTGGCAAATGTATGATCAGGATTATATTATAGATGGGTGTAATGGTGAGCCACGTCGGCATATGACTGTGGATTAACTCTACAGCTATTGTGCCGGCTATTAGTGTGTCAGTGCTGGATGAATGTAACATGCCCTTGGGGAGAGCATTGAAACTGAGATCTCGCCTTTCTAGTCACACTTGTGTGCTCATACACAGTTATGCAGCCGGTCACAGCTGTTTGACACCTACAACACGCTCTTTCCTCTCTAGAACACAACTGTTAGAGAAATCCAGAAATAGTTGCACTAATGTTGTTTCTGCTGTTTGTCTATATTCTTGGTGCAGGTGGCTATATTTTTCTGTCTCCGCTATCTAGTGGGCTGTTTGGATGACGCAGGTGATGAAGCTGGTGAACAATTAGCTTCACATCACTGAGACATGGCACTTTCGGTATGTTGAGGTGACGGTGTTGCCTTTGGTGCTGTAATCAGTGAGTGTCTTGAGACATGGCTGTCTGGTTGGGGAACGTTAATAAAGGGTCGTTTGTGAGACCATGAATCCCATACACACATACTAGAACGGAAGGAGGATGTGGTTAATACACAGGATGCACTGCATGGGAGCTGAAGTTTGCTTGTAGCACAAAATAACCTCAGCTTTTAAACATAGGAGAATACATATTGCTTTGAAACACCGGCATGAGATTTTATAAAGCATCATGGTATATCACAGGGGAAATATCATTCATTCATTACGTAGCGTACCAGCTAAGTAAAAGCTCCAATGTGGTGGCCAATTCAATATTTTGGTTGTAGGGAATGAGAATAGACTAAAACATAGTGCCTAACATAATATAATAACATATAGCTAGCTAGTTAAGTACATTAATATAAAGGTAGTTCATTTAGTCCATTAATATTAGGGTAGGAATGTTTCAGCTATGAGCTGTGGAGTTTTGTTATTACATCGCACATTAAGAGATATTATACACTGTCAGATTAGCATCTTTATTTTCTGCTGACTGTGAGGTGACTGTGTGTTGTGCAAGCGCGTGTCTGATTCCACAAAGATAACCTAGCATCTATGCATGCTATTTAAGCCAGCGCTTATGTCAAAATCATTCTGCTGTCAACCAGGTTACCGTTCAGCTGATGTATGTATTGCGGGTGAGAATGGGTAGCTTGTGCTATAGTTTCTGCACTGGGGTGTGTCACACCACCACCATGAAGTGTGTTATATTCAAACATGCACAATACTTCGAAGCATTTATTTTGCAAAATCAGTAGGAAGTACTCTACGTTTATCCCTCCCTTTTCTGTCAGTATTTTTCTGTGGTCTGACCGAACTGCTCTTAAATTGTATTGGTATTTATTTTCTTATTCAAAAGTTGTAGGTGTGTAGCGCAAACTCACAGACATAGTGCCGCTTTATAGAAATTTAGAATTGAATAGTTTTAGCCGTCAGCCGAAGTGTTAATGTGCCAGACCTTGAATAGAGGTGACACAATGATGGAGCTGTTCAGTGATAACGCAGTATTCTGGGCACAGTCTAATGACTCCATCAAGCAAGCATGTGAGTGCTAGAATGTGTTCTAGTAACATGTCTTTCTCTTGTTGTAGTGCCAAGATTTTCAAAAGGGAATCAGCAGTTATGGGCGGCACGGTGGTGCGGTGGTTAGCACTGTCGCCTCACAGCAAGAAGGTCCTGGGTTCGATCCCCGGGTCAC
>JAQQZR010000033.1:9641387-9652095 GCA_030068235.1 Notoglanidium macrostoma
TGCCCAGGGTGTACCCCGCCTCTCGCCCGAAGATGCTGGGATTGGCTCCAGCTTCCCCACGACCCTGATGGATAAAGTGGTATAGATAATGGATGGATGGATCAACCAGTTATTGAGCTTTTGCCAAACATATATATTATCTACATACATGTATCGCCTATGTTCATTTGCTTAAATGCTTTCAGGAACCCATTCAAGACTGTTAGCCCGGTGATTAATCAGATAGGCCCCAAAGTTCTTCATAAAAGTTTGTCCACTCTTATTTAAACATGAAAGACAATTTTAGTCTTAACCTTTATGTAAAATTGGGTTTTCGGACCATGTACAGCGTTCTCTCAGTCTCTGAGCTAATTGTTGCATTGGCAGATGCTCCGACACAGGCTTTTTGGTATCTTGTGAGAATTGGAGCCCATCTGTTTGGTCTCTCAGTGAGCCCATTTGGCCTGAAGCACTGCACATGACTACAGGACTGTAATATAGCATTAATGCATTAGTTTCCTCTTAAATGATCGGGCTGTTTTTATTCATGGTCAGTGCATAACATGGAGACAGATTCGATGTCAGTATAATTTCTCTAAGGTGTATGTATTTCAGGATTAAATTAGCAACACTGATGGAGCTGTTTCAGACCCTGCATTGAGATGGGTTTACAGAGGTGGGCGATGAACTCATTAAAGCATGTGTGGATCTCACTGCTTCTGAAATCATGTGTGATTGACAGCAATTTGAAGTTTAAAGTAGTTTTCATTTCATTTATTTTGGGAATATATAGAGATTTCAAACATTAACACATGAAAACGTGACATTGACTGGTATAAATCGCCATTTTGCTAGTGAAGAAGTGAAACTAGACGTGCCCTGTTATAACTCACTAATAGGGAAGTGATTTTGAATAACATTAAAATGTCGAATTTATGCATTATAAGATATTTATAGTGATGTTTCAGGTATTACGTCCTTTGATGCAGTGCTGTAAAAGCACATAGAAATCTGATAAAAACTCAATGTGAAATTGAGAGCTAAATGTAAATTCTCTTCAGATAACTTATTGTTAGCATCATCCCAGTAGTGTGTGAGAGGAGCGCAGTGAGAGGTTTGTTCTAGTTTGGACGTCATGCATGCATCACTGGTGGCCTAAATCTTCAGGACCAAGTGGACAGGTATGAATTATCATTTCCAAGAAAGCTAGTGTGTCTGAGTTTGTGTGCTCTTAACCTTTGGCCCAGTAAGATTGGAATAAGACTGGAATAAGCCACCTTTCATTTTTTCTCTATGTTTATTATTTGAGCTTGCATAATGCGGCACTCCTCATTCAAGATAAAAATTGCTGTAGTAATCACTTCAAGTGTAGTGACCTAAATGTGAGATGTTGTAACCACTCTTTCAAAAAGTAACAAAATAGCTTAGCATTTTATGAAGTGAATCATTAGAATTAATCCCTATATGCTGTGAGTTTTCTCTTGCAGAAGACATCCCCATCTGTACTATGGTGTAATATTATTAACAGCGCATATACCCCAGAGTCTAGCTGGCAGATCCTCATGCGAATGTTCGTATTCGCTGGGAGTGGGTTAATGCTGTACTGATGGTTCTCGGCTCCAGCTTCACGTTCCAAACATGGTTAAGTGGGCCCACTTACAAGACTGCTTATTTTTATTTCCCAGCCCAAGCAAAGTTGGATCTTTATTTATGATCTAAAGCAGATTTCAGTATTATTTCAGATTAAAATCTGTGACTGTGTGACGATAAGAATATGTGTCACGTGACACTGCTAGATTTCATTCAGGATGTTTATTCTCAGTGAGGTGAAGCTGCACGGGCGGTAGCTTTTGGAAAGAGTCCTACGCAGTCATTTGTTTGCTGACCCATTACAGATTCACCCTGTTGCCTTCCCTGTAGTGTTGCTGTACTGCAGTGAGTCATGCTCGAGAAACCCTGACTAAGTTCCATATCTTTTGAAATTGCTCCGCGCAGGGCGTCTCCAGCAAATCATATTAGGCTCGATGAAGAAATCCTGAAGCAGTCATGGTGCTTGTGTTGCTTTGCGTATGTTTGGGCATTGGTGTGTATAAGCCTTTTTAAACTGGTGTTTCTCAGTGGAGAAATTTAGAGGGATTTAGTTAAAAGTCTGTTAACAGTCCATTAAGAGTTGACGAGTTTTGACTGTCAAATCGAAGGTATAGTGATGAATAAATAGTACCAATGATTTCTCTTCCTCCCTCTCTCTCTCTCTCTCTCATTCTCACTCTCTCTCTCTCTCTCTCTCTCTCTCTCTCTCTCTCTCTCTTATTTTTAGCTATTCAAGTGGATGTCAGTAGATGTTCTCTTTATTACACAGAAACCCCAGGCAGTCATGCATATTTAATCCTTGGTGTTCTCTCCCTAAGGCATGGGAGTATCCATGTTGGGATTGTGGTATTCCACTAACAGCTTGTTTCAGCTCAGCTCATTTAATGTGTCTGCAAAGCACACTGTCTTCCTAACAGGCCAGACAGGAAGCCTGTGCACACAAGTAGCAAATCATGTATATGTGGCAATGTTGATATCAAAACACATCCATGAGCATTTGAAATTTAATTAAGGATGCAAGTTTGCAACTCAGTGTGGGTTTTAGTATGGGAAGTCCAAGACTCACTGTCGATATCATTGAAGTAGGCAAGAGTCAAGAAACCCGGAAGAATACAGAATACAGTGTAACTGGAAATCACAGCTTGTTACACAAATGCATGATAAGATTTCAAAATGAGGGAGAGAAACAACAGGGTATAAATAACCAAACTAATCAAGGACTGAACATACGAACTGTCGACGAAATGTGCAGGCATTAGAGGAGCAAACCAATGGTAAGGCAGGGGTGGAGACAGGACAGAAACCTAAACAAAAGCACTGGGCCTAACAAAGAGAAACGCATGAAAGCAGCACTCATCATGCTGAGAGGAAGAATTCGGCGTAATGTGATTAGACAGTACTCTCATCAGAAATGTAATTGCTGATTGCACTAGCCAATCACTGGGAAATTGTGCTTTTCAGAGTGAAGAATATTGGGGGATAATTTGATTGTACATTGCACAGGCAAATACAGAGATATCAGAGAACAAACATACTGACCCAGCTTCATAGATGGAATGTGCCTGGTACCACTATTATGAACTCATTAAAAGTGAGTGGTAATGATATTCTTTACCCAAATATCTGCACATTTTATATTCTAACACCCATTTGTTGTTGAGCACAATCACATGTCCATGTCTTATCCTCAGGCAGTCAAGCCTTAACAAATTGCCAGAGACTTTTCTCAATATAATGAATTCTACTGAGGCAATCTGATGACAGAATGTTTTTGAGTGGTTGTCATCCATTGCAGCTAATCTACAATCAGCCTGAGGGTTAAACTTCCACAAGGCCAGTCTGCCAGTCCTCTCCCTGTTTTTTCTCACCCTCTCATCAGCCCTCCATCACTCGCCAGTTCCTGTCTCTTCAGTAGGGCTGTGCAGTATGACGATAAAATATCTAGTCAGTGCTAATATACAGCAAGCCGGTCATTATTGATCCAGGAATTGATGCTAAGTGGAGAGGTCTTGAAACACCTAGAGGGGGGTTATTTTGCAATAATGACTGGTACGCTGTACATTGTCACCCTTATTACAAAGCTATTTACTAAAGAACTCTGTAATTTGACACAAAATATTTATTTATAAATGATGTTATTGCTTCTGCTAACGATGTGGTCCATAGCAACGGTCTATAGAACAAAAACGGACCTTGGAATTCCGGAATTGACCGATCAAAAATGAATATTCAAATGATCCGTGTAATAATATTGTGATATTTTGATGTCTCAGTGCACATTTTTGAGATATTGTGTATCTTGATTTTTTTTAGAACATGCTAATTTTTTTATAATAATTGCAAACTCAGATTTGATGTTCACTTTTACCTTTATTTCAAGTGTTAGCATTTCAGGTTTCAAGTTTTATTGTCATATACAGGTAACAATGTAGCCTCATTACCCGTAATGAAATTCTTACACTCCCCAACTTTACATAAACATATATAAATTTTAAAAAAGTAAAAAGAAGGTACAATAATAAGAAAATAACATTACTAAAATTTGTTAAGCTAGTTTAATATTTAATATATAAGCATTAACAGTGCAAAATAATATAGTGAGAGTATTTAAGTATTTTAGTATATTAAACGTTTTGTTTTTGTTTGTTTGTTTGTTTTTTATATTAGTTTGTTAGCAAACTTGTAAATCATGATGCTTATTGTGTATTGTAGAAATGTCTTTCTGCAGTATTAGTAATAAATGATTGGAAAATGTTTTCTGAATTTGTTTTCAGTGAAAGTATGGGTGTGGCATTTATGAAATCTGTGGAACCAGCGACTGTTGCTAGCTTGCTGTTAAATCTATTTGAGCACTGTGACTGGTTGAGAAAACATAATTTAAGTCCTGGTCATCCACCATGTCCTCCCCATCTGGAGCAGCACAGTCCGCCTCTTAAACACTGTCATCTCAGTAAACACAGTTGCTCCTTAGCTACAGTTGGGGAAGTTGTCATTAACAGAGTAAAAATGCTATGAGTCACAGCCAGGGTGTGATTAAAAGGATGCAGTAACCAGCAGTTTCTGTGCATTTTTTTCCTTTTCCTTAGCGCAATGAATTGCCTCTGTCTTTTGTCGGTTGTTATTAATGGAAATGTCGAGTATGCTTGGCTGAGCAGTGTGACCCTCTACTTCATAAATCACCCAAAAATTGTCTTGCAGATTTTTTTCCTGTATTAAAATAAATCGTTCCATTTATATTTGGTTTCACAAAAAAGGTCATGAGACAAACGCATCTACACATTCACCCACATCAAGAAATCATAATTCTACCAATAAGAAAATTGGAAATACCCCCTTCCCCCAACCCTGCACACTTCACTCGCTTCCCCTGGTAAGCCTGTGTTACATGACCTACATTTATGTTCACTTTGGAATATGTTTTATGACATAATGCACAAGTCTGTCAAGATTTTCCTGTGAGGAATTTTCAGCTCCCTATGCTTCTTTAAAGAAGGTAATCAAAACTATTTAGAACAATATTAGGATTCAGATAAGGATTTAATCCCCTAACCAGAGTTTTTTATATGAAGTTTAGTCTGAGTGTAAGAGTTGGTGCCTGCCAGATGAGTTCTCAGTAACAGTGAGAACACTGTAGTAAGGGGCACAGGACTCTGATTGTAAGGAAGAAGAGAAACACAATCTGTTTTTATAGAGGGGCAACAACCTGCTGAAACTCTACTAACAAGCGTGTTACTGTTCACATCAGTAGATCAGCACTGGTGGCTGTTTGAAACACCTTTAGAAGGTTCATCTCTAAATTAGATAGACGTGGAGATAGACCTGAGAGCCAGGGGCGGTTTCCTTAAACAAATAAAGAAATTGCATTTTCAATCTCAGTGGAAAGACACTCAGAGGCACTTGATTGCGTAACTTCATTTCATTCATTCAACATTTTGTGCCTGCGAGCAGCAGACTATTAGCTCACCATCGCAACTGATAAGCTAACAAGCTCCTGCTTCTTCACATGCTCGTTAGTGCGGTGGATTTTGTCCTGTGATATTGGCCATTTCTGTGGCCTGTCTCATCCCTCTGATTATCCAGTCTGTTTAAGAGACAGCTAATCAACAGCCTCACTTGTGCTTTTCTTCTTTGCCCTGTTTCTTTACACATGGCCCTGTTCTATATTTAGCCCACCTTAATTTATTAACAGGATGAAATGGCATGTTGATGTTCTGTAGCTAATTCTATATCAGAATTAATAAGTGTGAATTGAAGCTGTGTTGTTTGGCTGTTTTTGTGAAATGTTATAATTACAACATAATCGCCGTATTGCACTTATTTAAGTTGATTATTCGAGGCATTGGTGCAGTGGGTATTTGTGTCGCCTCACAGCAAGAAGGTTCTGGGTTCGAACCTGCCAGCGGACTGGGGTCTTTCTGTGTGGAGTTTGCATGTTCTTCCCGTGCCTGCGTGGGTTTCCTCTAGGCGCTCTGGTTTCCTCCTACAGCCCAAAGACACACAGGTTAGGTCAACTGGCTATTCTAAATTGCCCATAGGTGTGAATGTGAGCGTGAATGGTTGTTCGTCTCTGTGTTAGCCTAGTGACAGTTTGGCCAGGGTGTACACTGCTTCTCATCTGAAGTCAGCTGGGACTGGCTCCAGCTCCCCTGCAATCCTGACAGATAAGCAGTATAGATAATGGATGGATGGATTATTTGAGGAGATGTTGAACGCTGATTCACAGAATGCATTGCATCCTACAAACGTGGCCACCACGGACAACTCCTCCTAACACACATACTGCATGCCCCCTGATTAATGACTTAATCACACATGCTCAAAGACACACACACAATATATATAAAATCTAGTCACAAACACTCACACTGCGAAGTATTGTCTTGTGTTTCTCTGCTGACATTCCAAGGCTTGCAATTTCATACATGACATTCTGGTTTTTGATCTTGTGTGTTCTCTAGTTTTTGAAATCTGCTTTTATCTACCCAAGTTTGTTTGTTCATCGCCTGACCCTTGCCTGTTTTTTGACCAAGCTATTTTGCATTATTTTGGATCTGTTTGCTGACCATTTTTTAATAAAGCGCTTACATGCAACTACAGCGGTCTCTGCTGCCTTACAGTAATCAGCAAACACTACACTTTTCCATAATGAATTTCTTGATTCTACCAAATCATATTCTAATCCTCATACTATTAACTATTATTAACTATGCTATGTTATGTTATGGAAGTCTATAATATGTAGTGTCGTAGATGACAGTTCATTAGTGCAGAATTTAGAGTTTTTGCTGACATGCATTGTTTGCAGTCCACTAACCAGTCTGTGTATTTCAGTAGCAAGTTTTATATTTTTAACTTATACGTGCTGCATCTCCTTTTGCTTTTCTTTAAAGATGATCTTAGACAAACTTAGGCAAAAGAAAAATTTCTTGGATAGAATTGCGCTCATATGCAGCAGTCAGTGTGTAGCTACATTATTACACTACTGTTCTGCCTGTGTTATAAATCGGGCATAAATTCAACAGAAAAGACAATCCAAGTCCAACAGTTGCATGTTCTAAATATTAAAATTAAAATATCCTTCCATCTGGTCCCTCTGTTACCAAAATCTCAGTCACTCTTATAAAATTTCAAGAAATGCTGTGTAATATGATTATGCATCAGTGTGTGTGTGTGTGTGTGTGTGTGTGTGTGTGTGTGTGTGTGTGTGTGTGTGTGTGTGTGTGTGTGTGTGTGTTGCCCTTATGGATTCTGTTTTCATTTAATCGTGGAGGATTACACAGAATTCATATGAGAGAGATCATCATTTCTAAGCAAACATCTTTTCACAAGATTGTGATAGGACGTACTGTAAATTTGTGTTGGCATGCATTTGTATTTCATGTGTCACAATGACTGATATTACTCATGTTTCTGCAGACTAGCCTTTGAAATATGAGCATGAATAAATGTCTGCTAGTGTATGCTATGCTAATAGCTGAAATCATTATATTTTTTCATGTTACTGGTTTGTAGACTATTTCTGACTTCACGGATATTATAGCACAAAATATATAAGATTCTTGTGTCAGTTGTGCTCATTATGTTCAAAGTGTATTTATATATGTAAAAATGGTTTATCAATAAGATTAATAATATTTAATTGGTCTATATTTGTATTTTGGACACTATTCTTGGTCAATGTGCTGTCATAAACATGTAGTATATATGAGGTGTTACACAAACGTTACAACTCTATTTTTACGATGTATCTGTTTCATTTATGTGCTTAAGTTGTAACTGTTTGGTGCAGTGACAGTAAATTTGACTACCATGTAATAAAACTACTATATTTATATCTAGCTCATAAAGATGGATCCACAGACGCAAATATAATGGCTATGGGTTTTTTCCCTGGTGCATAAGGAAGCTTTCAACATGTAAATGAAAGACATCAAAACAAACAAACTGAGAAAGTCATCATTGTGAGCGAGCGTGGGCTGAATGAATCAGAGTTTATCATTTTAATTATTTATTTTTGTCTTGGAACCGTATTATTATACATACACAACAATTGAAAATACAATATTAAAAAAAAAGACATGATAGAAACCTTTTAATGTAATTGAATTTTTAAAAATCAGAAAAAATCTGAAATGTTCTAAAATGGGAGTATTTGAAACAGAACTCGGTTCAAATCCCTAATTGGGCGTCTTGTTGTTGTAACAGCGACTCTTTGACATCGCTCTGATCACCTGGAACGTTGTACTAGCTCCTCCAGTGTTAGTCCCACTGCCGCTCCTTGTACTGTTTAGTCACGGCTTTGTGCCAGCTATTTTTAGACTGGTTTGCATGGTGCTTCCCTGAAAAGACACAAACCCTACCTGCTGGCTGTGACGAAGGCAGAGGTTGAATTACAGAGTAACAGACGCACACAGATCTGTCACATTGAGCTGAGTTTGTAATTGCACCGGTGTCTCTGTTGCGTGGGAGGGCTGTCAGGGGTTCAGGTCTCCACTGATGTAGAAAAGATGAGAGCCATGACCTGTGGAGCCGTTTCAGCTATACGTTCTGCTCTCTGTGCTTAACCTTTAATAGGATGTATGTCACCTCAATCCATTCTTTCAGCTATATTAGATGAAATTATAGACCTTTCATACAGAAAGTATTTTTTTAATTGTTGCTTTTCTTTTCTTTTGTGCTGAAGATCTGGGTTCAAACTAATTTTCTCCTTTTCATGCTTTTATTCTAGACACTTGTATATTGTTTTTATTTGTGCTTGTTTTCATCAAGGTGTTTTAGTAGAAACACAGTCTGAATGTGTGAGCGCTGGAGGGATAGAATGAGTTGCCCTGTTGTCATGTCTGTGTGTATTATTAATGGCCTGTACTGGAGGTCCTGATGATGAGTCAGATTTGCCTTGAGTCTGTATAAATCTTTCATCCTCACCGGCTGTGAGATTGTCAAGCTTTACACTTAATCTCTGGAATGGTTCGATATTTCTATCCTGGTTATTTCTCATACAGTCTATTCAGTTTTTCCTGGAGTACACCTGAAACATCACGTCATCTGCTGTAGGAGCGATGATTATCCTATAATCGTGTCCTGCAGAGTTGACCATCTTTACCCCAATGCTCAAAACATGTCTCAGTGCCAATTTAGCACTTATGTTATGCTTCAAACAAAAGCCCTGCTAGCGATACATGGGTGTGTGTAGCTTATGCATCACTCTGTGTGTGTGTGCATGTGTGTGGAAAGCGAATGAATAAATGATTGGCCAGACACAAAGAGGCAGCTGCTCTCTGCTTGCTTCTAAAGAGGTGCTCTGATGAGGTGGGGAGTTAAGAAGTGGCAAGTGTCTTTTATACACAGCCTGGAGTCTGTTCAGCGGAAGAGCTGTCACTGCTGTTGCTTGAAGAGGCTTCACGCCCGAGCTGCAATTAGCCGAGTCCCACATCGCTCAGCGTGTGGCTTAGGAAGCCACAGGTCTGCACATGCTTTGACAGGAATTGAAAAAATCGCCTCCATGCTGGCTACCAAGGCTCATCTCAGATGAAAGGCAAGCTACCGGAAAAGCAAATGAACCTCAGAGAAAAATGTCCACCGGGATGACTGCATGCATAACCATCAGATGCTAATCGCAGAGCACTGTTGCTGGTGTTTAATGTGGTAATAAGCCCCATATGAAGCGCGTTCAGTATAAGCCTTGAGATTAATCTATTTTATAGGAGGCAAACCAGAAATTGAATCATGCCTAGCGAGTTCTATAAATATAATCACTCATGATGCATTGACCTTATAAGGGATTTTGAAAGGGTAGGAACCCACTCGCTAACTGACTGGCTGACTGATTCCCTTTGCTGATACACAACACTGGTTGGTTGTGATGATAGACTGGATGGCTGAAATCTATCAGTAGCTTGAGAATGAAACTAATAGGGTATCATCAGGTCTCAATGATGGCAGAGTGATGTCCTACTGGCTTCATGCAATGTTTCTTCTGAGTACCATACATGTTAAATCGCGTTTAAATCACTGAACTGATCTCTCATCTGTCATCTGTCCTTTCGTGTGATTTGTATCCTGATTGTACAGTGTGCTTCTAGTCTATCTACTGTGTACGTAGGGGAAAAAGGATGGTAGAGTAGAGTACAGATCGAAAAATACAGTTGTGAGTTCATTTCACTCACAACTGTATTCTCAAGCTCTGCTAATGACGTGTTATGAAAGTTTCAGCGAAACGAGCTGAAAAATTTCAGCTGAAGGTCTAGCGGACGTTTCACTCTGTGTACGACTCTACTCTCACGTCTAGAGAAAAATCACATCTTCATAACACACTGGGCATGTTTCTTATGACTGTTCGTAGTGCTGTTGCACTTGGTTCCACAAAGGTCCAAAGTAACCCACTTTAAAGGCGTTTGTTAACAGCAAATAATCTGATATGGATGCCAAAACCTTATGCTGATCTCTTTTTATCTTTTGGGGTTTAGCCATATTAGTGTCCTGTGATTAAGTGCATCTGTCTGTCTACATGGCACGGTGGTGCGGTGGTTAGCACTGTCGCTTCACAGCAAGAAGGTCCTGGATTCGATCCCCGGGTCACCCAGGGTGCCTTTCTGTGTGGAGTTTGCATGTTCTCCCTGTGCATGCGTGGGTTTCCTCC
>JAQQZR010000033.1:9671706-9683339 GCA_030068235.1 Notoglanidium macrostoma
TGCAAACTCCACACAGAAAGGCACCCTGGGTGACCCGGGGATCAAACCCAGGACCTTCTTGCTGTGAGGTGACAGTGTTAACCACCGCACCACCGTGCCGCCCAAGAATAATCTATAATCATGAACAGAAAAATAACCAAGGGTCAAATCTGGAAAGTACTAGGCATAGAAAACAAGGGTTAGAAATGCAAATTAAATTAACTAGGCTTCAAAAAGAAACTCTGGGTATTTCTTAATGTCAAGGATGCTTCCTGCGTAGGATGGGTCCCTCCAAGTTGGGTCCTTCAGAGGCTAAGCAAGACTCCGAGCATTTGGAGAACACATAATGTACCAGTCTAGCGAGTGTGCTGGTGTATGTCATTGAAAAGGTCCCACTTTGTACGTGCACATAGGATTGTGGGTAATTTAAGAACACAGAGGATACACACATGCATCCTTTAAATGTTTCTGAATGAATGACTCAGTCCTTGGTAGAATTTGAAGGATCCTAGACATTGGAACAGACATTGGATTCGATGATTCTTTGAATTGCAGCCTTTAAAGGATTCTTCCTTGACATTGAGAAGCATCCACAGACACAAGAGAGTATACCTAGGTAAACAAATGATGAACAAACACAACACAGCTGGAGACAATCAGATGACATGCATATAAAGAAAGAGGGGTGGAAACCAGGAAGTAATCATGATGGGAAATGTGCCATGCACTGAGAGGATTTGTGACACACATATGTTAGTAACACATGCAACATCAGTGACTAAAAACCATAGGAACATTACTTTCACTGACTTTCCAATCTAGTGGGAAGGGTAAGCATGACAATTTTTCAAAATGTCAGAAGTGTCATATCCAGCTTTAAATTGTATGTAAGGGCAAAGCAGAGGTAGATGAAAAACATGTCCATGGAGGACATTTGTTCATTTTTATTGCTGAATTCCTTCGCTAGTGCTGTATGTCAGGATTGCATGCTTCTGTCATGACCCCATTTGCAAATTAAGAATCCCCTAGTTTGGAAACCCCTGATCTAGATTAAGCATTGTTGCTCAGTGACTGACTGGTTGTTGAAAAGTGTGTCCATACACTAAACCTACTCTAAAGCTTATACCAAAAACACAGACAAACAAAACACTGATAAATTTACAGAAGAACACCAACAAACAATTCCCCCCAACCATTTTTGTCAAATTCCACTTCTTGGGCTAAAGGAGGATATTTCTCACCTCCTGTGTTGGAATTGGCCAGCAGTTCATACAGTCATGTCGGAATTACAGTAATTACAGATAACAGCTAGGAGATTCTACTTGGAGTCTGCTTGTAGAATGAGGTATATCTTTGACTGCACTCAACCATGAGCGAAACCATATTTTAGCATTTTTTTCTTGGCACAAAGCTAAAAGCTAATATTCTGCACTGAAGTTTTATATTTTGTTAAGAGGCTGTTACTGAAAATAATATGGAATTTAAAGCCTTATGTTACACTATTCCAAGCCGCTGCCCATTATCCAGTTGTGTATAACGTCATTTCACACAGTGTAGAGTCAGAGCTTTCAGAAAATTCAAAAATCCTAACTGCTAATTATGGGTTTGGCAAAGATGCTTTTTTAAATGCTTTTTACCTCATAATTACCATAATTCCGACATGACTTGAATGCATTATTAAAACAGACTTGTGCCTGAATTCTGTTATTTTGTACTCATGCTGTATTGTAAAAAAAAATGATGTCTTACCATCTTTAATCAGGCATCAAGAGGCTCTGCTTATTAATTAGAAAAGAACCTTTGTTAAAGTACATAAATTAATACACTGAGCACTTTATTAGGACCACTGTATTGGTCCTAATAATATTGGGTAGGCCCTCCCTTTGCTCTCAAAACAGCCTCAGTTCTTCGTGACATGGATTCCACAAGAGGATGTAAACATTCCTTTGAGATTTTGGTCCATGTGGACATGATTGCATCATGCAATTCCTGAAGATTTTTCAGGTGCACTTTCATGTTTGAATCTCCTGTTCTACCACATCCCAAAGTTGTTCTACTGGATTCAGAGCTGATGACTTGGAGAGCCACTGAAGAACACTGAACACATTGTCATGTCCATGAAACCAGTTTGAGATGACTTTTGCTTGTGACATGGTGCATTATCATGCTGGAGGTAGCCATTAGAAGATGGCAAATTGTAGCCATGAAGGGATGCACACGGTTAGCAACAGTACTCAAATAGGAAGTGGCATTCAAGTGATGATTGATTGGTATTAACAGCCGAAAGTGTGCCAAGAAATCATTCCCCACACCATTACTCCACCTCCACCAGCCTGGGCTGTTGACACAAGGCAGTTTTGGTCTATGGATTCATGCTGTTGGTGCCAGATTTTGACCCTACCATCTGTGAGCTTCAGCAGAAATTGAGATTCATCAGACCAGGCTACATTTTTCCCAGTCTTCAGCTGTCCAGTTTTGGTGAGTCTGTTCTTACTGCAGCCTCATATTGCTGTCCTTGGCTGACAGAAGTGGAACCCATCATGGTCTTCTGCTGTTGTAACCTCACCCGCCTCAAGGATCGGCATGTTGTGCATTCTGGGATGATTTTTTGCTCACCACAATTGTACAAACTGGTTATTTGAGTTACTGTAGCCTTTCTGTCAGCTAGAACCAGTCTGGCCATTCTCTGTTGATCTTTCTCATCAAGGCATTTCTGTCTGCAGAACTTCTGCTCATTGGATGTTTTTTCTTTATTGCACATTCTGAGTAAATTTTAGAGACTGTTGTGTGTGAAAATGCCAGGAGATCAGCAGTTATAGAAATACTCAAACCAGCCTGTCTGACACTAACAATCATGCCATGGTCAAAATCACCGAGGTCACATTTTTCCTCATTCTGATGGTTGATGTCAACATTACCTGAAGCTGCTAGCCTTAGCATTGCACTGCTGACACACAATTGGCTGATTAGATAATTGCATGAAGGAGTAGGTGCACAGGTGTTCCTAATAAAGTGCTCCATCAGTGTATGTATTAGTGTTTTGTTTTGTTCTGTTGAAGGTTTTTTTAAGCAGACTCATCAAGATTTTTATAAGAACACATCCAACACATGACAGTTCAGAGTTGAGAAATATGTTCTGTTCCATAAGAGTGGAGAATCTTTAGGGAGCACTGTTGTGTGTGTGTGTGTGTGTGTGTGTGTGTGTGTGTGTGTGTGTGTGTGTGTGCGTGTGCGTGCGTGTGCGTGCTTGTGCTGGTTGCTGTTTGCTTTTGCAGGCTTTAGCACAGAACTCTGATTTGAGAGAGCGCCTCTGCAAGATACACATAGAGTCACATATCTCAGAGCCTGCCGTCCTTAAAAACTTCAGCACTGGTTCACTACAGGTGGGTGTGAGGAATACACTACCACTCCAGGAAGAGCCACTGGCAAGGGTTAATCTGTTTCATAGATTCACAAGGCAGAATTGACTCAATCCTTGTGCCTCTCCAAGCTATTGTTAGCAGTGACCAAATATGTGCTTAGAAACACTGACCACTTCTGTGATTCATCAGGAAAGAACTGTGTAGAAGTGAAGCAACTATTACCGTTTCTTAAAAAGAAAAATCTTATTTTAACTCAGTGTACTCAATGGGTAGAATAGGGAGGAAATCTTTACATATGGTTTAAAAACACGAAAAGTGTCTGGAATAGTACAAATATGATATTTATAGATTAAAGCTGGCTTTGACATGATATAATTTTCAGCCTGATTATGCTGTCATGGATCATTCATGATCATTGTGAGGAGAAACAGCCGACCACATTGTTCTGTTATTGTCAGAATTTTTTTTATTAAAATATCGGAGTGGAAGTGCTCCTACAATACTCTTCCACATCCACCAATAGGACATGAAACTCACATGACAACTATAAATATAGTAGTGGCCATGGTGAACTGAAAACTACACATGATATTGCACCAATAAACTCAAGCTCAAGCTCAAAACCTCAAGCCCATGGTGAAGAATGTCTCCTTTTATGCAGCTATATTTTCTACATCATCCCCAATCACAGTGACTGATTAAGCAGAACATACTGTAGTTTGTCACTATGTCTATCCTTAGAAGATCTTCGTTGTATAAACTGACATGGAGCACACATCATCACACTGTCAGTTATAGAATTTGGTTATATTTTACAGGGATCTTCTTGTACAGTGTGACAAGTAATAATTTTAAAAGACAGCACAACAATCACACTATGTAAAACTGGCTTAAAGGAAAACTCTGAAAGTTTTTCCACAATATTTACAGTGTGACTAGTGCTTCTAAAGAAGTGTCACAGGAATTACTTTCTATACGTACAGCACATGTACATACAACATTGAAATTAGCACCGGGCAATAAAATCTTAGGTCAGTCATTGAGTTACATATCAAAGTAATTAAATAAGTGTTTGAGAATATTTAACCATTATTCCAAGCAATGTATTAGTCGCTTGCCTTGCAGAAACTTGTGGCATGTAATCTTTCTGCCGTGCCTTGCTTTATTTCATACATAAGATTTGATAAGATTCTTTCATTTAATTGTTTTAAGTTGGTGCTAGTTAAAGAAGTTCCTTGACAACACATGCCCAAACAATCAAACTCCCACGTGTGCAAAACACATCACCGCTGGTGGTACTTCCTGTGGTTTACTTTGTCAACAGTGTGCTTTCTGAATCAACACTTTCCTTCTGCACTAATTAGCACGGCTTGTGTTGCGAGCTTATAGCTTTCTTTCCTGTTTAGACTCAGAAGCCATGATCTGCTTGCATCTTTGCTAATTGGGTTTGACCATATTTCTTCTGTATAAAAAATAAATAGGAGCAAATGGTATTTGGTGAATCATTTAGCTTTGATCCATGTTACTTTGTCAGTCTTTAGCATTTCTGTTTCACTGCAATGTACATGGTAGAATGATTAATAAATAGTCTTTGTGAAAGAGTCATATTCATATGTCTGCATTTCTACAATTTATGACATGCCATTACAGCAGCAGGAATCCTCAGACTGCTCCCGCCACCTCGTCCACCAGGCGTCCAACGATAGCCGAGGTTCCATTGCAGAGTCTCTGTCCGAATTCTTTGACGCTCAGGAAGTCTTGCTTTCAGCGAGCTCTTCTGAGAACGAGGTAAGGAGCATACCACCATTGTGTCTACAATTCACCAGATTGTTATATTTTCCTTACAGCATGATATTGTTCCAGGAATATTACTATGCCGAGAGCTATGCCCACCTTCACTTTCCCCTCCCTGCTGTGTGACTCATATCCTGGGAGTTGGATAGTTTGTAGTTCGTTGTTGACTGCTGTTTGATGCTACAGCCAACAGTATGTTGGATGATGCACTATAAACCAACCGTTGACATTTCAAGGCATCCATATCTTGGTTCTTTCTCGCTTCTCTTGCACTCGTTTTCTTTTTTGCTCTGGGCAGACCTGGCCGAGCAGCTCCAGTAGCAGAAATAATCTGAAAATGGAGTTAATTGCTTGCTTCTAAAAATACCTTTCCAAAGAGCCAAGTGAAAATTTGTTCCCATCCCTTGAGAGTCTCTCTCTCTCTCTCTCTCTCTCTCTCTCCCGCTCTCTCTCTCCTCCACTCCTACTCTCGAATTCAATCATACAAACATGCCGCGCATACTTGAGTGAGATTTCAACTGTTTTTAATGGTGGGTGGTAAAAGAGGAGCAGAGTGATCAGTGCTCCCCGGGAGGTGTTAATCTGACAAGACAGCGGAACTGCCGTAACAAAGGTCTCTCTCTCTTGCCAGCCATCAGAAGATGACTCGTACATCAGTGATATCAGCGATAATATCTCCATGGATAACTTCAGCAATGAGGTCCAGAATGAGAGACTTGACTCAGGTGACTCAAGCATTCCACTTCATTTGCTTTTGTTCTTTCAGTCCAAGTCAAAATTGTTGCAGCAGTTAAAGAGCTAACCAGTTAAGAAGTGACAGTACAAACACCGAAACATTTCAGGTTTATTCTAGTGTGTACCTCTTTCACGCCTCCAATACAGAATATTCTGATTCTCTAGGAATAGTCTTCCTGAACCAGTGAATCTGCTCTGCTCTTAGATTGCTTCGAGAACGGTGTTTCTCAGGGAAAGCGACGTTCTTTGCTCCCCTCTCCAAGCCCCAACACCAGCAACATCAGTCTGTGGAACATCCTGAGGAATAACATTGGAAAGGACCTGTCCAAGGTGGCCATGCCGGTGCAGCTGAACGAGCCGTTAAACACCCTCCAGAGGCTGTGTGAGGAGCTGGAGTACAGCGACCTGCTCGACCGAGCCGCGCACACACCGGACCCCTTTGAACGCATGGTATCCATCAGGACATACACACATATATGTACATATACACATGTATGACAATTAATAAATAATGGAGCAATAGTGCGATAATGTCATACAAGCATCTAGAACTACATTTTAAAAAATATCTTGTTAATTTTTCCTGATAACAAGAAGTGACAATGGGACAGAAGAGTTGGTTTACTCCTAGTAAATACAAATTTTAGCCGAAATCATACAGCTGTTAAACATGTAAGGAATAAAACAAGGTGTGGGGGTGCTAGTGTAGGAAAATAATCAACATCAGGATGGTGTGATATGCTCTGACACAAAGCTTCTTCTGAAGTCATTTATTTTCCTGCAATAGCACCTCTCATTGTTTCCTTCCTCCATACAACTGTAATTTGCCTACGTTTGCACATTTTCATTTATCAAAGAAAGACACAGCATACTTTGATCAGTTTATTGTAACATTAATGTTGAGGAACGTTCATGGAGCAAGTTAGTTACTTTTTCATTTATTATAGAAGTTATAAACTGTCACTCCTTCACCAGCCACTCTTTTTTTTTTTCTGTCTCTTAAAATGAATGAGAAAAATGGAGATACTGATCAACTGCACAGCTCAAACCCCTCTGTCCTGTGGTGAAAAACCTTTCATTTGTGTGGAGTGTCCACCGTATGAGTCCTTGTGAATTAGTTGTTACTATAGAAATGATAGAAACCTGTTATGAGTGCAGTTATATGTGCAGCTATGCTGTTATAAAAAAATACCCGATGATTCCTGTCAAATCTGATTAGCATTTTTAGCATTAAATTAAAATTACACATTTAATTAGCATTAAATGATACTTCTGTACTTTTATGCGTTTGAGTCTGGGTTTTTTCATTGCCCAGTCCTAGATGCCGAACCTTTGGGGTGTTCTTGAAAAATGCATGAATTTCCCAATCGTAAAATATCTATATCGTCTTTCCAAGAAGTGCTGAACATGGATACTTTGAGTCATCTAAATTGTCTTGCCCCTGTTGAGTCAGATGTTTGATTTACAGTCTCAGTTACAGTTAGCTGATCGCATTTACCGTTACCGGAGCCATGCCTTTTAAAGGCCAGTCTAATCCAAGCTCGTCTGACATCTGATGGCCATTGCCCATGACTGTGTGACTGGTTTGATGAGTGAGCTCTTCTGCGGGTAAAGTGAGCTTTGGCCTGCTCCACTTTAGCAGATCTTCGGACATTCGGACAGATAATGGAAGTGGAGCTTGTTGTTAGTATTGCTTCCAGTACTATTTATTGTAAGTCTTTCAGTGTCTGGCTTCTTCACTGTGAAACTGTCAAACTCATGGACGTTCATGTAATGCATTGTGTGCATGGGTTCAGTCAAATGCAGAGCTTTAAATCATTGTTGAATAGAACTTTAAAAGAAATTGTCTTCTCAGGACAAAACGTGGCAGTTTCTGCATGATTCATTGAGAAAAGTGAAGTGTTCAGGACAATGTAATGGAGGGTTAATTGCCTGAGTCAGGTTATTGGCTTGCATTAAGAGGTGCACAAAGCTCTCCTGTTGCTGCCCTATATTCACTGAGTGGACCCGAGTGACCGAGCTCTCTCCCCTGTACCAGTGCTCCATTAGAGGAGCTTTCTAACTGGCCACAGTCAGACACTTTGTGTGCAAGAGTACTTCCAGTATTCATTACAGAGGAGAGGGAGAGGCATTGGTGGACCATAATGGCTTGATGGAGATCAGAATTGTCTCTCCACTTTGAAAAGCTTTGATGGTTTTATAATGACCTTTACAGCCAGAGCGATTATGCTTTGCTTCCTCAATTGCCCACACTTCAGGAAGATTGTGAGTGCAGTCTTGAGCCTTATGCCAAGTCCAGTTTGCTGTTTTCATTCCACTATTTTTCATCAATCTTACTTTTCCACGGGGTCACGGTCAAGGTGTTTTTCTTCCATAGCTTGCTTCCTGTTGGAAGTATATTTATGGGGTATTTCTGCTATACAAATGAGTATCGAGTAGCACTAGACTTGTTGGTGGCACCACTCCCATCTAGGCACATTGGCTTTGAGTTCTACTTGTTTTAGCTGCTTTTGAAATGGAATAAATATGCTTTGTGTTATTTGTTATTTGTGTTCTGTATTTGCACAGATTTGGTATAAACCTGGATAAATGCAGATCAGAGTCTAAGTTAGTGTTGTGTGAATTTGTAGGTGTACATTGCAACGTTCGCTGTATCGGGCTATGCCTCCAGTTACTACAGAGCAGGAGGGAAACCTTTCAACCCAGTGCTGGGGGAGACGTACGAATGCGACAGGCCAGATAAAGGATTCCGCTTTATAGCGGAGCAGGTATGAGTATGTTCATGCTGCTTATACACTGTTTTTTTTTTTTGTGTGTGTACATACCTTTTTATGTCACTCTGAGGTCTGTCATTTTTTTCTGTATTTCTCTCTTTAGGTCAGCCATCACCCCCCTATATCTGCATGCCACGCTGAGTCGAAAAACTTCATCTTCTGGCAAGGTAAAGTACTAGCCACAGATGTGCAGATATGATTCTAGGACAGATGAGCTGTGGGCAGTCAAAGTGACCTTGGTGTTTGTGTTATGTATTCAGATGTGAGGTGGAAGAACAAGTTCTGGGGGAAATCCATGGAGATTGTTCCTGTTGGCACCACTCATGTAGTGCTCCCTGGGTAAGTGCTCTAATACTCATACTATTTTTCTGTAACTCCCACACACATTAAGACTGATTTTGACATCTGTTTTCTCTCTGTTTGATTCTCTTAGAGTACCACTCTACACGTTTCTCTAAGTGCACATGAGCACATGCAGGCTTATTACCTGTTAGAGCTGTCAGAGATGTTTCCTATATGTATGTCATTCTGGGAAAGCCAATTTGATGTCACTGTGGATGAATTCTGGTCAAGAGCCAGAAAAGGCCAGTTTTGATAGATTTAATAGACTACTAAAATATTTTGATATTTCCACTTCTAGACACCATAAATATATTTCATGGAAATAATCTTATTCAGTATTTAATCTTGCCTAGGCTATCTTCAGGTAAAGATACAGTTCAATAAATATAGTCATAAAAACAGGCAGTCTACCTGAAGATGTTCCAAATATTGTGTAAAAACAGACTCGGAGATATTGAGTACATCTCCATATGCTGGAGATATATTTTACACAAAAATCAAGGTCAAGACTATCTGGGTCGATACCAAAAGTAGACAGAATGCAAACAGATCCAAAATAGTAGCAAAGGCAGGGACAGAAAAGTGTCAAAAATACCAATGATCAAAATCAGCAAACAGGGATCAGAGACAAGGTGCAGAGTTGAAGTGAGGTAAAACAAGGTCACACAAAATCACTATCCAATAACACAGCTCAGGTTTCACACCACGCCTAAAGTCCATGTGCCTTATATTAAGAGATGTTCTTAAAAGTTCTAGCTTTAGCTTGGGTCACATGCATCACTGTTAACCAATTATATCAGTTCTGTGTCTAATAACATTTATGACAGTTGTTCTTGTAGTAAAACAGAGCAGATTTTTTTTTGTTAATTAGGGTGTGTTTGTATTTCCACCCATGTTTGTACTTTTTGGTTAATATACTTTAAAACCTGGACTTGCACAGGTGGATAGGACAATACTTAGAATATACTTTATAGCTGGCTAGCTTATATGTTTGTTGATATTAGAATCAAACTGAAGAACTAACACTTAATACAGTATAATGTAAATATCAGTTTATTAGGCTACAATATATGCGTATATGGTAGACGACATGACAGATTGTTGAGCCGCCATAAATGGGTTCTGTTTGTCGCAACACCCCCAACTGTCACTTGTCTCACAAAATGATCATTCTTTCGTTTTAGATCTATGCAGATGCTGTCATAATTTGCTAGTCTATGGGCAAGGTGTTAAAGATCATCACTGAGTTAGTTTAATTATTTTAAAACAATTTGTTTTCACAAAAAGAGTTTGTTCAGAGTGCTGAGCCACTTCTCCCATAGTATTCTATTCAGAACAGTCTCTGGTCTTAAAGAGTCTCTTGCCCTATATATTGGGTACCCAAGAAATAAGCTGGGTAACTGAAGAAGTTGTTCAAAATTCAGGGGAGGGGACCCTCTGGTGCCCTGGAGGGGGATTGCCTGGGCTAAATGTTACACTTTCCTTATACGGTCAATTTCATGCTTCAGTCAAGTTGTTGGATAGTTGCATGGCATAGTAAAATGCACATAAGTCTAATCAATGTAAAAATGTTTTCACTTTACATCTGATTGCAATACATGCAGAACAACAACATATTTTCGTTCAAATATATGTTGTAAATCGTTTCATTATGTGACCCTAGGTTGTCCCAGGACCCCACATAAATACTGTTTGAATTTTCGTCATAGACCTATACAGTATATGTATTGAATATTTAACATCCCATATTCTACTCTAGCACACATAAAGTAAGACTATGGAAGGAGAGGCTAATCCATAAGCAGACAGTTTGGCTGCAGCTTTTCATTCTAACCACTGCAATCACACCTGATTACACAACTTTAATGAGCTGGTCTGTGTCTTCAAACAACTTTTACGTGAGTCTTACTTGTGCTTGGTAAGAATTAAAACCTGCAATCATACCAGTCCTTTGTAGACAAGACAAGACACTCCAAGTCTATGGGAGCTTTTGTTTGCTGAATATTTTCTGTCTGACTGCGATTTGTGTTGCTTGATTAGAGAAAGGGCAGTAAATAAATGCACGTTACTTATGGCATACTTTATTTAAATGTTTAATATTTATAAAATGAACCAGCATTTATAAGAGATTTCTGTTACTTATTCCTAATTAGGTTCTTGAACACTATAATGTAATGAGCACATATAGGAAGCCATTAATGATTTGGCCTGTTTTGAAGGTCGCTTTAAAAATCGATAATGCATGACGATCGGAGATTTTATGTGGATCCTGGGTAGCCTATGAAATGAGCCTATGAAATGTAAAATATAGTTAGGTATCAGCAATTAAATACCATTATTTGGGTGGATAAAAACAAACATAAACCTTAATTTTCATGTTTCAGTTGTGACATTGCCTTCTCTACTTCCATGGTTTGTGTGTGACGAACACATAAAACATAAAATGTTTTATATAAATTTATATTGTAACTCTGGGCGGAACGGTGGTGCGGTGGTTAGCACTGACGCCTCACAGCAAGAAGGTCCTGGGTTCGATCACCGGGTCACCCAGGGTGCCTTTCTGTGCAGAGTGTGCATGTTCTCCCCGTGCATGCGTGGGTTTCCTCCGGGTGCTCCGGTTTCCTCCCACAGTCCAAAGACATGCAGA
>JAQQZR010000033.1:9689919-9700868 GCA_030068235.1 Notoglanidium macrostoma
GTTTGTCTGTGTTGGCCCTGTGGTGGACTGGCGACCTGCCCAGGGTGTACCCCGCCTCTCGCCCGAAGATGCTGGGAATGGCTCCAGCTTCCCCGCGACCCAGATAGATAAAGCTGTATAGATGATGGATGAATGGATGGATAAATGATAGACATCTTGGGCTTAGGAGAAATTAAAATCAGATTTCTGTATGCTTAAATGTATTTGGAAAAGTGTTCTTTTTTTCTTTGCTAAAGATTAATCAAACATACAAAACCATTTGATTAAATATCTTTTTACAAGGCCGTAGCTTAATCCAATATATTTTTTGGCTTGATTCTTGCAGGAAATCAAAAGATGACACATGGGTCAGCAGCAACACATACTGGGACCTGAGGAAAGATCCATGCTTCAGTAATCTGGATTGTCCCGTGCTGTGGTGAGCTCGAGCTGAACAGTGCTCACTCACAAGCCTCTTCCATCTCCTGTCTCTCTCCTCTCTGACCTTCTGTGTATGGAAGAAAAGCACATCCCGCAGTGGAGGGTGGAAACTGACCCTTCAGAGACAAAACTCTGACAAAGGCAATTTTTTCTGCCTGATAATCAAACTGAAGAACGTCACTGGAACCGCAACCCTGGTTCCAGTAACTTCACCATATTCAAGCACCCTTCATTATGTAATATTCCATTTTAAATGCCTTAATATGCTTCTAATATATTTTAAAGTGTGTTTATGCAGGCATCTTCCTTGAATGTCTAGAAATTATGCAAACATAGCCCTGTTTGTCATCTCTATCATTGCTGTGTGCAACTAGTAGCACAGAAATACTGACACATACACTGTTGCATACTGTACTCTTGTGGTACAGAATGATACTGCAGACAGAAACAAATGCCTGAAACAAAAGAACTTGCGCATACTTGTTTGAAATATGCTGACGTCTGATCAAAGTAAACATTGTCTACCTCCTAAAAGAGATGGTACTCTTATGTACAATATGGGGAACATATTGGAACATGAATTCCACACTTGTCTTATGCCTTATGGTCAGACGTATCCCATAATGTTTTCATTATAGCCATTAACCATGTTTTTAAAAAAACATGACATAACATGTATCACAATGTTGCTAGCACCTGCAGCTTTGTTTCAAATATTAAATAGTCACCACACTGCATTTGGATGTTTAGCTGAATGTGTCAGCTTTTTTGGTATCTGTATCCATCGAGTTCTTCCTGGAAAAAAAAAGCAACTGAGTAAATCATATTGACCACTGCTAAGATTCCTCTCTTCTTCAATAAACCAATCATATCTGTGTCTAGCTTTTTATTACTGTTTATTATGTTATGATGCTCCAGTCACTGGATAAAGTGATGCTCATTGTTTTATTCTGTAGTATAGTTTACGTGGTATTATAAGAACTGCTGATCAAATGCTGCCAATTTGAACATTGTAAAAGTTACATATGCTATAAAACATTGTGCTTGGTGACAAGTTATATATTAAGCAGAATTTCTGCTGAGATGTGTGAGGACTTGGGTCTGTTGCTGCAATGAGCTTTATTATGGTTGAGAAGTTTTGGGATTTGTATGCAGTTGTTGGACTCTTCTTGCTGAATAACAGATCACAACCTGCATTCTAAGTCTACTGAAGAACCGTCACACTTCTGTTTTTCCTTTCCATATCGTACTAATGCATGAGCAGTACAATTGAACAAAACATAAGCTTTAAATCCTTTCAATCAGAAGTTCCATCTGTCTTTCCTGTAAGTGTTACATCGCTCTTACTGTTGGTCCCAGTAGTGATGAATCCTCTTTTAAAGTCTTCTAGATCTTTACATCTTCCCACCTTGATCCAAAATCAAGGTCAACTGAGTCTGCTCAGAATTTTTTTTTTACATGAGATGTAAAATGCATATTCTCTTAGTTGTTTCATGCCTTTGTCTCAACCTGGGTACTTATTATGTTTTTCCACCCATCCTTTGGCATCTGTAGCTGAATTCCAGGAAGAAAAAAATCTCCAGTGTTTTGCTCCAAAGTCATCCAATTTACTTGCCTGGGCTACAACGCTAAAATCCTACAGGAGGAATGGAAGCATGTTTGATGGACAGTAAAGCACTTAAGGTAACTTAGAGAGTTGTCCTGATTGGTTGCGTGGTGGTGGTCCATATCACTTCTTTTGCAACAAATAACAGAGCTTCGGATGATACAGAGAGTAAAGCGTTTCCACTAAGCATATATTTTACTGACGGCTGCCAAAATGTTTGGAGAACTCGCATAATGTTGTGGTACCATATTGTTTTGCATGACCGAGAGACCTTGAGCAGCAACCAGGCGAAATCATCATAGGACAGTATACATGTTAGTCCTGTGAGGTAAAAAAAAAAAAGACAAAACCAAAAAATAAGGCATACAGCTGGGCTACTTTTGACCCAACCCTACAAAAGTGCCATATAATCATTGGTTATATATGGGCATTTGTGGCGCAGATTCCAAATGGTATTAAAACTTCATATTTGTCAGCTTACAATTTGACAATACATTTGCCATTTCCGGACCTTTGTGTGCCTTAACCCAGAGAAACGTGGATTGCAATCTGGGATTTGGAAAGAGACCAGAATAAAGGCAAGGCTCAAAACTTACCCATATGTTTTTGGAATGTCTTGCTAATCTCCAAATAGGCTAAGCAAAGGGAACATGGTATCAGTACTTATGAGATTGATTGGAATTTTTGAAGATTTTTAATGTATTCATTAATTTTATTTTTTTTAAAACATTTCACGCTGTAAAATAAAGTAATCAGAATGTGTTGATCAGCTTTCTATAACAACATGGAAGTCATATACTACATGCTGAAAAATATTGTGGACACCTGGCCATCACACTCATATGTGCTTGTTGAACATCTCATTCCAGATTTAGTCCACCGTTCCTGTTATAATATCCCCCAGTCTTCTGGGAAAACTCTCCACTAGACTGTGGAATATGGATGTAAGGATTTGCCCATTCAGCCACAAGTGCCTTAGCGAGGTCGAACGTTGTTGGGCGAGGAGGCCTGGCACACATTCGGCATTCCAGTTCATCCCAAAGGTTTTCTGTTGGTGTATTGCTAATTAATAGCTTCAGGTCTGTAAGGAGAAATGGTTTCAGTCTCCCTTATGGTGTTAATCGTGGGTAGGTCTTGCTGAGATATATTGAAGATGTCCAATATTCAGTGTGCTTTGAGTGTTTTCTTTCATGGATGTATTCTCTGCCCGCAAGGTAGGATTCATATATAAAATAAAAAAAGATGGTGGACCAAACATCACTGAAAAGTAAATTAGTATACAAATGTTTTTTGAGCTTATTTTTCACTTAGATTTAAACATTAAACATCTTATAACCCAGTGGCTGTAACCAGCTACATTTGTTTGACATGATTAATTACATATTACAGTTAATGCTGATGTCACACATTACCGTAAATGCTGTCCTAAAATGTTCAAAACAAACATTTTTACAAGATACCTTCAGTCAAAAGTCATGCCTTCTATTAAGACAGCAACCTTCCGTTTTGAACGCAGTCACTGTTATATAATGCTAATTAGTTCTCTCAGGTGATTAATACAGAGTGTTTTTTGTCTCTCTTAATTGTGGGTAGGGCTTACTGAGATACTGAGAAAATTAAGATGGGTATCCATCTCAATATTCAGTGTATATAATATTTGTTCTATCTTAAGTTTATTCCTTGCTAGTAAAGTAGGATTCTGGTTCTTGTGTACTATCTGCTTAGTTCTGATTACAACATGGAGGAGTCAGACACATTTAGAGTAAATATCAAAAACATGCTCTCTAAAGGCAATTTCAGTGGATTAAAGGTTTCAACAACATAATAATTATGTGCTTATATGGCTTATAAAATTACACTGCCTTGTTTATGGCTTATAAAATTAACTTTCATTAATCTGACCTGCTTCACACTATGCGGCCAAAGGTATGTTGACAGTTGGCCATCACACCCGTGTGTGATTTTTAAATATCCCATTCTGGATTTAGTCCCCCTTTGATGTTATAATGACCTCCGCTGTTCTGGGAAAGCTTCCCACTAGATTTTGGAGCGTGGCTATGGCGATTTAGCCATTCAGTCACAAGAGCATTAGAGAGAGCAGCACTAATGTAGGATGAGGAGGTCTGGTGTGCAGTCTAGGAGACCAGTACCTGCAGATCTGAGGGAATGGACAGGTGTATAAGGGAGGAGGAACTCTGCAATATGGCTGCAAAGATCATAGGAAAGTGTTTGTGCTGTGTATGGAAAGTGAGAGGTAATGAAGTTTATAGAGGGGGAGAGATATTTTAGATTCTTTAGTGTTAGAGAACTCTAGCTGCAGAATTTTGTATGTATTGTAATTTAGAGTGTGTCTTAGCCAAAGCAGAGCTCCCCCCTGTCTGGCAGCCTGCCAATTTTGGCAAACTTTAATTGGGTAATTTTATGATATTACCCTAACTCTAACTCCATTCACAGCCACTAGATGTCATCATACTGGTTCAATCTGGTCTGAAGATATGACTGATTCTCTCTCTCCCTAACTTTACTATGATGCAAAAGCCTGCCTGTGTACCATCTACTCTCTGTCCTATCAAGGTCTAATGTCTCTTCTTCTTAAACAACTCCCTGCATATTCTGGTATGAACTGGATTATACAGAGCTAGGAGTAAGACTATATGATAACCGTCAACTTGTTTTTTGTGTCACACTGCCCTCTGCAATAATGCCTATGTCAGAGCTCCTTCTCGAGACACATTGACCTACATTATAAAATGGATTATAAGCAATACAATAATAAAAAACAACACTATGAAAATCCAGAAATTTATTTTCTGATTATATACCACAGTACCTGCAGACCTGAGGGAATGGATAGTTGTATAAAGGAGGAGGAGCTCTGCAATATACTGTGGAACAAGACCATGTATGGCAGTAACAATCATCAGAAATAGCTTATATTCAGAAAGCGATAGGTAGCCGGTGAAGTTTATAGAGGGGGGAGTAATATGTACAGATTTTTTAGTGATTTTTTAGCCTAGGCCATGCATGAGAGTTTCAGCATCTGTGCTGCTTAACATGTGTTGGAAGCTGGAAATATTACAAAGATGAAAGAAGGCAAAAGAGGTGTGAGCATAAAAGGTTAGATTCGAATCAAACAAAGTACCAAGGTTGCAGACAGATGTAGAGGGATTAAGCAGAATGCCATCAGTGTAAATAGAAATATCACAGTACATGGCAGACAGGTTAGTGGGGTGGATTGTTAGCACATCAGTTTTGTCAGCATTCAGTTTTAGGAACTTAAATGTCATCGAGGACTTAATGTCATGAATGCAAGAAGTAAGAGCAGGAGGGGGTAGGGAAGTGTCGGATCTAGAACTGGTGTAAATCTGAGTGTCATCTGCCTAACATTGAAAACTGAGTCTATGTCAGCGATTTATGTATCCAAGTGGTAACAACAAAGAGGAGAGATTGATACTTTTCGTAACAGTGGCAATGTGTGATTGGATTTTATTCAGATAGGGGGGCAGGGTTAATAGGAAGACAGTACTTTAGCAGAGCCTTCAGGACTGAAAGCTCCAGAGTAAACCAAGAAGCAGAATGGATAAATGGGACAGCCCTGTGCTTAATGGAAGCATGGACATCAAGAGCTTTGGAAATAGCTTGGGTATTGGTAGAGAGAATTTCAGTAGGACAAGATAGATTAGTAACATTTGAGAGTGAAGCTTGTAGAGAAGCAGAAAAGGCATAAGTATAACAGGATTTGGAGGAGGATAGGATATGGTATGGAACCATGAGTGGGAAAGAACACAGTAACAATGAGCGACAGGGCAACAGAGCATGGGCAAGTACATATACATAGATAATTAGCCACACATGGGAGACAGGTGTGAGTAATTGAGGCACTAAGCTGGGAATCAGTAGGATCATATAGGATGACCAGGGACATCTGCTGGCAAAATGGGGACATAATGGGACTGGCGGAAACAGATCCTGACAATTACCAGTTTGCCAACAAATTCGTTTGGCAATGGTGTACAAACAGCTTTACAAGTCAAAAAACCATCTAATACCCATCTAATTGTGAGGCTTGGTACAAAGATCATCTCTGACAAATTTGAGGAGAATTAGACAAAATTTGTGACCTGTGGAAAATTCTTACATTTTTGAAAATTCAACTACAGCCATATCGTTTGACTTGGCATAATGCTTTGAACAACTTTTGGTCACAACCATCTGCAGATGATACACACCAACTTTGATGGTGATACGATCAACGGCCTAATATGATTTCGCAAAGGTAGGTTTTTTGAAAAATTCAAAATGTAGCCAATGTGTGCATTTGAATCAGAAGACCCAAGGAATCAGGGGGAAAAAAAGAAACCTAGGGCAAACAGTTCAAAGGTTATAAGCAAAAATGTACATTGAAATTTTGCCTGGTGGTGCTACAGGGATGGATGGATTGATTCCAAATTTGGTGACTGAATACCTTGCACTGTCCTCTGTCAATGTGCCAAATTAAAAAAAAAAAAAAAAAAATCTACCAAGTGGTTCAATGGATGCTATAGACTTCCTTAGCAGAAAACATAATAATAACAATAATAATAATAATAATAATAATAATTATTATTGTTGTTGTTGTTGTTGTTGTTGTTGTTGTTATATATAATGAAATAAGTGGCAAAGTCATTAGTTTACTTTTTCATATGTCTACAAATGACAATTAATCTGAAAAAGTTTTATGTTCTGTACTTATGTAACTGTTTAAGCTATCATGAAACAAACACACAATTATTAACAGTATATAAAGAAGCTAACACTAGCTGGCTATGCCAAGCAACTAATTATACTTTTTAAGGATATTCTGGGTACCTACAGAATGTACAGAGTTATGCACCTTGGAGATATAAGCAAAGATATTAATGATAAAGAAATTGGTATAATATTGAGCCACAAAATATAGAACAAAGAATGGACATTGTAAGAGAAATCTACATATTGGGGGGGAAATGACTTACCAGCTACAGATGAAAGAAAATTAATTTTTTAATAAATGGGAAAAGTGGAGGAGGTATGATGTAATTATAAATACGTATAACAGACATGCAAGGAGTTTTTGCAATTTTGTAATAGACTCCTGTAACCATAGGCAATCTTGTACTTTTTTTGTCTTCTTGCACAAAGTCCCAATAAACATGAAAATGGAAAACAGATTAGCTGGCTAGCTAAATTAGGCAACCTCTGTTGGGCTTTCAGTATTTTGTTAGGTTCACTAGGTAACTGGCTCTTCATGTTTGAACATTAATTCAAAAATGTTTCCAACTAGAAAGTTAGCTTAGCAAAAAATTTGCAAAGAATTGCAAAGACGCTCCCCCCACATTATCCTAAGCAATACCTACAGGCTATAGCAGCACATTAGCACAATTACCTATCACTGAGGTTACATCTTAAGTTTAATACAGGGCTTAGAGCTTTCATACTCTAAAGCCTCAAAAGATCTGGTTAGTTAGTCTAGCTCACTCTGCGATGTAATGGCCAGGTTGGATGTTAAGATGTGAAATGGCAAGATCTCCATGGGTTTTGGCTCACATAATTTGAAGATCATTATTATGCTGTTTCCTTTGGAACCTTTAAAACTGAAGATCAGTTAAGCAGCTGTTCTTTTCATATTCAATGACCTCAAAAGACTGACTTGGCTTACTTAGACTTGATCTCCTGCTCCTGAAAGATGTAGGCCTAGTGACAGCTTTGAATATAGGCCTGCCTCCCTTAGGCAGGCTGGTGCTCTTGATAACCTATCCTGTCTGCTAGCTAGTCCGACATGCAAAGTAATGCAAAGGAGATGAAAAGCAAGAAATGCAAAAAAATGCAAAGGAGATGAAAGCAAGAAAACCCAGAGCTTGAACACTCAGAAGCTTGATTCGTTTAAAAAGGCACATCTCCCTGCATGGACTATCAGTCCATGACTGCTTTTATAAGCGATCCATTGGAATTTAAGAACAGGAGAGGAATAGTTTTTTACATTTAAATTCAAGAAGTTTGTTGAGTAGACGTGATCATGTTAAGATTTTATTAAGTCAGACAAACCCAGATATATTTGTTGTCACATGTTGACTGCCTTCAAAACTGGGCTTTGTAGAAATAAGTCTTATTTCACTTTTCATGCATGAAGACACATTACTGAGTCTGTTTTTATGTCTATTTTAGACTATGGTGATGTAATCTATGGCAGTGCATCGCAAAGTACTTTAAAAGCACTGGATGTTGTCTACCATTCCACTCTGATTTTTATCACTGGTGATTTCTATGGCACGCATCACTGTATTTTATACAACAAAATTGGAAGGTCAGCATTATCAATCAGGATAGCACAACATCGGAAGATGTTTTATATTCAAAACTATTATTCGTTTACACCCATCTTATCTCTCCTACAACAAAAGTGGAATTTTAAAACTCATAAAACAACTGTTTTATTTTATTTTTAGAATTTTAAACCCTTCAATTTTTCCCTTCATATGCCCCATGTTAATTCTGAGTTAGGAAACTGCCTTTTGTTTTAAAACACCGCATATCTAGAACAAGTTACAAATAACCCTGAAACTGTGCACATTATTTTCAGTGTAGGAATTCTCATGATCTCATCTATATTATGACTGAATTCTCTTACAATTGTTTTGGAAGTAGTCAGGTTTATGCTCTTTTTTATCAAGTTTATCATGTATTTATTATTCTCTGTAACCTCAGCACCATTTGCAAATGAAGTTTTTTTTACCTCAATGTGTTTTCTGAGGCTTAAATGAATACATATATAAATAAATTGGGTGAGATGCTCATCATTCTCCACTGTCACTGCTCCTGACTAAGCTTTTCTCAACTGAAGTGTTAACCAATAAGAGAAATGTAAGCTCTCACAAACAAAATGGATGAAATTATATATCACAAAAATAACGTTTATGCACATCAACTGAAATTGCGACACAAAGATTAGGGAAGAGAAATTTCTACACCTATCTGATTTTAAAGCAGTTACGAATGAGGAAGTTGAGTTTGACACAAACATTTCACAGGAAAACAGATGCAGTGAGTAGTCACTTGCTACAAACATGCTACATACACTGCTGTATTTTCTGCAACTGCTCACTGTCTCACTGAATGGTCCGAAGCATATTATTATTTATGTTTCCATATTCATAAACATGTAAGTGTGGAAAAAGTACAATTATGCTTCATTCGGGTTGCAAAGGTAGGAAAAACGTGAAAAAAAACATTTCCATGTTCATTTTCTGGTAGTGACATTCTAACCAGCTCACTATAATGAGTGATGTATATTTTCTTCCTCATAGCATCTTACTGTAAAGCCAGCATTATAGATTTACCAAGTGAATGTATCTATATGATCCATCTGACTGATCTAGAGCAAATACCTGTATATATAGAATGCTACTTTACTCCTGATGCTGTGCACAGCAATGTTGATTTGACATCTCTTGCTGAACTCAGAGTTGATGAGACCATCCTGAGTCCTGAATAGAAATTCCGAGTCAAGGGGGTGTTTTCTTTAGGTTTGCCAAGGTCAAAAATTATGAGTCCTTTAGTTGAATGAAGCATAAATTGGATCAAACATCAAAAATCACAAAACTGTGATCAAAAAATGTGCTTTTCTTCTTCTACTCACTAACATTCACAGTCCAGTGGTATGATAATTAAGGGTGCTTTCACAAATATGTTTAGTCTGTTTAAAAAGAATAATGTTTGAAAAATCACAAAAATTTAAGTTATTGCTTGAAGTAAGAGGTTTAGAATAAGACAGATTACAACAGAATGAAATGTATCATTATGAAATGAAAAATATATTTTTTTTAATTAAAGATGCTGTTCCTGTCAAAACCCACGCAGACACGGGGAGAACATGCAAACCCCACACATACAGGCCCCAGTCAGCTGTCAGATTTAAACTCAGAACCTTAGTGCCGAGAGGTGACGGTGCTAAACACTGCACCACTGTGCTGCCCCAGATGAAACCCCTAAAATAAAATACAATGGTAGGTCTTACCTGTAAGATGTACACTTTAGGTTTTTTTCTGTTTTTGTTATCCAACATGACAATTACCATAATAATATCAATAGCGCACATCACTACACCTGCATGAGTTTATAACCCTCCAATTTGTTAAAACCTAAACCAATAAACAAAAACCAAATATGACTAATGTACAACTAAACAAATCAAAGCACCTGTATCTATAAAGTATCGAACTTGGTCGAGCCAGCAGTATTTCTTTGAAAACATTCAAGTCGCTGAACTGCAATTGAAATATTTATTTATAGCTTTTGATCAAGTTATTAAATAGTATTTGTTAAATTTAATATACTACACATAATACAGTGGTTGCTTGAAAGTTTGTGAATCCTTTAGATGTTTCTGTATTTCTGCATGAATATTGTCTAAAACATTATTAGATTTTTAACTTCCTAAAAGTAAATAAAGGGAATCCAATAAAACAAATAAGACAAAATTTTATACTTTGCCATATATTTTTTGAGGGAAATGAGCCAAAATTGGCAAATTGGCAAAACTGGCAAGAGTAGGTGAACCTCTTGTAACATCGCGAGCCATTGTGGCGTCGCCAGTCACCTTACAGGCGGAGCCGCGGCCAACCTGGGGTCCTAATATAGGTCCAGTCGCTAGGCGACAATCACGTGGCCGCAATCGGGGGAAACGCGCCGCAGCTGTGAGCTGTGCTTAAAAGACGCCGAGCTACACAGTTCGGCGCGCGGACATTTTGGAGCCCGTTTCCCGGCCGATCTTGCCCCCTCAACGGGTAGTAGCCCCGTTGCAGTGGGGCCTGGAACAAGTTATCCGGGAGGCCCTCCAGCAGGAGCCTGATCCTGGAGGTGGCCCACCAGGGCGGCTTTATGTTCCTTCCACTGTCAGGCCGCAGGT
>JAQQZR010000033.1:9709123-9723784 GCA_030068235.1 Notoglanidium macrostoma
ATCACGCTAAATGGTGGCTACTTTGAAGAATCTGAAATATGAAATATATTTATTTATTTATTTATTTTTTTACACTTACACATACGTGTTGCTTCATAGTTTTGATGTATTCAGTAATGTTTTACAACATAGAAAGCAAAAAAAATTAAGAAAAACCTATGAAAAAGAGTAGGTGACCCCAAACTTTAGACCGGTAGTGTATATATATATATATATATATGTGTGTGTATGTGTGTGTGTGTGTGTTTGTTTGTTCATAAATATTTTATAAACAGAAATCATATCATATATCATTTTATCCTGTACTTAGCAGAACCCGATGTCAGCTGCGTTGATGGGGACAGCCTGCTGCCCACATGTCTAGTCAGTCTTGTGCATTTCATTAGTTACACCTGGCTGCTGATAACGGTCTTAATGGAAGTAGGAAGAGTGTGCATATTTTTCCTACCTGTACTCTGAATGTTGCTTTACTTTTTACTTTTTGTAAAAAAACGACTACAAATTGTGCATTTTTTTGTTGTTGTTGTCCACCTGAAGTTATTTGTACTTTCTTTTTCCACATGACTATACTACATCACTGCTTTTCACAGGACCAACATTTTTTCATGGACATCAATTTTTTTAATGGCATCAAATAGTATTTGCACTTATCAATTTCTTTATAAATACTTAACTAAAATTCGGCTTAGCAATTAGTTCTTTGATTATGTTCTTTCTATTGTCACTGTGTTGTGTCCGAGAAGCTCCTCAAGTAAATCCTGTGTACCCTAGCTTCACTGACATTGATGTAATGATTCAGTTAGTAATTCCTTCTATTGGTAGCTTCAATTTTTTTTTAAAGCAGTCATATATAATGACAGATGGATGGATCTGTCATTGTCATTCAAACTTTGTCATTACACAATGCATTTGTAACTGCTGCATGATACCATCCCGCAGTGAAGCCACGCCCCTCAAACCATATGATTTAATGTAAATGTTGGCAGTGGCAACACAATCACGTATTTGTGAGCGCTCGTGCCCTGTAGATGGGGTCATTGTCATTCTGGAAGAGATCACTCTCATCAGGATAGACATGATTCATCATAGGACAAAGAGAAATTTCCAGTGGGCCTTCTCTCTAATGGTACAAATGGACCTTGTGAGGAAAATGTATCACAGCAGAACAGAGCCACTGCTTTTTTTCCCCCAGTTAATTGTCACCCATGTGTGTGCAGGTCATACTCAGGACTGCAGAGATGAATAATCTTTCCATGCTTATTACAAAATCATGCTTAATTGAAAGGGTTTCTCTAAAAATAAGAATTTTAATGGCTGTTGTTCAAATGTTAAAATACAGGTCTGGTCATAGTGAGATATATTTGCAGGTGTAGACATACAGATTCACTAGGACAAAGACAAAGCGAGACAGAAGACACTGTCTAGCACAATCTTCTTACCTTTCAATTATAAAGAACTGCAGCAGTGCAAAGGTTAGCAATTTAATCACCTTACAATTAAGCTCTCGGCTATTTAACTCATCAGCTGGTAATTAGGTGCGTTAGATCAGGAAAACATTCAGCACCGCAGTGCTGCATTCCTCCAGCATTTTAATCCAAGAAGCACAGCTAGAAAAATCTAACAGCAGGGGTTCAACTGACAGGGAACTTTTTTGTGTGAACAAACAGAGCAGAGTTTGACAGAAATGTAAATCATATCATGGCATGATGATAGAACTGCATTGGTTTATACAAAAGCTTTCAGATTTCAGAATGTGTACAAGCAATAATCAGCTGCTGCTGGGTAGCAAACTGTTACTGTGTCTATTAAGCCAGTTTAAAGGCTTTACTGTATCATATACTTTGCCATAAAATAGTGATTACAGGTTAAACCAAAGTGCATAACACCAGATGTGCTCCCTCTGTGAATTTGGCACCCCATATGATCATAGGAACATGAATAAAAGTATTTGGATTCATTTGTGTATCGTTTGTGCACATTTTGTGCAGGCAATATATACATTTTGTGCAGTTTCAAAGAAATGAACGTTTAAATATTTTAATAACTATTAAATGACTGAGCCTTACCGTAACTTAAGAAATAATAAAGCACATATCTTTATTTTGCGTGCACAAACACCATACAAACAAATCAGGCATGTTTATTTGAGTCATTTGGGCATTAATCGAGCGCCGAGTGATGTCATTAAAACATTTAATGGTTAATTTCTTTACATCTGAATGGGCACAATTTTTTATTTGGAAAACACAAACAATGCACAAGCTAATCAAAATACTTCTATTCACATTCTCATCATATGGGCTGCCCACATCACAATGCTATCCATCATGAGTGGGAGACATGACTCCGTCTGTGTTTAAAAAGAAACGGCTTTCATAGAGGATGTTTGTAATTGATGTTGCATTTTGCTAAAATCAAGTGTTCCCCGATATATGGAGACTTTTGGGACATAAACAAATAGAAATTAAATGGACTGGTTCAATGTTGCTGGCACCCATGAAGTCATGCTCACTCAGACCTCCTACAGACACGACATCATCCTGACCCTGCTATAATATCAGTGTGATATTTTATCATCTACATTTGCCAAAAAGTGAATGCGGAATTTTTCTTTACATTTCTGATCTTGAACTAGTGACCTTTTTATTCAGCTTTTCTTTTTGTCTCTGTTTATTACTTCATGCAATAAAATTTTTTTTAACTCTTTGTGCTTGTTAGGCTTCTGGATTAAAACTCCTGTCAAAAAAAGGAACCGTTGGAAAAGACACACACAGTGAAATGAATAACTGCACACTTTTTTCAATTGAAAAGGGAACTAGGGCTGATGCACATTATTCATGTGGTGGTAAGAACACATAAAAAATAGACGTTCAAATACAGCACAAAAATACACAGGCATAATGTTTATAGAAAAAAAAAACTTTAGTTGATAAACCTTGTGTCCCAAAATCCATATTTACTAAGAACATTTGTCACTACTGTTAATTTTGCATGACGCTGCAAAGGCATTGAGATGAATACTGTGCTTTTTTTTTTAAGCATAGAGACATTTTAGACAACGATCCCATATGACAGCGTATGAATAGATACTCCACAGTGTTGAGCTCATTTTCTACTGCTACAGGTGCAGCTTAATGTAAAACTCAAAGAGGTGTTAGGAAAAAAAAAAATGAGTTGGTAAAATAGTTTCCACTTCTCTTTTTTCTCCAACCATAAAAGACAACGCAGTACAACAATATTTCAATATTGTAATGAGTTTCAGTGTAGCAGTACCATGAACACCGCCGAGTACATTTACTAACATGTAGAAAACTAGCATTAAAGAGATCATTAAGATGAATTGGCCGCTGAAACGCTCCAGTACAACAGTGTATCACAGCTCACAGCAATTACGTCTGCTTCTCACTGTAGAGAACAAAACTACTTCGAACACCCTGTAAGTACATCGTTTGTATAGTAACACAAGGAACAGTTATGCCTCGACATGTGCTCTGCTGGTAGATTAAAAAAAGTCAATAAATAAGTACACTTCCCTTTCTTTTCTCATTGATGGTGTAGCTTTGCATAGCAGGGTTGGACCTCAGGGTCAGGCTGAGGCGCGCTGACCACTGACAGTCCTGCCGTGGTCCATGACACCAGCGATGAAGGTGATGAGGATGGTGGTGGTGGGGCTGAAGATGATGAGGATGGATGGTTCAGTAAACCCAGTTAACTGGTACCCACTGAGGCTCAGTGCACAGCTGCTCCACAGCTGCCTGCAGTTTCTCAAAGGCCTTATCCAGATTATCGTTCACTATTGTCGAGTCAAAGTAATGGCTGTACGCCCGTTTGATCCTGGCACTCTCGTCCACCGTTTTCTTTAAGTCCGTTTCCTAAGAGAGGGAGATGCAGATATCAGCGTGTCTTCAAAGAATGCAAGCAATTACATGCACAGTCTCAGGGCTGACAAGAAATACGAAACTGACCGTCAGTAGTTTGGTGGTGATTCCTGCATCCACCACAGCCTTGTGCATGGCTCGTAGTGTATCCAGCTCGGGAGCAGCGATGAAAACCACAAACGGCATGAACTCGGCTGTTCTCAACACCTTCAGTGCCTGGCAACGACATTCATTACACAATGATTTACTGTAGTCATATGGTCTGTCATAAATCCTGATTTATCTACATAATAAATCTGGCTCAGCACTACACACTGTTGCATCTTTATTCATCTGTAGATGCTGACATCTTTGTTATATTGTTGCCGGCAAAACATACTGATCAGCTATAAATCATCAGCAGAAGCAGGAAGCGCTTGCACTAATAACTCAGCTCAACACTGTCCAAAAGTTTCTAAACTGCATTTAAATTTTAATCACCTTAAAGAGCTAGTACTGAGATCCACTTAAATATTTAAAAGCTTAAAAAGCTTTATCATTAACCACCAAAGAAAGCAAATAACATTTTACACTAAACTTTAATGTTGGGATTCGTTTCTATTTTTCTAGCCACAGTAAGATTTTCTCACCACTGATGTGTTACGCTATTCGAGAAGATGCATAAAAATTCTTCACCTCATCTTCACAGATAAATAATGTTTAAAGGCCCTGCAGCACAAAGTGAGGTTGAACCCTAAATGGCTTCCCATTCACGATGTATGTGCACTGCACAGAGTGTAATTTTAGAATATACAAAGAACACCACCGCAGATTATTGCTGCAAAATGCACACAGTCAACAGCTAACAGATTTCCCTTTGATCCTTTTTTCTACTTACAGCTTTTGGTATATGTAGCTTTTGTGTTATGAAAAAGTGTAAGCTTAGATTTGAAACATGATGCCTCTGATTTCAGCCCACGTTTAACAATGCCACAAATAATTAATTGATCTATTTAATAAGTTCCGAGACCAGACGTACAAATATGACCTTGCTCTCAGCAGCCATGTTTTTCGAGCAGAAGCCCTGGAACGCGTTTAGAGCAGAGCTGTGGAAAATCGTCCTGGAGCGTTCCGAGTAGAATAGAACACAGCCATGGTAAAACAGGGACTGCAATAAGTGGCTTTTAATTACTAACTACTAACTACTTACATATAATCTCTATAATTACTAACTACTTACATATAATCTCTATAATTACTAACTACTTACATATAATCTCTCATTGCGTATGCTTTGTTTTAATTTACATAAATTAAATGTTTATATTTAATTAGAATATGTTCAAAGTGTCACTGATCCAGAGAAAAAAGATCAGAAAGTACAATTTGACTGTAGTAAAAACAATGTAGGAATAACCACATATTAATGTTGTCAGTAGGTACCATGGTGAAATACTGATCATATGGGTTCTCTGTCTCTCTCAGACTCCCTACAGTCACGTCTCTAACTCTGATTTTTTTTATTTCTTTTATTTCTTTCTTTACTTTTTATTTATGAGTGTTATTTTGGTTTTCCAAAGTGGAGAACAATCTCTCTCTTCTCTGCAATCATATTCTCCATGGCCAGAACAGTCAATTTGTGTGCATAAATGTTGCAGGCTTGTGGGCTATTCCTGTGTGTACAATGCGGTTGAATCCTGCAGATGCCACTGCGTCTTCTTTTTTTGACTTCTATTTCTATCACAAAAGCTGGGTGCAAAAGTAGACCCAAGAGAAATCATGTTCCAGTAAATTCTAGCTATAACATTTTTTTGGTGCAGACAAAATTTCAGCTGGAACAAGGGATATGTTTGGGGTATACACGGGACATGCATTTCCACCCTGCTTTCATGCAGTACACTTTGTTCTGACAGCCCTGATAAATACCGCTCCAGTGATATGTAATGATAAAATTCAGAGTATCGCTAAAAAGCCACACATCTGTTGCTACTGCAGTCATTTTCTGTTGTGCTCACCTGTGGGTTGACGTCCAGTATGCAGGTGCGACCAGCGTGCACCACCTCGTGAATCGAGTCGATTTTTGTGCCATACATATTCCCATCATACTCCCCGTGCTCAAGGTAGCGACCAGCTTTAATGTCCATCTCCATGTCTGCTCTGGAGACAAAGCAGTACGACTGACCGTCCTTCTCTTCTTCCCGTGGCCGCCGAGACGTGACTGAAGGGAGAGAGAGAAACCACAGGATCTATATTTCACCACAATATCTTAACAGTACTGCTAACAATGTTGACATCTGGTTATTCGCTATTGTTGAAAATTCTAAACTGACTGATGAGAACAGACTGTGTGAAAGACATGCACTCCAGGAGTAGTTATTGAACCTACAGGGTACGGTGGTGCCAAAGAGCAGTGGGTTTAACATAATCAGCCTGTTCTTCAGGCTTCTGCGGCCCACACCCTGAGCACCAATCAGGATGAGTGTCTTCCTCTGGAATGGCGGCATCCTAGCTACTTCCTCATAGATCTGCAGCTCATGACGATCAAATTCTGATACAGACAGGAAGTGAGAGTAGATGACAGAAAGTGAAAAACATTAGAGGTGCCCATGTGTCAGACAACTCATATTCCAAAAAGAAGTATCACACAATAAAACATCTTCCTGCTGCGCCAACCTGCATTCTTTGCTGTTAAGTACATCATTTTCTTTTTCTTCCTTTTTCCAGTTATCGTTCCACAGAGAATTCCTGGAATTTAAGAAAAAAGGAAATCACACTGCGGTGAGGGAGGTATGACTGAGACCAAATTCACACTTCCCTTTGATCTAATAATGGCATTCAAAGAAATATATTAATATATCTCCCACTTTGGTTATAAGGGTTTAGGCAAAAAACTTAATTCCTAACATACCTGAGCCTTCCAAGTCTCTCCGTACAAATGCCTTCCTCTTCTCTTCCAAATACTGGCTTGGGATGAGACCAGTGCGGCCTCCAACTACACTTTGGGCCTGAGGGACACACAGGTTAACGCGTCTATGAGTGCTTACACAACTCAATGGATTTTATTTAATTTAGTTTAATGCAACTCCACATGAATGGTATTAAACTGTATAGAATATTAAATGATGAACAGGCACAACATTCGGATGTGCTACCAACCTGCCACCAGTTGGGGTCCTCCCTGTTCACAATGTGCAGGATCTCTCCTTTGGAAAAAGGCAGTCCTGCTTCCTTGCAGGGAATGAGGTTGTCTGTTTCAGGGTTGTACTTGAAATGAGGTCTCAAATACACCTTAAAACAGAAAGTGTTGTTTTTAAGTGAATGTTAACAAGTGAATCTAATTTCTGAGGAATCTATAGGAGGGAAAAATGCAAGTGCATGAAGTAGGTGTGATAATCAAAAGAAATTTTTGAATTAAAATTATAAGGAGGACAGGGCAATCTTCAGCTTGAACATGCAACTGGCCGACATGCTGCCTTTACTCATGCTTCAGATGGTGTGTAGCTGTGTGCACTCAGTCTGTTTGCCTGTGTCAGGATAAACAAACGTCATCGGATTTTTTTTTACACATGGATTGGTGGAAAAAACCATTTTGTTTGCCGTCTGACATCTACATCTTTAGATTTGAATTGGCTACGTGACGCTAAACAAGCAATAATTCTTCCTTTGCACAGTTTAGTGTTATTCCAGACCATTCCATTAAACACAAAATGACCATATAATTCCATTTTGAACTTAAATTTATAAATATGCTATATCCCTGCTATTTTAAGAAAATGAAAAGGTTTGTAGCATAGCAATGTCATCTGAAGCCAATATATGGGTCAGCTTTAGAGCAAAACCAAAGAAGCACATGCCAGACAGCAAACATATCTGAAATGACTACATTTAGAGTAAGAGGGAAATTTATGCATATTTGATTTTTTTGCCCAGTTAATTGCAAACAGTGTACATCAAGCATTTCATTAACGTCATCAATTAAGTCGTTAATTAATAAACCGACCGTCAGTCCTCTTCAAACGAGAAGATCTGAAATATTTGCATGAGATGTTATAAATTTTTTACAAATGAATAGCTTAACATGCTGTATTTAATGAGTTATAAAACCTCAAAGTAGACTCTTCGTTTGTCTTTCATGTAGCTCTAGGCTTAAGGACAAGGAGGATACGTCAACAACGAATGCATAGTATGTTTTTACAAGAAATATTTAGATGGCTTTTAACCTTAGTCCCTGTTGTGTGTACTGTCAACATACAAACTCTGCCTGTTCTCAAAGCACAGTGAAATAGAGCAAAGGGCACTTGTGTGTGAGAAACAGCTCTTATTACATTTCTGCACCATGCGAGTTTGCTAACGGACTCGTATCACTGAACGCAAAGAACATTTCACTCCGATTTCATTCCAAGAAAGCCACAAAGATTAAGTTAACCTATTTCCATCACATCCCAGACCTCCTTAATGAGTGGGTCTATATATGCATGGTCCTCTCTCTAAGTCTCTCCTCCCATCTGCCCTAGATAGCACAGAGTGTGTTATTAATAGGAAAAGGCAGGCTCAGTTTCAGCTGAGTGGCATTCTTCCGAGTCAGCCTGAGGGCAAGTCTCTCCTCCTTGTATGTGACAGGTAGAATCAGACCTCTACACCTCCACTGTTCCAGTTAACACATGAGGAAAGAGACCACAGGCAAGACCAGTGCATGTCTGGACTTGTCATAAAAATCAGAAGTACATAACTATGCACAATAGATAAAATTTCATTTATGCGAATAATATTAGATCGAAAGCTAATATGGCTCTAGAGTTGTGTCATCTGCATCTTAGTGGTCTTTCCCAATTCTTCTACTCTGTCTGCATGTTTAGCTGCAGTCTGACAGGCTGATGAAGCTCAGGTGAGGAAATAATTTAATAAACCTGGAGTGCACAAGTTTGCTGTTTTCCCTTTACCCACCTGTGCAGCTGTGGGTGTGTCTTTGTAGCTGGGCAAGATTTTGAGGGTGACGCTTCCGTTGATGTCTTTCAACATCTCTTGCAATGCCGTAGGATCGCCACCCACCTCCTGGCCGTTCAGTTCCCGGATGACGTCACCCGTGTGCAGCATGCCCTGCCTGTCAATCATGCTGCCATGGAGAATGCGTGCGATCACAAGCTCGCCGTTCTCCACTCGGAATGTCACACCCTAAAAAATACCACATGCTTTGAATCGTATAGACTTTGCATGCACACACAGAAACTAGCATTCACCTCATTCATTCTGTGATATCAGCTTTTAACACCCACATCTCATAAAGTCCACTATTCCTACGTAGCCTTTCTTTTACTAGGTGTTAAAGTTCAACTGTAGTCCACTGCATTTTCTATTTCCAAAAGTTGTAGCATAAGGAGTAAGCCATTATGAGGTTAGACACCACTGAGTCTCAGATACCTAAACCAAAGTATTCACACCCAGCAAAAACCACTAGGATATCTGTGGATAACTGCCCTTCATATATTTCAATACACATCAAGAATAATTATCAACATAAAATTCTTTACTACTTGTATACACTCACTAGCCACTTTAGAAAAAACACCATGTAAAATGTAATAATTCTGGGAAGGATCACCCCTTGCCTATCAGAACAGCCTGAATTCTGCATGGCGTGGGTTCCTCAAGGTATTAGAAACATTTCTTTGTGATTGTGGTCCATGTTCACGTGATTGCAATCACATCATCTGCTGACAATTTCCTGTTCTACCACATCCCAGTGGTCCTTCAGTGGATTCAGAGCTGGTGAATGGGGAGGTCACTAAAGAACACTGAACTCATTGTCATGGTCATGACACCAGTTTGAGACTAGCGATTTGTGACGTGGTGCATTGTCATGCTGGAAGAAGCCATTAGAAGATGGTAAATTGTAGCCATAAAAGGCAGCACACTAATCAGCAACAATACTCTGAGAGGCTGTGGCATTCAAAAAGTGTTTGATTGGTGGGCTAAAGTGTGCCAAGTAAACATTCCCCACACCATTACATCACTACCAGCCTGAATTGTTGAATCAAGACAGTTTGGATTAATGCTGATGCCAAATTCTGATTGTGCGTATAAAATCCCAGGAGATCAGTTTCTGAAAAAATCAACCCAACCAATCTGGCATCAACAACCATGCCATTCTGCTGTTTGTTTGTGAACATTACCTAAAGTGTGACTTTACGCATTTTGCTGCTGCCGCATGATAGGGTGTCTAGCTGGGTGTTCCTAATTAAGTAGGTTTTTGTGTTGTATATTATTGCACTATGTATTTTCTGGTCTAAGACCATTAGGCAAATTGAGGAGACACTACTAACATTTTAAATAGTTGCTTTCATTCCAGTTGAAGTGTTAGATTATGCTGCCTTAAGAGATTTTAGACAAAAAAAAAAGTTACCATTAAGACATAAATATCTTTTAGGCAATAAAGCGTTATAGTGTGGGGTCTAGACAACACAGAATGTGACCAGAATTCACTGAAATTCTGATAAGAGCGCACTCCCTCACCAGCGGCTCTCCTGCTTTCTTCTGGATGCTGATCATACGCACAGTGTCCACTGGCATTAGAGAGGAGCTGCTCATGGTAGTGTTGTTTGCCACAGATGGAAGTGTTTCAAAAGATTTAGCAGCCACCTGATCGTGAGTTTCTATTAAAGACTGGAAACATGAAAACAGATCAGTAAGTTTAGTTATGAGTTAATGAGTTCAATTAAATACATACAGTCGTACGGGGACATCTCAACCCACAGGAACAGGCCACAGAGCCTGCCTCTTATAAGGAGATAATAAACATGTAGATGACTGGACCTCCAGGACCAGAAGTGTGGAACGGTGCCACCGAGTCACAACAGTTCTGTTATTTACTGCTCCAACACCTGTATTAAACCTGGTAATTAACTACTGAATTAAATCAAAAGTTTTTTGCAGGGAAATAAAAAAAATATCGATCAACAAATAAAACCTTCACACGATAATTACAGGTTTCTCTTGTACCACAGTGTTAGCTACACTTTAAACACCACTTATTTGACTCCTCATGAATTAGTGATGATCACCAGAGTCAGTGTCATGACACCAGGAGCTGCGTTACCTTGAAGTGCGGTTCCTTGAGAATCTTGGAGAGCTCTGCTGCGCTGTCGTTATACTCGACCAGGCCACTGATGTCAGAAAGAATCTCGCTCAACAGCTCCACATTGTTGTTCCCCACTGCCTCGAGCTTCACATCCTCTAGTCTGTCATGAGCCTGGGGAAAGGGACAGGCCAGTCACTACAAACAGAACGTCCCATGGTCTCACATTATCCTGAGGAAAGGGAAGTACAATGCCTTGAGCTGCTCGCTGTTCCCTTGGAAACACCATGCACACAGTGAAGCATAGTGGTGGTAGCATCATACTGAAAGTTACTCTTGGACACTTTTCTCAATAATTCCCTCTATATCCAGTCACTGACACTTGGTTCACTCTATGAAGTCATGATTGTGGCATATTCTTTTCGATGTTTAATGGTGCTCTGTGGAATGTTTGAAGTTTGAGATATTTTTATAACCAAACCCTGATTAATACTTTTCCAGTACATTGTCCCAGACTTGTTTGATATGGTCTTGACATGACACTGTTTGTTTGGGCATCCTTCCAGGAACAGAAATATTTATATTTAGATCACATGACACTTAATTTAAACACACCAGTGGGGTGAGTACTTCTGCAATAACAACTGTTATATTTACTTGTGAATAAATGTCGCTATGGCAGAACAATAATAAAGACATTAACACTATTATTATTATTATTATTATACATATTATTATATATTATATTATTATTACAAGTACAGAATTATGCAGTGACCAAGAAATGATGTATATAATAAATAAAAACTACAGTATTTTGTATTTGAAATGCCTAGCAGTATTTCTGTTTGTACATATTGTTTCTTTCCCATCCAGGTTCATGATGGAGCTTCACCCCAAAGGCTGTTACTAAACACGCCGAGCTCCAAATGGTTTCCCTAAAGATTTAAGTGAAAACTACTTAATAAAAAATGCATTCTGATTTACAAATAAACCTATACATTAACTTCAGTATTGTCAGTGACAACATGCATTAACTAACTGAAAGGTTTACAAATACTGCACATACAAATCAAGGAAACCAGGAAAAGTAAGAACACTATAAACCTCTGGGATTTCAAATGTAATCAATGCACTTAATGACATAAAAACATTGACACAAGAGGAGCCAACTATTTTTTAAACTCAGTCCTGCACAATATTTCTGTTATTGGCTCTGTCCAAGGTTGATTAATTAGCTTATCACATTCTTGCTTTTGGCCCTGGCCACGACTCCGGAGGGGGAATGAAATGAATATATTCCTAGTGGAATCCCAGCTGAATGCAGACATTACTCTACTTCCAGCGTGACAGATTGTGTTGGGTGTAAACAAAAACACATACCATATTAATAGGTTGGATATTCAGACACACACACACACACACACGTAGAAGTGTTTGCTAAAATGAAAATGACTTGACACTCGTATATAATATTAAAGACAGATACGCATGAGTGAATGATTGATCAAAAAAGCGAATAAATAGACAGGGTTTTGGGTACCTTGGCCAGAGAGCGAACTATGGGGCTCTCCATGATGCCACGGAGGAAGATGAGGTCAATGTCTTTGGCGCCAGTGGAGGGAGGCAGCTCCTTGAGGTTATCCAACACTTTCTGCATAGCTACAGCATAGATGTAATTTACATGAGACAAAAATGCATACATATAAAAGTATAATCCAGTTTCAGACAGAACGCAGCTATATTTAGACTAAGGCAGAATTATACATAATTAATGCACGGTTCCAGCAATTAAATGTTTATTGGGATCCCAAATAACATTTTGACAGGAAGTGAAATGACACAACATCAAGCAGCACGATTAAACATTAATGTAGTTTTAGTCTGAGTGAAGACTAAACAGATGGCAACACACGTCTGGGCTACAGTGAATTAGGGCTGTGATGTTTCAGTGCTGCATACAGTCATTACGTGGATTAACACTGCAGTCTTGTGCTTTATGCCATCAGGTTGGTTGATTGGTTAGGTTTATTGTGATTTTAGCATCTGAGGCTGTATCTTGGCAAGAAGGTGTGCTTTACGCCATCAGTGTCAACACCATAAATATCATCACTGTAACAGTGTTTTTTTTAAGACATAATATCTAGAATGTATTCCACAACCTCACGCTGTGGTGAGTGGGCTGCCTATTCAGTTTTATTTGTATATAGCCAAACAACATTGTAATTAAACAGCTTTACAGAACTCTGAAGCTGAAAAATACATTCAGATTCTTTATGCTATTTTGTTCAATCATGCCTTTTTTAATGATCTAAAACTAGATTAAATACAGCCACATACCAAAATACAACATATCACTGCAAATTATTTTAATCGTAAAGCTAAAAACAAACTCTTTTGCGATCAGCTCCTACATCCTGCTCAGTGTCACCAGATCGAGCAGAATTCCCAGAGACTGGGCTGTTTTCAATCGTCTCGGGTCAAAAAGCAACCAAACGAACAAAAAAAACACAAACCAAAGACAAGGGCCATTAGTTAGAAGCTGTAGTTTGTCAAAGGCACATTTTGGATCCGAGTGAAAGTGAAATGGAGCAGGTTTAAATCAGCATCCAGTCTTGCAACCTTGAACTAGTTGCGGGAAAGTCATTACCCCATCTCTGTCCCCTGTCCCATTTACACCATTCATGCATTACTTCACATTCATTAACATTCTACAGAAGGAGCCAAAGATAATTATGTATGATTAGTGGCTAAACACATCAACTGCTTATTGATGTGCTTCTCTGGCACTAAAGGGGAACTTGCTACAAAAATTGTTTATTAATCCTTTTTAACATTGCTATGGAGAAGTTTTCTGTTCAAGTTTAATCTACAAGCATGAATATAAGCTAAATAAATTACTACAATGTATGAAACAGTACAAAAAAGCATTTATTTTACAAAATTTCAGTATTTGGGATTTAATATTTTCCTGTTCTGAATTTCAGCTATGTATTTCTAAACAATCAATACTTTTTTTATGGCTATGTACAGTTTTAAATATAAATTGCTCTATATATGTGTGGAAAATCCTTTGGATGGCGCTGTGGCTGAATTCTGGAAAACAGCAAAAAAAAAAAATTAGGCTTTGACCAAAATTGACTTTTTCTACCAATAACATACTTGGATATCTCATCATGCTTTGATCAAGATCTGGGATCACTACGATCCTTACAGCTGAGATAGTCAAACCTGCTAACCTTCACAAATCTGGTGTAGGAGCTTCACATGAAAAAGATTAGCCAATTAAGATATGAATCTGGAAAGACTGAAAGATGTTTTCAGTCACAGTAAATGGAGATTTTTTCTAGTTCATTAATGTGAAATAAAGTCCATCAATGCGTGTCCTATTTAGTAAATAAGTATATAAGGTTAAGAAAAAAAAAACATTTATATACGTCTGCTTTATGGCACCTACAGATGGTAAGATTTCAGCAATTGTACACTACCAGTCAAAAGTTTGGACACACCTACTCTTTTTCATAGGTTTTTTGCTTTCTACGTTGTAAAACATTTCAGAATACATCAAAACTATGAAACATCGCGTATGGCATATACTGAATTATGTGGTAAACAAAAAAGTGTAAAAAACAAAAAAAAACAAAAACAAAATATCTTTCATATTTTAGATTCTTCAAAGTAGCCACCATTTAGCGTGATGGTACAATCGGCATTATCTTAACCAGTTTCATG
>JAQQZR010000033.1:9726213-9745426 GCA_030068235.1 Notoglanidium macrostoma
AAGAGAAACAACAGTCCATCATTATCCAGTCTCTTTTAAAGTCATAAAAATAAAGAAAACAATTGAATTAGAAGGTGACCCCAAACTTTTGACTGGTAGTGTATGTTTTTTGTAAGCCACACTGTCAGACAGGAATCTAACAAACTCGGGTGTTTCATCAAGTAAAGTGTACGATGAGAACACCTACTGAACATAGGCTACAGCGCAAGTCAACATAAAACATCATCAGTGTGTGTCATCCATCCAAGAATCAAGCTCTTGCAATACATTTATGTGTTGTGTTGATCAGTGCATCATTTCATGCTAAATTTCTGTTGGTTGGTTAGTAGATGAAGGTTGTAGCAGCAGTTACATTGTGAGATGATCATCCTAAACTTCGGACACTATCAGAAACCTGTCCCAGGCTCTGTTTGGCCACCGTGACAATGGCCATCTTTAAACCTCTCTCATAGTGTGAAGTAGGACCAATATTTTGGAGCCACAACTACACGTTTCTTTCAGGTTGGCCGTGTTTTGTCTGGGACAACCCAAAATGTCACAGTGTAAAGCATTACCACTAGAGAAACAGACATAAGCCTTCAGTTTATAATCAGATACCAGCTGTCAAAATGTCCTGTATGGCCCCGTCATCATCATATAAACTGAGAAGGGTGCTTACACACTCTGTATAGATGACTAGCAGAAGTTTCAAATGTTTTAATCACTTAATTAAAAGTCAATAACAAGGCATTTAGTTGACAAAACTGAATGAATCTATAAATGTGATGTAATCTTTACATTTGAATTTCTCCTTTTTCACTTTTCGGCTTAACCAGATTTTAAAATGAAAGAGAGAAACAGATTTCAGTTCAGGAACACCTGCAGTTTTCAGCGCAATAGAGAACGTGAAAGGTTTTCTCAGGTCACCACTCATACAATAAAACTCTCAGATACTCCGATAGAGAATATGCCTAAAGCAACTCACTAATCTTGGTTTTACTTTACTATTTGTTTGAAGAGAACATTCTCTAAACTGTATCTGCACCGATCTTATAAAACCTCAATCCAGTTATAAAACAAAGTCACCTACATTTCATGTAACACCACTAACCAACAGTACAAAGTGGTAGAACAAATGGATCAATACTAATGCATCAAAAAGCACTCAAGCCACAACAAACAACGACAAACAACTTGAGTGGGTCTGAATGGGCCGATTCATCACGGAGTGATTTCATTAGCATACTGCTAAGCATTTCCATGGTGAGAACACCCACACAGTAGCCTCGAACACAGCAAGGCCATAAACCGTACAACAACAACAAAACGCACTATTCCAGCTCCAGATTTGCTACCATCACCATTTTTCCTACAATGCTCTCTACTTGTCTTGAACAATGAGAATGATCTAAAACAAAATAAATTCATCATTTAACCCACCCTGCTTCTAAATTTAGAAATTACCCATAGTGCTGCTGCTGCTGCTACGACAATCGCATAGAACGGCTGGGATAAGTGCGTTTACCAGTTTGGGTGCAAAGAAAAGTTGAAATTTGAAGCCTTTTTATTTAAGCCACTGTAAACCTTTGCACCCAGTAAGACGTGAGCAGACATGGGTTACTCACAACACAAAGTAAAAGCTCAGCTGTGGTGATAATTCTGCCTACAGAAGAACCGGGATGCATTTGGGTTTTAATTAAATCCAGGGCAAGTTTTCGCTGAACTGACCAACATCTGGTTTCTAATCACCAGATAACTGGGCCATTGATTAAGGCAAGTAAATGAAAGATGTGTAAGGAAACACACAGCCTTATATGTTACATCAGTGCACATCTATTATATCTTACAATGTTCCATTATATCACATTAGCAAAACAATATACAGGCAGGCACTGAAATAGGTTCCTTAAGTCACTGATATGAAAAAGCAACAAATGAATCCGAGAAGCCTTGGCTTTATACAAGCAAACTGCCGACGAGGTGGATCAGGAAATATATTCTAACAGGGTTACATACGCGTGACGGCCTGAGAAAACCCTTCAGATGGTCAAATTTGGACATTTTCCACAAAATGTTTCTACAAACGTTTTGAAAGCTACATGTTTTGAACTGATACATGGTGATCTTGTATATCATCTCGACCATAAGTAAAGTTACAGCATTTTAAAATCTGCTTATCACATAAGTGAAGATTTCATTCTGACTCCAAAGAACAATGTCCCAGCTACATCTACATTTATAACCTAATTATCATGTAGAAAAGTAAGTCAAGTTGGGATTCGTGGGTTCTGACTAAAATTCATTAATGCCTTTTAACATTTTTACATTTTATCCTTTCTAACCTGTTAAGCATAGTTAAGCTTTGACTGTTATAAACCTTTATAAAGGTTATAAAGAAGCCTAAATGAAAACATTTACATAGATATATAATTAGAGATGTCAAAGTATATTGGCCAAAAACCGATTTTGGTCAAAACGTGAATTGAATTCAGCAATAATGAAACGTGACTGGTTTTCCACCACGCGCATGTCCGCTGTTACTCCCAGGATTCATTCATTCTCTCTGGCTGTTGTAGGCAGCTGTTTTTATTTCTCTGTATACATTGTTTGTGTTGCATTAAATATGTATTTTGTTCTTGTCTGCTTTTATTTGCTCTAGATCGCTATCATTTCATTTAAGTCTTTCGATTCCAGCCTACACATCCCCATGGAAACGTGAAGCTGAAAAAGGCATGAAATGGGTCAGAGATAAAAGACTAAAAACATCTAAAGCTGCAGTGACAGAGAGTTAAATTAATGCAACATCTTCAGCTCTCTTTAGCATATAAACTAATTCCCAGCACCTTCAGATCCTTGAATTAATTTTCAAGTCCCTTTCAAGTCATTTTGCAAGTTATGATTTGTTCAAATCATGTAAAGGCAGATAAATGCATTTTAAAAAAGCTTTAACAAAGCTTTTTATCATTCCAAACCCCTTGCGAGTGCAGCACCCTGTCACTATCGCTAAGAACACATAAATGCTGGTCTGTAATATACAATAAGTCATGAAGCAGCACGTCTCTTCCTCAGGGGCTCACCTGTACCAGACTTGGCGTTAGCAACAGTCATTCCTGGACCTTTGGTCAAGTCACAGCTTAAATAAAACTTGTGGGAGTCTTCCGAATGAGCTCAGCACACCTAGAGGACTGAAGGGAGACAAAACCTCTACATGAGAAAAGATACTTTTACAGAAGTGCAGGAATGTGAATGCTATTGTTACAGTAAGGTAAAGCATGCTGTGCTGTTTACTGCAGACCTAAACACATCACACTATTACATTTTTATTACTTGTACAAGTGTAGGACGAATTGATCTCGGCACTGGAGACAACATAGAATTTGCTTCAGCAATATACAATAATTTACATGACATACATGGCACATTAAACATAAACTGGTCTAAAACACTAGTTTTAAAACACATCACTTGTGTTATGTTTTCGCCTGGCTTTACGCCTGGCGCCAGGCGTAAACATAACACAAGTGATGTGTTTTAAAACTAGTGTTTTTACTACTCAGGAGTTTTCAAGCTTCTAAAACAGGGAGTTTGAAAAACTCCAGAGTTGCGTTTCAGTGTGGATGAGGGAAAACGGAGATGCAGACACCCATGTCCACTTCTTGATTGGGTCTCATCAGTCACGACAAATCCTTCTCTGATTCGTCACTCTCCTATCACGTGACCATTTTCTGGGAACGGAGATTGGTCGGAGATTATTTCTGCTACGGAGAAAAAGCGCTGGTCTGGATGGACATCATTTTTGTTTTAAAATTAAAAAGTATAAATGTGGACATAGTCCTGTGAGATGTCAAATAGCTCAAGGCCACTGACATTATTCCATTTTCCAAATCCATTTCGGCTCCCAGGACCATGCTGGTAGGTGGACTGGCTAAGCTAAATTACCCCAAGGTGTGACCCTGACAGGATAAAGCAGTTGCTGAAGATGAATGAATAAATATTTCCATCTAGATGTATTCTGTCCAAATGCAACCCAATACAAACTAAATCCTTTACCACAAAGGACTGAATCTAGGGCTGACTGATACGGAATACTGAAATTGTAATACTTTTATAACACGGATGACTCCACGGCTCCTGATTTAGCAGCCTGACTATCAGGACATGACAGGAGAAAAACTTCACATACCAACCAGTATAGGGACTCGCTTCGTCAATGTCAGGAACTAATCTTGTCAGTTGCACATTTTCATAATATAAAAGACACAAAACCCAGCATGTGTAATGTTCTGGCCAGCTCCTTCTTATTGACAACAGTGCAAACATTCATTTTAGCAAACAAATCAAGGCCTCACCCTATTCAAATAAGAACAGGATCCAACCCAATCTCTGCTTGCTCACAGATTTGGAGCAAATACTTTCGGTTAGTAATGGTGTTGGTGGAAAAAGGAATAAAACCACAGAAACATCCTGTACATTTCCATTATTTCAGTCTTATTAAATGTTCTAAGGAAAGATCTGTAAATGTAGCTGTGGTTCAAAAAGGGCAGGAGTCGACACTATTTACTAACGTCCCTGCTCAAACCAACCTGATTCATCGTATTAGTTAATTACCAACTTTAGTAGATGAACTGGACATGGCAGAAGAAATGGCACCCTACCTTGCATCCTATAGAAATATCAAATGAGCATTATGGGTAATCTGTACCTGTTCAAGTACACCATTTTGACACACACTTATTGTAGTGCACTATGCTTTTCAGACATGTCCACGAGTGAATAGCTGTATTAAATGAAATTCATTCCAAGGCATCTCTATTACTGCTTTATCAACTGAAAGCAGTAAGCAGCAGCCTTTTATTCCAATAAAAATCATACAGTTATACAGATACACACTTATGACTAATCTGTCAGCCCACTCAACCCTGTTCATCAGTGGAAAAGGACGCCATTATTATTTGCTTGGGCCGGTGTGAGCGTAACAAGTGCAGTAATGTTGTTGGATTTCTTTAACTTCGTGTACTCTTATTGACCTCTTGTTGGTCCAGGCTTAGACCAATGTCCACCAACCTTTTATCAGTGTCACTTTCTGACCACAGCACTGCCAGTGGCTGGATATATTTGGTTGGTGGACTGTTTCTCAACGCAGCTCTGGCATTATCCAGCGCACCCATCACACTGCCACACACACACTAGCATACCGTGACTATGTCAACATCAATGCGGTGCTGAGAACAGGGGTACAACGATCCAGTCATTTGGATCTATGCATCTGTTTAAATGGTCACGACTGAAATGAACAGAACATAAACCTACAAACAATCATAAATCTATTATCATCTATTATAATTGTTATAAATCTATTATTAGTGAAAAATGACAAACAGCTAGTGTGTATAAAATAACTCATATTTGTAAACTGATGTGTATAGAATTTAATAGCCTAGGAAAGTTATTTGCTCCTAAGACAAGATCTATCATCGTTATTCGCAAAGGAACAGTAGGCCCACTCCAGACTCTCAATAATATCAATTAGAGGCTACTAAAAATCGTGGCTTTATGAATCAAAATGTTATTGCCTCATGTGGAAGCCTGGGGTTTAAAGGGGCTGGCTCACCCTTCACAGAATGTCTTTTGAAAGCATGTGACTGTGGCTCTGCTAGCTGTCAGTGCAGCAAAACCTCCGCAAATTCACTGCTAGTGATCCATTCGAAACCCATCTAGAACTTTTTCTTCATTCACATGTCATACGTACTATCGACGTTTTTGAACGTGCCTTACCTTTTCTTCCCTTCGCGGAGGCCGATTCGGCTCCATTATATTTCCATCGTATATTGAATTTCTAAAATATCACTTCTACGAAACTGCACTGGAACCCTGTGCCAGCAGTTTGCTTCCTTAAGGCTAAAGAGTACAGGTACAGCGTGTGTTCCTGATAAACTGGCAGCACGGTGTATAATAATGTTCTGTTACTCCATCGATGAGCAACATTTGAGGCACATTATTCATGAACGGCTTTGACATCTTTGTCACCGCCTCAGAGTAAAATGCATAGCATTTCAACAATCACATCAGACACGTATGAGCAAGACCTGGCAAAGGTCCGTTCACACAGACACACCTACATGCGTGGATATGCATGAATAAGACTTTACGTGCATATGACTTTACATAACATGTAAAAGCAGGCCTGTAATGAAATCATACACGCCATGGCTTTATTAGGAAAGACCTCTTAATAGCTCTATTCTGTTGCTTTTTAATCAATCTACTCTACAGACGCGGTGCTCATGTATGCAGGCAGATCTGGACCAACAGCTAAATTAAATAAACTAATACGGTTAAGGAGTGCGAGTGATTATAACCTGTTCATAGACAGATGTGAAACTATAATACACCATAATTCATGACAAAAGCATACAAATGTTTATTTACACTGCTATAAATAGGTTATATGTGTTTATAATAAAGTGTACCCCATCATGGCCTGCTTATATTTGGGTCCTACTTGCAGCCTGATGAGTTTAGAGGAGTCTGGAAGCTCCAGTCCAGCCGTGTATTTATTCTTAAGTCAAAATGACGAAAGGACGCAGAACAACAACGAAGAAGAGACAGCCATGAAACTGTCCACAAACTGGAGTAACTTTGGCGCAACCTTGTTTTCCCACCCCGCAGTTATAGCTGCTTACTTCTTAACCACATTTTTGCTCCCTAGTTTAATTAGAGCCAAAGCACGAGTCTCCAACCTGTAGCGAGTTGTATCCTCGTCTTCTTCACTGACACACGAGCCACTTCTCCACCTTCATTCTTTCACGTGATGTGCTTAGCGGATATTGTCTAACTTTTAAACAGGAAAGTGAGTAACTAGAGCTTAAACCTGAATGAGTCTCGCTGGAATTCCCTGCGCGACAGTAAACCGCATGTACACACGCTCCCCATTCAGCTCTGTAGCTTAGCCTAGCTAGCACGCTTAGCGACAGGACCGGTTTGGGAAGCGTACGGTTCAGCCAATTAGCTTCGAGACACGATATCAGTAATATCAGGATTTAAAAAAAAGAAAAGAAAAAAGTTTACTTTAGGCACTTTAACCACTAAAACATGAGCTGAATTTGGAGGCGGCGTCCGAGTTCCAGCGGTTTCTACTACTCACTGGGTTTAAAGTGGCTGTTTGGAACAGCTAGCCAGCTAACAAGCCTTGTTCAGCCAACCAGAATCAGCTGGTTATTATTAGCGAGCTAGCTAACTGGATTTAGCTGGTTATCTGAATGGATGAGAAGTAGCCAGAGGCTAATCCCTGTCTGAACCGAACACGCAGCCACGTGCAGGCCCGCGACACTGTCACTCCATGCTAACAATGCGAACAGCAGCGGACCAGAAGACTGCTAATAAAATGACTTACCCAGTATTCCCGTATGGTCCCGTCCCGGTAAGATGGGCACAAACCCCCCCCACCCCGTTCTCTCTCTCTCGCGCACACACACGCGCGCGCACAACGTCTCACAGCAGCCCGTAGAACGCGCTCATCCTTTGCTGTCAATCAAAGTCATTAGCTCCACCCCATGTAATGACGCCTCTGCTCCATGCCTATTTGACACGCCCATTTACGATACAGATGACACAGATTCAGGAGCTTATTTCCTCCATCTAAGCCAATAAATGTATCAGTGTCAGTGGTGTGTAGCTTAAATTGACCTCCTCCACAAAATAAATCACTGTATTGTGTTTAACCTAACTTCGTTAAACTCCAAAAATTACAGGGAATCTGAAAAGTCAGGACCCAATAAGAGTAAAACTATATACATTTTAATTTAGTATTTATTATTTTCATTAGTAGTATTGTATAAATAGTACTCTAAACATTTTCTCAGCCACTGTATCATGGAATGTTTTTGTAATTTCCTCAACATATTCAGATTGGCATATTTCCTGACTTTTTGGACATGTTGTACTTTTACATTTATGTCATTTGGCAGACACCCTTATCTAGAGCAACTTACTTATCTTATTCTATACAAGTGAGCTCACCTTGCTCAAGGGCCCAGCAGTGGCAGCTTGGCAGTGCTGGGATTTGAACTCACGACCTTCCGATCACACGTCTTAACTAGTCACAATGTCTTAATCACTGAGACCTCCTGTAGATTGAAGCTCATTTAATAGATTACTATTCTACAAGATACATTCCTTCTTTCATCTTCAGTAAATTCATGATCCAGATTAAGTCCAGAACATTGGACATCATGTGGCAATACACCCTGCATCAGACACTAGTTTATCCCAGAACACAGTCACACACTCATTCACAGCTATGGACAATTTGAGTAGCCAGTTCACCTACAGGAGAAACTCGAGAAGCCAGTGGAAAGCCACACAGATACAGGAGAACATGTTTGAGAATATAATTGTTATAAGCTACCAGGAATTTTGTTTACTATTAATATTTATATATATATATAAAATATAAAATTATAAAGAATTATATTTACAAATACATTTAAATGAAAACACATCATTAGATATATCCAATAAAGGGATTAGTTTTCTTAAATTTTCTGTCCAACTTTTGTTGGCAAGGAGAATTTTGATAAGCTACAGAAATAATATCAACATGTCATTGTACAACTTTATTATGTAAAACTATGCATAACTAAGTCCTTATCCAATGTAGACACCGATTTCAATTAGATTTGTGGTCAGAACAGCACAGTGTTAGTGCAAACACACCTCTGCCAGAAACTTACTTCTTCTTCCAAAAATCTAATCTACTTTTCAAGCAAATCTATAAGCTGCTGCAAAATTAGATTTATTGATCGCAGTCTTCTAACTTGTGCAAATTTCATAATGGGCTATTGGCGATGCATCCACTGTCTAGCTGATTTAGAGGTAAAATAACAGTGTGAAGCCTTACATAATTTCAGAATGAACAACTTCTGTGCACTTCCCACTGTGATCGCTGATCAATTTTATTTCAGCATGCTTTCATTCAACATGCTTAAGCATCTTTCATTTGTTTCTTCAAAACTTCAAAAGAAAAGGTCTTTCTTGTTTCTCCCTCTTCAACTAAAACGAGAACAATAAATGCAATGACAATGAACATAACTTCTTGTATTTTAAGTTTTCACACAGTGCTTTAACAAGCGACAGTCTTCCAGAACAGACCAATAGCTCTGAGAGGAGAGTTTGGACCTTGAGACCCTGAGATCCTGTCAGAGGCATAATTCAAAAATTTCATAAGCAGATAAAATTTCTTTAAATAAGTAGTTTCCAGAAATCATTCACCAAGCAGTTGTGACCCAGTGAGCTTTGGTTGTTTATTATGCATATCTCTAAGTGCAGTCAGAAACATGAAGCTGAAAACAGAAAAAAAGTTATTTAAGCATTTACTTTGAGGAAAACTGGGGTTTCAATAAAAACATTTAATATGCTCTCATTCATTTTCATTTTTCACTTTCTCATTCATTTGCCAAACCAAGTATTCCCCCAAGCATCCTACCTAGAGCACGAGGCCTCAGAGGGCATACATGTTAGTGGCTGGAAACAGCAACTTGCCCTGTCTTAGCTCTGGAACCACCAGACTGACCAGCCGACAGCCCAACACAACACAAACACACTCATAGGATTCTACCCATCTTCAAAGCTACAAGAGCCTACATTACCCTTCAAAGTTTATGAGTTTATGAATTACGATCATTATTAGTTTGGCTGAAACAAGCTCATGTGGTATATATGGTTATTTCCCATCCAAATGTATCATTATACTTGATGATATTTCATACAAGGGATGGTACAGTGGTGCAGTGGTTAGCACTGTCTCCCCACAGCAGAAAGGTTATGGGTTTGAACCTGCTGGCTGACTGGGGCCTTTCTGGGTGAAGTTTGCATACCTGTGTGGGTTTCTTTCGGGCGCTCTGGTTGCCACCCAAAGACATGAAGATTAGGTCAACTGGCTACTCTAAATTGCCCCTAGGTGTGAATGTGAGAATGAATGGTTGTTTGTCTCTCTGACCCTGTTTACACTTGGTATTAAAATGCCACTTGGCGAGGTGGTCTGGGATGCATTTGACTACGTACCTTATATAGTGTAAACACTAATGCATATCGATGCGTCCTTGACACAGACGTAACAGGAAAATATGTCATTAATGCTGGACGAGGTGGTTGCTTTGGTAACAGCGAGACACGCTAAAAAAGAATGGAGAGGAGCACTGATGTATGCGGCTGGAGTGCAAGAAAATAATGAAGGTTAGCTAAACGGGTTTAAAGTTTTAACCTAACTGTGCACGCGGACCTTTGACTTCTAACGGAAGTGATGTAGGCAGAAATAAAATCTGAACAGAAGTGGTCAGCTGGAGATGCATGATAGACACAGGTGTAAACGGCGATGTGTCTCAGCTGTCCGCTTGTGACCCGATTGTCCAAGACACATTTTAAAACCAAATCTAAACAGGGTCTCTGGGTTAGCCTTGTGATAGATTGGCGACCTGCCTATCTTGTACCCTGCCTAGGACTGGCTTCAGCTTCCCCACGACCCTGACAGATAAGTGATATAAATAATGGATGGATGGATGGATGGATATTTCCATCTAGGTGAAGATCCTATCTTGTGTGATTGTTAACAACATGGAGTTAGCTCCATTTTAACTTTGCCACTATCAAAAAAAAACCTACCTGTTGCCTGTACAAGTATAGATATGTCACAAAGTTAGGTATTATGACATTGTATCTGCTGGATTGTAACATTTACATGTGTTAAGTAATCCGTCTCAAATTTGTACCACAATTTTTCATTTTAATAAATATTAAGTCAAATAAATTTACTAATAGAGAACAAAATATTATAGCCTCAGTTCTTAATTCTAATTACACCAGGGTACATAGAAAAGTGTGGAGATTTTCGCATGACCCCAATAAGCCATGGGAACGTGATATCACACTCTACTTTACTGTTTTTTACGTTAAATCAAGATAACTACCCAACCTTATATTTAGTGAGTTATTTGCTGCCAACAATATAGTTAATTTCCTTTCAAAATGTTATTTTCTGCAGCATTCTAAGAAAGGACCCAGAAAACAAGGCTTTTAGAGTAATGAGGCCAACATTAATTCAAAATTCAAAACAGTAAAAAAATTCTAAAAAGTTAATTCAAAATATAATAAGCACCAAGCATCCAATACTGTACTGGTGCGCTGTGACATCAGTGAGAGTGAAAGAAGTCTCGGGCTGTAGCACTCTGCTAAGTTGTAAGTGTCTGATAACCAGGAAGTCTTTTATCATAACTGATTTTTTTTTTGTGGTTCAATAGGCAGAATTAGTTATCAAGCATATCTATCCAAATGCTTACAGTAAGGCTGCAATGTGACGAGTGATAAGTAACCTCGTGTTTTTAGACTTAAAGTCAAGATGTCCAGCAAGGTCACCTTTTAACTATGATTGGTTGCAGTAGAGCTCTATGCTGGTCAGTCATTCTGACGTCACTGCATGCTTGTTATTTGCATTGCAGGAGTTATTTGCAAACAGAAATGGAAAGAAAAGGTCAAGGAAAGCAGAGCTCAGGGACACATGAAAAGACGGCGGAGATCTACGACAGTCCTTGCCATTTTAGATTTGCATATACTAGACAGGACTACAGTTGACCAGTTTTATCAGTCAGACTTAGGCACAAACTGTCGCTTCTAGGCTCACTGACTTCAACGGTAGAGAATAAGGTAATAACGGGATAAAAATACATTTATATAAAGTAGGCCAGCTTACAGCTTAAAATCTATAGCTCAAAGCAATAAATGTGCTTGTTTTTGTCTTCTTCTTACAGGATCAAACTGATGACTCACAGCTAGACAGCTCATGTAGCCCAGAAACAAGTATAACAGACCCTTCACAGAATCCTCCAAACTCACACCTCGCCTGCCCGACTTCCTGTCACTATCCCCACTGTGTCTCCACCCACTGCCCTAGAATCAGACACTCCTGTTCCTGTTACACCCTCACTTCTGTCGTTATCTACCCCCTCAGGCACCACTGTAAAGTCACAACATGCCCCTTCAGTCACAAGCAAGTGTGGGTATTGTATATTAAAAGAGAATATGTAATAAGCCACTACTGCATACTGTATCTGAAATACAGACAGCATGTATTTTCCCCTCATAAGGTTATAATTTACAGTCTGGACAAGTTTTCTAATATTAGTTCTTGTGAATAATGGCATTAATTAAACCATGATGGGATATCATTTTCAATTACTGTAATTACATTGTAACAGCAATTTGAATTTTACTGTTGGCTTTATGGGATGATCACCCGTAGTTGGCTAACATCATTGGTTGGTTGGTAGGTTGCTTAGTTTCTGAAGTTTGGTATCAAAACAAACAAACAAACAAAACTTGATATTTTTAAAATCCATTACGTGATAATACTGATTATTGACTCAATGCTAGTTTGCATCACAGTTATTAGTATAGTTGTTAAAACCATTCAAATACTCAGTTAATTTGCTTATCGTAGATTTTAAAATATAGAATAGTTACTGGCATCTTTGTCAAGTCAAAATGCTCTATGATGCCTTGGCCTGATGTTGGACTACTGATCAGAAGGTCATGAGTTCAAATCTCAGCACTGCCACTGCTGGGCCCTTAACCCTCAATTGCTTGTTCATATAAATGGTATAAGTGTGGATAAGTGCGTCTGTCAAATGCCATAAGTGTAAATGTAACGCAGACTCTAGTTTGAGAAGTACACCTTTCATCACTTTCCTAATCAGAATCAGAAACCACATCAGAAGGAACCACTGTAATGAGCAAACTGTATTTTAGTAGAGAGAATATCACATGGTGCACAGTGCTACAAGCCAAAATAGCCATTGGCACATTTGTAATCTTTCTCCTTAAAGAGAAATGATTTACATTCATGTCTATTACACTATTGTGGCTTACAATTTATTAAGTTAATAAGACCAATTAAGTTTAAGGTGGTGAGATTCCAGTTGACTTAAATTTTTTGCTGAGGTGATAATATATAAACAGAGCACTTGGGGCATTATGATGTGGGCCAGAGGATTCGACTGAACCACACATTCTTCCCAAATCTACCCAAAACTTTGATTCATCCTTTAAATTACAACTGCTTAAGCTGCAATAGTTGTATATTAGATGCAATATTTATATATTTTGATTGTGTTGTGTTGTCTGAGATGTGTGTGTTGAATGCATCGTGTTGTGACCGAACATCATTCCTAACACATGTAAATGTACATGGCGAATCAAATTATTCTGATGCTTCATCTGTGATACACAATCTTGTAGGTGGTACAGTTCAATTTACTCTTTCGGCAGTGACTTACAATTGAGCCATTGAAATTTTTGCGTCTTGCTTAACAATGACAGCTTAACAGTGGCAGCTTGGCAGTACCAACCTTCTGATCAATAGTCCAGAGCTTTAACTGCTGAGTCATGACCACAGAGTGACACTTTATGCTTGCTCCTATAGGTTGCCTGTCACAATGCCTGTATCATGTTCAGATCTGACGTTAAAACCTCTGGATCTTGAAGTGTATCTTTGCCATCTGGCAACAGCAGGGAAGTTGAAGCAAGGAACACAAAACAAAATAAAGCAAAAGAAAAACTGAGCTGTAACCAGAGAGCACCTTGCCAAAGATCAAGCACAGCAGAGGCATAACAGATGCTTAATCATCCTCGCTTCTGACTTCATCCAGAGAGTTGCCCTGGGATCAAAAAAAAAGAAAATAACGAGCTGAGATTTTCAACTCTAATCCTGAAAAGCCACTGCTCTATACAGTCTTATGTTTTTATACGCCCACGATAACAAATGCAACCACTGAAAGGTTTGATTATCAACTGTTAAGCCACCGGACCTGGTGAGAGACTGAGAGTTAAGAACCTCTGCGCCAAAAAAAAACTGACAAATACATTTCAACAAAGTTGGGCTAGCAAAAGACAATAAGAAGGTAGGTGTGTTGACATCAGTCAAAAATATTACCAATCTCAAAAGTACAAAACAAATAATTCTGACACCTCCTCTGGACAGAATAGCAACGCAGAGCTTACTACTGTAAAGTCAAACAAATATGAACAAGATTGCACCATCCTCCATGGACAGCATTTAAATCTTTTTGTTTGTTTGTTTGTTTTTCCATTATTCGTTTTGTGCAGGTGGACTGGCCTCTTCAATTCAGATTGCAAATTTACAATAAAGTTCGAATCTGTGTCCTGTATCAACTTTGTGTCTTGCAACCATTAAGTGTGTTGTTTTGTATTTGTATTTAAGGTCATTTGTTTAAAAAAATAAATAAAAAAGGTAATCTTAACCGCTTACAACAGTCATGGTGCCATCACCCTCCAACTACAAAGCACTAATGATCCATTTTAATATATTACAGCATATCCACCATGCCACTGGCGTGTGCTGCCAATATGTTCGACTTTGCTCTCATCTGACCACAACACACAACACCAGCTAAAGTTCCACTCACCAGGTAACTTGCAAGAGCTCAGGAAAATTTCTTTTTACCAGCTTCATCAATGGCACAGCATTTATCTTCATACACCATTTCAACCATTCCTGAGTACACTTTTTTTCCTGTTACCCAACAGCAGATTTTCCAGTTATGAAAAGCTCAAAACTCAAGCTGAAGCTTAGCTTACGTATTGCTCTCTCTCATGTATAAAACAGGACATTCCTTGGCTCAGCAACCTCTTCCTTTTTCCGCTGGTAAATCCGACTGTGAAAAGACCAACTGATCAGTTCATAATATTGAAATATTATATTTCTACACTCCTGCAATAAAGTACCACTCTTTCTGCACTGCCAACACATAGCACAACTGAAAAATTCTATATATTAAACTACAACTAAAAGCATAATGTAATATAAACTATGGGTCATGAATATGTATAAAAAATTGGCTAAACACACTCACAACTGAACGTAGTTACGTCTTCCAGACAGCTCAACTCTACCAGTTTCTAAGGCAATAGTGACTACAGGCTCTTGATGCATTTCTTTATGTATAAGAGCTCATCTGCTTTAGGTGTGTTGTTCTGCCACGGCAGCATTTCCTCCTACACATTGAAAAAACTGTAAGCCATACAGCATCTCTTAACTAACATCTTGAACAGTATTCAATTTGGTCTTCTTTTCTCACGTTTTTGTTATCTTCATGATCTCTCTGAGGCTTCAAAATAGGCAATGCTGGGGTTTTTTTTGGAAATGCTGCATGTATGTATATTGTATGTACACATTATTTTCATGTCCTCAACATTTTGCTCCTAAGAAATGCAATGAACAATTCATGTCAAGCAGACTTAAGGATTAGTAATGCTTCATGAGTATGCACTGATAGCAGCAGTAAACACTCTAATGCTTGCTTACTGTATAGTGACACAGAATTTCTGATTTTCTGTTGAACAAGAAATATCTTAGCGGTGTACACTGTAAAAAATTCCCATGGAATTTTAAGGTAATTTTACTGGCAGATTGGGTTACTTGTGAAGTAGTGTAAAATTTACAGAATAAAAACTGTAATATATTTTCAGTAAAGTACTGTTACATAATTTAAATTGACACAGTGTATTTGCAGGATGCAACTGAGCTGAAGAGTCTTACTCAAGTATCCAATCAATGCGATCGGGTAGCACTGGGATTTGAACACATGACCATCTTATTTGTGACATAAACCCTTAATCACTGAGCTAACACTGGTTAACAACCGAATACAGTGATTCAATACAATATTTTAATGGAGTTCATTCAGTGTTAGAAATAGTTGAATCAGTGCAAACTTAAGTTAAGGCTTGGATTAACAAAGTTGGTTGTGTGTTCAAATCTCAGATCTGCCATGGTTAAATAAGACCCTTAATGTTCATCTTGGTTGTATATATATCAATATCAATATCAATATCCCTCTTACTGGAGACTTTACATCCTGTCTTGAGAGTTTTGGATTGCAGCAGTATTCTGATGTCCCTACTCATTCCAAAGGACATGTTTTGGACTTGATCTGCTGCTCTGGTGTTATTCCTCTCAACTGTACAGCAGATGAATTTCCCATAACTGATCATTTCCTCCTCACATTCAATGTTAAACTCACTCTTACCATTACTAAGCTCCCCCGTCTCATCTCTTTTCGTAATATTAAGAACATTAACTGGGAATCTCTGTCCTTTAACATCGACTCCCTCATGTACTTTCACAACACTGGATTTTATGGTATCCTTATCTCTCTCGCTCTGTTAAAAACCAAGCTGGTGTCCTTCTCTTTTTCTGCCCGCTGGTTCATACCTGAACTTCGGCATTTGAAAGCCAAAAGCCGAGAACTTGAAAGGCTTTATAAAAAATCTGGACTCATTGTTCACAAAGAGATGCACAAAAACCATATGCTTCATTACAAGGACTGTATTACTCATGCTAAATCAAACTACTACACTCACTTAATTTCTTCCAATAGAGGTAACACCAAGTCACTGTTTTCATTACTCAACAAAACTACACAACCCCCTGATTCTTTGTCATCTCACCTTCCATCAAGCCTTCCACCTGTCAGCTGGACCCCCTTCCCACAGTTTTGGTTAAAGCCTGCCTCCCTTCTTTGGCCCCCCTCATCTCTGCCATAATCCACTTGTCTCTCATCAATGGAATTGTTCCTCCATCCTTCAAAACTGCCGCAGTAACCCCAATACTGAAAAAACCTTAGTAACCTTAGTAACTTTCATACCATTTCCAACCCACCCTTCATTTCCAAAATTCTAGAAAAAATTGTAGCCTCTCAACTTCATTCCCACTTATCACACAACAACTTGTATGAACAGTTTCAGTCCGGTTTCCATCCACTTCATAGCACAGAAATGGCACTAATTAAAATTTCTAACGACCTCCTCTTGGCAGCTGATTCTGCTTTGATCTCTATTCCCATTCTCCTTGACCTGAGTGCCGCCTTTGACACTATCTGTCATACCACCCTCCTCAACAGATTATCTTCCATTGGCATCACCCATACTCCACTGGCCTGGTTTAAATCTTATCTCTCAGGCCGCAATCTGTTCATTCAACTCAAAACTTTCACTTCTCAACTTACCGCTGTCACTTCAGGTGTGCCCCAGGGCTCTTTATCATTTACCTCCTTCGGATTGGCAATATCTTTTGTGAACATAAAATCAACTTTCACTGCTACGCGGATGACACCCAGCTCTACCTTACTTGCAAACCTAGTTCTACTCTCCCACCCCCCTTGCTCAATATTTGTATATTAGATCCTAGTTCTCCTTAAATTTTCTTAAACTAAACAGTGACAAAACTGAGGTTCTCCTCATTGGTACAAAATTGACAATTTTTCATTTGTTATCAACAACTCCCCTGTTTCCCCCTCCCCACAGGTTAAGAGTCTGGGTGTCATCCTCAACAGTACTCTATCTTTTCAGCCTCACATCAATAACATCACCCGGTCTGCATACTTCCACCTACAAAACATAGACCGTCTCCACCCCTCCCTCTCCCCCACACCACTGCAATCCTTGTTTACAGCCTTGTCACTTCTCGTCTTGACTATTGTAATTCTCTTCTCTTCGGTCTCTCTCATAAATCCCTCCATAAGCTTCAACTGGTCCAGAACTCAGCTGCTCGTATCATTACTAGAACTAACTCTACTCACAACATCACTCTCGTTTTGCAGGAGCTTCATTGGCTTCCGGTTAAGATCCGCATCATATTCAAAATTCTACTGTTAGCATTCAAGGCCATCCACAACCTCGCTCCTCTATACCTGTCTGACCTCCTCCATGTTGCCACTTCTTCCCGCACTCTTGGATCCTCCTCCTCCATTTGCCTGACTGTTCCCTCCGCACGTCTTTTCACCATGGGGAGCAGAGCATTCAGCCGCTCTGCTCCCCAGCTCTGGAACTCACTACCATCCGACCTCGGAAATATCGACTCACTCCCTCTCTTCAAACTGAAAACCCACCTGTTTAAGACTGCGTTCTCTCCTTGATTATATCCCATTTTTCATTTATTTATTTATGTATGCTTATGTTTTTCTCTCTCTTGTTGTTGTTGTTTATTGGTTTCATTGTACGGTGTCCTTGAGTGTCAAGAAAGGCACCTTTAAATTAAATGTATTATTATTATTATTATTATTATTATTATTATTATTATTATTACTTGATAATAACTCAGAGTAACATAGTTTTAATTCAGTTTTACTCAGTACCTTACTGGTGCTACTGCCCAGTCACTCAGATCACAGAGAGCCTTATCAGTCACCTGTCACACATTCCTGAACTTCTGAAGTGCATTTGATTTTTCCACTCACAGATTTGCTCTAAAGTCTGATCCTGAACATCATCTGTTGAGATCAATACCAAATACAGCCATCAGGGATCAGCTGACATCCTGGTAAACAGTTAGGAGACAATGATACACATGTTATTATACTGTTAACCGAGGATGTCTAGTTAACTGTAGTCATTTAAATTCGATTTAAAATCTTAATGATCAGCTAGAGAGGTATCAGCTTATTTCCGCCTTCACACCTTCAGGATGTTCACGTGATCACTAATTACAGACTGCCAAACAGCAGAAGGAAGTAATCTACATAGTAAATTTGCCAGAGTAAAATTACTCAAACTTAAGGAATTTTTACTCTGTGCCAAATAACATTTGCCCCCTCTCTGAAAAGAATAAAAGATTGTGTAAAAAAAAAAAAAGACAAAAGATTTTGCTCCCACTCTAATAACACATTTTACTCTGTACACTTAAAATAGAGGAAAAACAACTAATTGTGAGGAAAATATTTTCCACTCTGGAAAACCAACTCAGCCATTTTTCCTATGTGTGTCAGTTAGGAGAACACTGTGAGTCTGATCCCTGCTGTTCACCAGGTCCTTCAGCTCCCCCTTCTGGCAGAACATTCAACATAATAGTATAAAAAGAATAACACATGCAAAAGAATAACACGTGCAATAACATACAGAGACAGTATCATTTTATATATATTTTTATATATCATTTTATATATATATATTTAAATGGTATTTCATAGTTCTTTTTTTTCTCCAAGCACTATTTTTCCCACCAAAAAAAAAAAACTGGTTCAAAAATGACTAACCCATCCATCCATCCATCCATTAATCCATTATCTATACCGCTTTATCCATCTGGGTCTCGGGGAAGCTGGAGCCAATCCCAGCATCGAGAGGCGGGGTACACCCTGGGCAGGTCGCCAGTCCACCACAGGGCCAA
>JAQQZR010000033.1:9755367-9766615 GCA_030068235.1 Notoglanidium macrostoma
GTTTGGAACTCTTCAGCTATGGAATCAGCAGAACGTTGGCGACCTTTACGCACCATGGACCTTAGTAGTCGTTGACCTGCTCTGTGGTCTTCCGCTTCATGGCTGAGTTGCTGTTGTTCCTAAACGCATCCACTTGCCAGTAATACCACTTACAGCTGACCGTGGAATATCCAGCAGGGATGAAATTTCACAAACTGTCTTATTGCAAAAGTGGCATCCTATCACAGTACCACACTTGATGTCATGGAGTTGTTTAGAACGACCCGTTTTGTTTCACCAATGTTTGTAAATGGAGACTGCATGGCTAGTTGCTTGATTTTATACACCTGTGACAATGGATCTGGTTGAAACACCTGAATTCAGTAATTAAGAGGTCTGTCCCAATACTTTTGTCCATATAGTGTGTGTATGTGTAGAAGTATGCTTGATGTTATATTCAGGTCATTGTAAATGAAGAATTGTTTGTCATTGTTTCTTCATTTAATTGTGGATTATTTAACTAGAAAAGCTGGATGATGAAGACAATGTGATTATGCAACCTAGATGTACAATTGCACAATGTACAATTGTCTCACATAAATGCGGTTAGGCATTTACGTCATATCTTTGACGGGACTAATTGTGTTTTGTTTGTGTAACATCCTTAAAACCCTTTAACGAGTAACGACAGTACAAGTCAAAGAATTGTTGAAATGGCAATGAAATAATGACATAACTGACAGGTATCCAGTCCAGTTACCTGCGATTGACATGGTGTGCGTTAACATGAAGCCAGTTTATACAACGCGGAGTCTAATGCCTGTGATCTGAGGGAATCGCCAACCTGAGGAGTTGCTATTTTAACAACTGCATAAGGCGAGTTGGCTAGGATAAATCGCCTCTGGGTGTGAATAAATGGTTCCCTGCACTGGATTAGCGTCCCATCCAGGGTGAATCTTCCCACCTCGTTCCTAGTGTCCTTGGGATGGACTCTGTATCCAGGTTCACACTGAGCAGGATGAAGTGCTTCCTTAAAGTTAATGGAGTAACGTTTGCTACTACTAAGACAACTCGCAAGCATGATAAGAGGCTGTATTTACCATTTTATTCTGTTTATGGTATTGCACATATTTGTAAATTGGACAGCTAATTAATGTTGGGGGGTTTTACACCTTTATGCTACAGTGTCCTGTCAGCGAAAGTTTTGACGATAATCATTTGTTGAATACATTTTATTTCGTGACTAAATTATAACGACAACGTAAATGGAAAGATCTTTAATGTAAATTATGGTGAAATCTCTGTTCATTATCACTGACGAGTAAAGACAAGACGAAAGAGCTGGCTCTGTTCAGGTGGACAACCTAACTTGCTTCTCAAGGGAATTTTTACAGCCAGGAGAAATATCCTAACACAATATTTTGCTATTAATAACATTTACAATTTATTTATTTCTCGGTTTCCTGTTCTTGACTGTAGTTGGGAAGCGAGGGAGTCCGGCTCTCTCGTTTAGCCGCTGGGACGGCTTTCACAGTGCTCCTGGACTCGAACAGGTGTATGAGACGAAATAGCATCTGTATAGGAAAATAGGGGTCATCCTTTTTTTTTTATTTTATTTTATTTTATTTTATTTTAAATACGCTACAGTCCAACTGCTTGTAACGTCACGTAGCGGTCACCAAATGTTCATGACCCTGACTTTTCTGAGCTCACAGCTCTTACGATTAGGGAAAAGGAGTATTTTGTGGTAGAGGATGTAGTTAGTGGTGTTGGGCTGAAGGCATGAATAAAATGGTTTGATCCAGGTGGGTTGCATCGTTCTGTTATTAATCACACCGAAAATACACCCTTCCTGTTCTTTCTATTCATGTTCGACACGTTCTAGATCACATGGTCTCTTAAGAAGATAAATTACGACATTATTTAGCTGGTAAACAGTTCACCCGTAGCTGCGTCTGAGCAGAAAGGACCTGGAGATGTGTTTTTGGCACTGCAGTGAGGTGCTGTGAAGCTGTTGTGTTCCTTTCTTTGGGAATCATCGTGCAGGATTTGGAGCTGAATTACAGATACGGTGAACTCCCTGTTTCCAATGTGTGTAAACCTGTGGATATAGTTTATGAGTCTGAGCTCATAATAAGCATTTTTGGAAATTTGCTTGGAGCCAATAAGTATACAAACCTTCTGCTGCTTTAGAAATCGTAAAACACGGTGCTTCAAAAGCCCTCGAACAGAAGAGCTCCTTGGATCGATCTGATTTGTTTGGTCTGTAAATGATTGTTCAGAAAAGCTCATTCACCAGGTCATGGCAGAATAACGTATTTATTGTATTGTGTAATCACGCCGTACACACAATCGATTAGACCCAGTTGTCTCTGAGGTGTCCTTGACCATGACCTCGTATCGTGTATCATGGCCATGCCCATGGATGGCACTCTGCCTTTTATTCTCGTTCCTTTTGATTAATCAACGTTGGTGGAGTGCCACGCTGGCTCCCGCACAAAACAATATCGTCGCTGTCATTTATGTGCCGATTTTAAGCCTTTGAAAGACGTGGAATGTGAATTGCTGCTGGTCCGTGTGTACAGAAACAAAAGCATGATTGTACTGTTTGGAGTGGGTTAGAACAGTGAGGTGGAGGAACAACACGAACACAATAACACTCATTTCAGCTTGCTGGAGATGACAGCAGCCGATTGCATCATGAATAAACGTGTACTCCTGCTGCAATACTTACAGAGAAATTATGACAATATTCCACGGTATTGGTGGTTTATCTGAAATATCCTTCATCTTTATTTCCTGTAGTGCAGCTTCCAATATGAAATCCAGCCAGATAGCACGTCTCCTAATTACCTGCCTCTTATTTTTTGCAAAATAGGCTTTTCCTGAACCAAACGTCATGAATTCAGCCTGATTTTGACATGATTTTGTCGTGCTCGAAAAAATTCACGATGTCAGAACGACTAGGCCTTGTAGTGTCACACAATCAAAGAACAGCAGTGTAGCATCTGGGATGCCCCACAACACCCCATTAGACGTTTTGCATTTTCTCGCTTAGTTCGACAACTCCTACGACGTGTTTCTGCACTTAGCCATGATTGACAATTTCTTGACCCTCCTCCAAGGAGGACATGGACGGTTATTTCTCGTGGTGAAACTTGTAGTGTTGCCAGTCTCCCGATCAAGACACGGCAAGAATTTATGCCACTAATCGGACATGCTGACCATCGTGAAACACAAAAATATTGTGTAGTCTGATCCTGGCATAACAGCTGTGACAGTAGGGCTTTATATTAACCCTCTTGTTCCAATACTTTAGCATTTCTATAACGGCTCATTCACAAGGACTCCATATCATTGTAGAAATACAAACAATGTTGTTTAAAAAAGAAAGATGTATAATGGTTGACATGGTGACGCTGTCTCCAGGGAGACACTTAACATTTATACAAGGAGTCTCCAGTGTCAGAAGTTTGTAAAGAGCCTTTGCTAGTTTGAAGCGTCCAGTGTTTTGCTCCTTGCTTATGATTGTTTGTTTTTTCCCCTTGCTCTTCAGATTCAGGCTCAGAAGGTGCGACTGGCTAGAACACAGGGCCCTTACTACGGAGGCTCTCTGCCAAACGTCAATCAGATCGGCAGGAATGCGGCCGACCTCCAGGTATGTCGCAGGGTCTCTTAGCGGCAGTAAGTGTTATGGGGGAAAAGTTTATATTGCACAGTAGTGTAAAATGATCTCCGCAACAGTATATAGCCCAGTGTGCTGTGATCTCCTTTCAGTTTCACAATGACTAGATTTTCTGGCTGGGATGTCTTGTATTTTTTGTTCCTGCTGGAGTTCCTTGTTGGTTATGTGTAATAACTTGTTTCATCATGTGCCAGTATTGACAAAAATCCAGACATTAAAAATTGCAGCCAGTATAACATTGGATCTGTCATACTGCCCTCTACTAGTGCCAATGTGCATCCGGTTATTTATGCTGGGCAGGTTGTTGAAGTTGCACGTTTGATTCAAATTTCATACCAACAGAGCATATTAAATGCTTCTTGGAGCTAAATAATTACTTGCATGTTCCGATGTGGACAAGCAAGTTGCTTGTGTTTCCTTGGAAATAAGCATCAGTATTGGCAGCCTACACAACAGAACTGCATCAAGTTGCACAAAGGCTTGTTATTTGTCCTTGTGTATGAGCTTGTACATGTTTCGTTAGTGTTGTGATGGGTCTTTTCCACTGTGTGTGTGCCCCTTAGGGCCCCTTCCACTCGAATTTGGAATCCAGCCGCTCCACACGGCACCATGGGCTGGTGGAGAGAGTCCCCAGAGACAGACGCTTCGCCTCCCCCAGCCGACCATACAGGAGACACGTATCCTTCCATTCAGCACACCTACATTCGCTATAATGTCATATGTGGTAATATCCTAAGGACAGACAATGTGCAATTAGAGCAGTGGAAAAATCTGGTCTTTGCTTTGCACAGGATATCATTGCTATGGTTGTTGTATTTTATGGTAAGTCGTTACTATTAAATTTGTAATGAAATCCTATTCACAATTTGCATCCCCTCATCTGTCAAATAGGAGTGCTTTTACTGGAAAATCACTGACGGCTCCACAACAGAGCTATATAATACTCCTGATTATTTCTGCAAATGAGAATCTTTGTGAGTACTTTTTTCTGGTCCACTTCAGTCTCAGGAAAAAATTTTTATTGACCCCGATCAAGCCACTGACCTATAACACATTTTTAATGGGACGTTTACTTCTTGGAAGAGGGTGTATGTTTGCAGTTGTGTCCTTGACCTTTGACCTCAGATGGACAGCTCTCATTGCAGCTCTGCATACCTGTCTCCACCCCCTGACCCGAGCTGGAGAAGGTAATGCTTGCTAATTAGATCTAACTGTGATATCGGTCCAAACCTCTTTGTGGTGCATGTATTAATACTACTGTGCATTTTGCTTAAGAGTGTAAGAGTGTAAGAGTGTAAGAGTGTAAGAGTGTAAGAGTGTAAGAGTGTAAGAGTGCGCGAGAAGATTTTTGGCTTATGATGCACTAACACTAGCACTGACAGAACTAACCCGAAGGTGCTGCTTCAGTCACCACTCTTCCACAACTTTGTCTTCAGTTGCTTTTCAGGCATCTTGGACATATTTTCCATCTTCTTTCATCTTTTTCTTTCACCTTAGCAACCTTTCTAAGCTATTTTTTAATATATTTGTCTGACTTGGGGTATCTTCTTCATTTCTACTGTTCGTCTCTTTCCATACCTGCCGTGACTAAATGGAACAGACTCGGTCTCAGTGAGTGGGATACTGACGTCACATGAATCGCTCGTTACCGATTAAACGAGGAAGTACTTCATCAGTTAATTTTTCACCAATGGTTTGTTGGACTGTTAATTTCAGTTGATATGTTCTGAAATCTTGGTGGTGAATTGACCAATATAAGACTGGAGGAATCAGTAAACATGTAGACATGTTCCATTGTGTCAGTGAAGTCTTCACACTTTGATTAACAGCTATATAAATCCTTCCCACACACCCACAGTGGAAACCTGTGAAGTAAGTATAGAGAGAGAGACTTTCTGGCTTGCATGGTAAAAAAAAAAAAATGGATTTTTTTTTTTTTTTTTTAGTTCATGAATGTCCTGCTGTAAATTCCATTGACCATATCTTGGTCAGTACTGGCTTGAGTCATAGGGCGGCTCTATAGAAAGGCTCTATACACTGTATATACTGTCAGTGTCCCTCTTTCTGATTTTCCCTTTGGCTGCTTTCGGTACTTTCATAAGCCTGCTCCATTTTTCCTCTTGGTGCTGGAAATAATGGGCATTTTTCTGTCAATCACAAAGGAACTGGTCCAGTAATTTCTCCATGGACAAGAACCCATTGTTCCGTCTTCCCACCACAGCACTCAACAGGTGAATTCGCCTCTCTCCGATTCTCTCTCTCTCTCTCTCTCTCTCTCTCTCTCTCTCTCCTTCCCCTTTAATCTCTCTCTGTGTCCCTCAGTCTATCTACATCTCGTTTGCTTTCTATTCTTTTCCATTTTTTCTTTGACCCTGTGTCCAACTGTCTTTTCCACTCTCCCATTCTTTCCGCTCTTGAAGTTTTTCCTGACCTCATATGATGAGGTGTTCTGATGCCACTAGGAGTAGGCCGGTAAGTGTGTGAGGCTTATGCTGGAGAGCAGGTGTGAGCTGTTTATATTTTTATGCATGCACTCATTGACCTGAGTAAACAGTCTGGGGTTATTATATTTTAGCCAGTTCTGCATGCCTTGTTAGAGATAGATTACTATGGAGAGTTTCTCATCGTTTATTTGGTGTGTTCCTGTGATTTCAAAGGCATCTTATCACTTCTGCACTGACAACGTCGTTGAAACTGCTTTCCACTCTTGCAGGAAGGATCAATAAGAAAAATCGTTCACTCCTTTGTCTTTTCAGTCCCCATCTCCTGAGACTGCTACCTTCTCAAAAGATGTTTGCCCATCGTCACTTCATTTTCACCTCGTTCTCTTTTGCCCTCTAGAACCAACTCGGACTCTGCTCTGCACACCAGTGTGATGAATCCTCCCACAGGAGATCCATTCAGTGCAGGACACACCCTAAACCCTCACGGAAGACATAGCGGTAGGTAGTGTAGCAACGAACACGTTGCTTATTCGTGTAGCTGATCCCCTGCAGTGTGGCTGAAATCCCCCCTCTCTTGTGTCCATGTTGTAGGTTTGACTGAGGGAGAAGGGAGGAGAAGTAAGTCAGTTATCATCTTTCAGCAAAGTGGCCATGAAACATTTTATCAATTTATAATCCCAGTAGAACAAGCAGTAAGTTTATAAGTAAAACGGTTACTGAGATGTTGATTTCTATCCCTATTTTTGCGCAGTGTTTCCATACCCAGTCCCTCCCATAGAGGAGAATGTATTAGATGAACACAAGCTACTAAAACCATGGGACACAAAGAAGGTATTCTGGGTTATTATCATGTTCAGAAGTTGTGTTCTCAGTATCATTTGACATGGTTGATTTATTTGACTTTCTGTGCTTCAGTTACCGATGATGTCCTCACGACCAAAATCTTGTGAAGTCCCTGGGATCAAGTACGTCTCAAGATCCCCCCCCAAACCCTTTTATACACACCTTATCTGATCTTTCTCACAGAATAAAGCCTTACTCTATGACTTTCTCTCTCTTCTTTATTAGCATATACCCATCACCAGATCAGCAGTCCAATGCCCCTCTTGTCCCGTCTGCTTTGAACACCGGAGGATCTCTGCCTGATTTGACCAGTCTGCACTTCCCCTCACCACTGCCAACGCCACTCGACCCAGATGAGGCTGGCTACCCCTCCCTCAGCGGGGGCAACAGCACTGGCAACTTAGCCACCACCCTCACTCAGCTGGGCATCAATACCACAAATGCCTTTAACTCTCCTGGTATGTGTCATCATGACGAGCAAAAGTTGCAAGTCATTTAATTAGGTCATGGCAAGACTTTGATCATTATGATGTCACGAGGAGGGGGAAATTCTTTCCACTGGACATGTTCAGCTCGATAAACTAACTGAAGGCAGCTTAGTAACTTAAATGCTTGGGCCAGCAAAGTGTTTATCTGACAGTGAGGGAGGTAGTAGGTGTACATTTAATCGGAAGTAGCAGCTAGTTTTATCTTCTCTGGGTTGATTTTGATCACCACACAGGATGCGGCCTCCTCGCTGCACTCTGTCAGTGTGGTTTGCGCACACACGCGCCGGAGATTCCCGTTAACATTTATTTTCCCCTTGCCAGTTTATTATCGGTTGTGTTTGTGTCAATGTTTTTAATGTTTAATTATTGTATGCCGTAGAGGCCATGTTGACATGCGCTCTGTATCTTTCCATTTTCCAGGGCTCCTGGCCTCTCTGCAGGGCACGCTTAGTAACCCTACTCTACAGTCTTCTCTTAGCAACCCTAACATCCAGTCATCTTTAAGCAGCCACTCCTTCCCCAACTCCCTGAGCTCTGCCTCTCTGCAGTCATCACTTAGCAATCCTTCCCTGCAGTCCTCCCTTAGCTCCTCCCCTTCTCTGCAGTCATCCCTCAGCAACCAATCCCTTCACTCCTCCCTAAGTAACTCTTCTCTAAGTGGTCAGTCTCTCTCTTCGGTGAACAGTGCAGTGGGGTCAGGCCCCTGTTTGAGTTCGTACCCTACGCTGTTACCCGGCCAGGTGCAGCCCCAGTTAAGCTCCTCCCCCCGCAGGCGGGGTCAGCTCTCACCGCTTAACCTGCCCCTGGGGCCGGATTCCCGCAGGCACCACTCCAAACAGTTCTCACCCACCATCTCTACCACGTTGTCGTCAATCACACAGGTAAACAACCCCCACAGCCACCTAAAGAGATGCACGCTGACCACAAACATCTAACATCTGCTTGTAGAATGTCTCTTTACACATGAGCACACAGCTACATTCCTGGTGGTTGCTTTCACCAGTGAAAAATACTGACTAGTTACTAAGTTTGGAAAACAGTTCAACAAAGTGGTTGGTGATCTACAAAGCTTAATTCCAGCCTTGAAACCACAACACAGTTCCAAAGCACCGAAACTCGAGACTCCTTCCATAAAAGTTACATTAAGTCTCTTTACAGAAAGCTTCACTGTATCAACAGTCATACAGTTTTCTATTAGTAGCTTTTTTAAAAATCTGTTTACTATTAGCCCTAGATTATGTGCAATATCCACCATACAAATGCTTGTGAATGAGTGTTACTCTAGAAATGGTAGAGACCATGAGGTGATTACATATTAGAACTAGCGCATTAATATGACCCTGTGATTTAAATTACAGTCGGCACTCCGAGCTGTGCTGTTACAGAAAATGAATAAACACCTTCCGACCAGTCAGATTTAAGAATTCAGCAGCATTGTGGTATAATGTAGATCTGCTCACATTGTCGTATGTTAAACTTGTTTATTGGATCCAACATTTGTATTGAATTAGCAAGAAGTCTGAGTCACGAAAGCTCTTCCTGATCTCTGTCCAGGGTGTTCCACTAGACACCAGTAAACTTTTGATGGACCAGAGATTACCACCATATCCTTTCGGTCAAGCTCAGCCTGTCCAGAGCAGTGAGGCACAGAAAGGCTGCTCTTCACCACAGTCAGGCCAGCCACCAGTCCAGCACCAACAATTACAGCAGCATCAGCAGACAGCACAGCCTCCCCAGCGCCACCCCCACCCCCACACACAACACCCACAGGCCATGCATCTGCACATGCAGAACATGCACAACCTGCATAAAACGCAGAACTTTCCATTTGAACACGTCCAACGACAACAGGGCTCCCATCTCCAGCCGCAGCCGAACCAAAACCGCAGCAGCGCAGCTGACACGCCAGGGCCAGTGAACTCACAGAGCATGCAGGAATCTGATGTACAAAGGCAGAGACACGCACAAGCTGTACAGCAAGAACAGAACCAGAACCTTCCTCAACTTCAGCAGATCAGCCAGTCTCTAGCCAGTGAACTCGGTCTTTACAATGTAAGTAGCTTCTCCTTCAGTAAGACCAGAAAAGTTCTTAACCATATTCTGTTTTGTGTCGAGGTATATCTTCTGGGAGAAAGACTGTTCTACAGTGAAACACAATTAATACTGTTTTATTATGTGACACATGTTTCTTGGAAAATCTTTTTCTAGTTTATATAGTTGCAGTTTATTAGCCAATAGGCTTGTCCCTCATGTAGTAGCACCAGTGCCAAGTTGCAACACTTAGTGTAGGTGACTCATTTGAACTGACAATGTTGATAGTAAACAGGACATAATCATGCAATATTTTATTCATAGTGTGATGCCAGTTCTATAACAATCTTTTAGTTGATTTTGGTTTGCTTTAGTCCAGCCATGGTGGATTAGGACTTTGCTTCTCTGCATGACCTGTGAATCACTGCTCTCATGCACTCAAATATACACACTTCCAGTCAAAGCAGAGCCTCGTTCCTGCTTAAGCTGTTTTTGTCTTACAGGGAAGACTTGTACCTACAATTTTCTACCCACAAACTCAGAAAACGGATGTGGTCAGATTCAAAAAGGCCTAAACTGTACGGCTGTAGCTTTAAGCAGTCTTGTGTTCTTGGTAATGTAGTTAGGTTGTAATTGAACTGTTAAGATCTCAGAATGCAGTACGTTCATCACCCCAGGACCTACTTGGGTTTACAAATTTCATCCGAACCCTTGTAGATGAATACAGTCTTTTGAATGGATGAGTATGAGGTGCACGTTGTGTGTAGCTTTGTCTATTTATAGCTCTGTCCTAGGCCATGCTTCCTGTCATCTTTTGTTCTAAAGGTCTCTGATATCAAGATCATTGTAATACAGGCACTCTTTGCAAGTGTCAGATATTACTACTAATGCTACATACCGCTGATGGTTTCTACACAGTTTCTCAAGCAGAATGTGCATCACTGAGCCCAGTGTGCACGTGTGTGTAATGTATTGGTTTTGAATCTAATCCCTCCTTTTATGTTTTAGGATTCCTTATTACTGAACTCCCTTCTGGATGATCCATACCTGGACCTACAACTCACCGGCAGGCAAAACCAGAACCTTTCTCAGCAGGTGAGAGACAAATATAGTAATATTATATCAATATAAAGTTTTGTAACTGATTACTTTCCATTACTTTTGGATTACCTCAATACCAAATATGCAGGTGATGACAGCATGTTCTCAGCTGGAAGGCAGAACTTGCACTGTACTGTGAGGTTGTTCCCCTTTTCTAATTTAAAGACAAAACAATGGTGGAATTTCCACCCAGTGAACACATTTTTTCACTAGAGGCCATGATGATGAATTGGTGACTGTAAGATTAGCTCTGATTTCACTCCAGACCAGAGTGGTGATGTGAGACTCGTGAAGTGTTGTGTGCACATGTGCATGTAGTAAATCTTTCTTTTTTTTTTTTTCTTTTCTTTCTTTTTTTTTTTTTTTTTAGGGCTGCAACTACTGATTATTATTATTATTTTATTTTTTGATAATTATTTTTTTTTTTATTATTATTCTTAAGGTGTTAATGGAATAACCTTCCCTTGACTATTCAATTGGTTTTATTTTTAACGCTATATATTTAATGCTGTATATACAAAAGGTATTGATTTGCAGCATTTAAATCAGCACTACTACAGAACTTTTTCTTAACTAGGCTTAATTAAATAGCAGTTCACGAATTACAACATTAGTGCCATTTATCAGATAATCTGTCGCAGCATGAGAATATTATCACGTGCTCATGTCGACCTAAT
>JAQQZR010000033.1:9778813-9802704 GCA_030068235.1 Notoglanidium macrostoma
GTGCGCCTCGTTAAAAGCTTATTAGTGGCATTTCTTGCCTTCTTAATGCATTTGAGACATACAGTAACTAGTAAATGTATTTTTATCATTTACAATTTTTTTTTTTTTATAACATCCCTATTGAACAACTGTAGTAATCCATATTATGTCAACAACCTCTCAACTAAGTAAAGAGAAACAACAGTCCATCATTACTTTAAGACATCTCAAGGATGATCAGTGGAAACAGGATGCACCGGAGCTCAATTTTGAGCTTCATGGCAAAGGCTGCGAATACTTATGTACATGTGCTTTCTCAGTTTTTTTTATTTTTAATAAATTTGCAAAACCCTCAAGTAAACTTTTTTCACATTGTCATTATGGGGTGTTGTGTCTAGAATTCTGAGGAAAAAAAAATGATGATATCCATTTTGGAATAAGGCTGTAATATTACAAAATGTGGAGAAAGTGATGTGCTGTGAAAACTTTCCGGATGCACTGTATATATATATATATATATATATATCCTATTGTTTCTAATATATAATCGATACTACATTCACTCTTCTTCATTAAGGACTGTCTTGTGAGCTCCCCTATGCAACAGCAAGTTCTCCCCTATTTAGAAATTCTCAAGATTGCCTCTCAAACAAACAAACAAAAACAAAAAACCTTCCAGCAATCCTCCTCCCATAATGGGTCATTTACTAAAGCTAAAGAGCCCATTTTACAAAAAGTATCATGAAACTGTCTGAGAAAATTATGACTAAAATTCAAATGGGTTTCCACTGACTAAAACCAAACAAAGTCTTTTCGGTAAAATAAAAATGTTTGTCAAAATGAACACTGGCTCATTACATTGGGCAATTCGGTGTGTTCACACATAAAGCTAGAACACACTGTTTACATGCCTGTATTCGAACTCCTAATAGGACGAAACAATTTTGGAAAACATTCAATGACATTTAAGCATGTGCCTAAACCTGTGTGAGGTTCTTCTGTAATGAGCAAATCTGAAAAGTAGCGATAATGTTGAGCTATAGTGGTGTAGATAACGCTCTTTCTCATCGAAAGATGTGTATAGTCAGACTGACCACAAAACCAGAGGGTGCAAATTGATATTGTCTATGATTAGTAACAAGTAGAGTAATGATCAGAGTATAGATAATGACATTAAGCTAGTAAACAACATTAATAACCATAATGATGAATGTAGAAACCTCACACTACGATGCAGGTAGCATCATGTGACAATGTGATGTGTAATTTGTAAATCTGAGTGTGCTGTGGAATCGACAGCAGTAGGATCACACATCACACACTTTCTGTAAGCGCTGGATCCTGGTCAGGGTTGCAGTGGATACGGATCTCCTGGGAGCACCGGGCACGAGGCAGGAATACATCCTGAATGGACATCAGTCCATTTCAGCTCACCACTCTCTCTCATACCCACATACACACACACATATTTATCTTAGCCAGTCCAACTACTGTACTGGCATTTCTTTTTCCTCTGGACAGATGGTAGCCCAGGCTCAGGATGGACGCAGGGACCAGAGCAATGCTCCCCCTGCACCACTGCATCACATTTTGGAGGTTATTCTTTACACTAGGTCTGGGTATTGGCACAGATGCCCTGATTCAATTCCATTCTGATTCGTAAGCTAACAATTTGATTCAATCTGATGTGATTTAACTTGATATCGATTCAGTAAAGGTTAAAAGTTAACCGAGAGCAACGCATAACTCGGAATTGCCTTTAATACAAAAAGCCCGTCTATCTGGCTCCGTTCAATCATGGAGGAAGTGATCCTTGGAAACTATTCATCCAAAAAATGCATAGTCACCTTAAAGATCAATCCATACGTTTTACAGATCGATATCGAATCAGATGAATAAAAAAAAAAAAAAAAAAAAAAAGTAATCAATAAAATAATATCTTTTTGCACACCCCTCATTAACACTAAAACACTACAGACACAATATTGTTCACTGTGATGGTCTGCGTTTCAGAGTTTCGTTTTGTTTCAGTTTTTGCACCTCAGAGCCGCACCAGCTGGGCTTCAGCACGGAAACGGAGCTCACCTAGGCTATAATTACAGCTTTAGTGAACTCTGACCTCAGTTATATTTGACCTGGTTGAGCTCTAATATGACTAAAATGTGTATCTAGCTGTACATAGAGTTAACAGCTAACTATACTTACATGATGCCATTCATTTGAATCAAAAATAAGACTTTGTTCTAACCTTTATACTATTGTGGAATACTGTATATAATAAGGAATAAAGCTATTTTAGGAAATTGTTATAATAATAATTGTCTATAATAATAATAATTTGTCTATAAAATAATTAGACAGATTAGTGTGGTGATTATATTTTCCATGATCTTCATCATCCACCAAGGCGATTGCAAATTATTATTATTATTTTTTTTGTCTTATCGTACTTTTTACCTTTCCATTTATAGTTCTGTGTTCCTATTTCCTATTAGTTACTTCCTGTTATCACTTACAATTTAACAGCTTAAAATAGTTCACCAGCCAGTCTTTTTTTTGTTTGTTTTTCCACGCTGGGAGTGACAAAAGAACAAAAGGCAACTGAAGTGGCTTCCACCTAAAGGACGACGGCTTTCAATGTTAAATCAACGTTTGCTCATAATCAGCTTTACAACATTAACAGCCGCATATCTTCATTTGTTAAACAGCGGCCCTTTTTTATTCCGTTAATTGTTACTACAGAAACGATAACAACAGCTGGGAATGTTACAGTGCCGTGGTATAAACGTGTTCTAGGCTTTTCACACGTCACTGGATTGTGCTAAACTGCACACTTTGGTGGTGATCATACAAGAAATTTCATTCCAGCTCTCAGCTGCATAGTCGGAATGACGAGATTGTGTCTTCACTGCATGTCTGTGTGCACGCAGATGTACAGACAGTAACACCGTAACTGCAACCTCTCTCAGAGGCAGGTCATGTACAATTTCCGTCCGCGCTTATAATCCATCCTCCGAGCAGATACTGCAGTTTAAACGGTAAAACGATGAGACATCGATCTGCCGAATGAGAAGAGGCTCTTACTGTGACAGAAGTGGTGTGTGTGTGTGTGTGTGAGAGAGAGCAGCATTAGCCTTGGCAGGTCGTAACTTGTGTGTAACTGTAGTTCTACACACTACACTCGTGTGAATTTGGTTGACGAGCATTAAAACATGTCCCTGCTAGTTACACAGGGCCGCACTTGACCTTGCAGATTAAAGCAGACTAGTTCAGCGCTAAATCAATCCTGGAGATGACTTAAAATAAACCCACACTTTTTCTTTTTCTTTCTTTTTTTTTTTTTTTGCTCTCACACACTGTCTCTCTCACTTCCTTTTTGTTACACTCATCCTTTTCTGTTCTTGATCGAAGCCAGCTGAGCTGCTCTGGATTAGCAGTAGTGATTGACGTGCATTAGCCAGTACTTAATTTAAGAAGGAAGTACAGTGTAAGGAAGTAATGCAAAGTAACATAATGACTGAAGTGGTGTTCTCACCTAAAATTACTAATTGGCATGATACCATTCTTTCATTTCCAGTGCTGAAGATCAAACTCATCTGATTATCGCTTTCTTTACAAACCACCTTAAGCCTTAAAATGTTTTTTTTTTTTTTTAATTCAACACAATCACTTGCATATTGCATAATAAAATCAATCCTAAAGGTTTCTTTTCCAAATCCATTTGCCGTTTGTTACCAAGATATGTTTTCTCCGATATCCAGTCCACCATTTTTTGCTGGTATCAGCTCGGTATTGTTACTGGCTATCCTTCTACATCTGCCTAAAATAAAGCTGATTTGATTACAATGTAGGAAATTCAGTTATCTGGCTTCAAGCGTTTTCTTCTTTTGACCCGAATAAATGATCTTTGTCTTATTTATTCAGAAAGACCAGGTTTCAGATTAATAATGTATTTTGTTGTTGGCTGCATGCGTGTTGGCCGAGCTTTAACAGCACATCATGGGAAGTGTGATGGAAAAGTGACGTCACACATGGTATTTATAAATGCAAGCCTGAAAGGTTACACCTTTTAACAAATTCTTTGTCTGAAAACCGCACAATAAACATTACACAATGATATGGAGACCCAAAGACTCTTTAGTACCTGTAATCTAGTGATAACCAGGACCCTGTTCAGTATCTCACAGAGTAGTCAGTGAGCAGGAAGTTTCTGTCGCCTGGTTGTGCCTTGTGCTGAATATTTAACACTGAATTTCATGTGTAATACATTTGAAAGTTCATGTCTTTTAGGACACAGTTCTAGTGCGCTTCAACCTGTTTTCACTTGAATTTGGTTCATGACGCTGTTGCCAGACCAGAAACAGGCTCCACCACTTGAATAAGAGAAGGATTGCCAAAGCTCAAGGCGAATAACAACATAGTGCGGACAAACTACACAAACCGTTCTCATACCCACGTTTCACGTAATTATGTAAACTCTCCGTATAGTTCATGTTTACTCTGAATCCTGACACCACGAGTACAAATTGGTGGTTCCTGTTTCTGTGGAAGCTGAAACTGCTCAGTTGAATCAGTGAATACTGCCGAGGTTTTTTGTAGCACAGATTTAAGAGTCACAACCCTGAGTCTGTGCTACATTTAAATATACACTCGCTGTCCACTTTAATAGGAACACCTCTACACCATGTAGCAGCAGTGCAACGTGTAAAATATGGATGCAGACCTGCAGATACAGGTCACGAGCTTCAGACCTAGTCCTCACGTATATGGGTGTTTTTATAACTGGGGTTTTTCCTCCTTTCTTCTTAAAAAAAAATCCCGTCCACAAAAGCACTGTTTTAAAAATAATCTCCCTTCACAATGAAAGCGCAAAGACACGCCATCGCCTCACGTGAACCAAGGAGATAGCGGTGCATATTCTGACGTCACAAGCCGGAATGTCTGTTTTCCTTCTCTACACTGAAAGAAATAGTGTCTAAAAATCTTCACCATGGAAGGAGTTTTCAGGTCCATTTTCAGTGACCTGAAATGTTGTTTTCGTGTGGACGAAAGGCCTAAACGCATAGAGAAAGCTACATTTAGGGGGAAATAAACATGTACATATGGACTAGACCTCAGTTAACGTTCCTATCATAGCTTCAGATTGTTGATCTTGGCTGACAACAAGGTCTTCTTCTGTTGTAGTACATCCACCTCAATGTTGAAGTTTTGCGCATGCTGAGATGCTTTTCTGCTCGCCATGGTTATAAAGTGCTTATTTGACTTATTTGAGTGAAATATGCCCTGAATGGGACACTGGAGGTAATATTGTTCTGTATTGTACTCCAGCATGTACTTACACATGATTCCCACCTAGATAAAAATAAAATATGGAGTGGATTTACCTGGATTTTATACAACTTCCAGTCACTAAAAAACATTATTTATGAACAGTGCTTTTTTGACAGCTTGCCTTATTGAACACTAATATTTCAGGCAAGACTTGAATAAAAAGTAGCAATGCCACAACAACACTAACAACCCTGACGACAGCGTGCCTGGTCTGTGGCCATCTTTGAGCGTGGCTTTACAACTATCGCTGTAATGTAACTCTTCCACCAAGCAAAGTTAAATCTATAAAAAAGCAGCCCGTCTCGATTCTTTAGTTGGACATTCTGGGTGATCGCAAGCGTGCCGCTCTCTCTGACGTTTCCTATATGACTGCGCAGTTTATTTCTGAGGGTGGCTTTAAATAGAGACGTCTGTCTGAACTCCGTGCTCTTCCTCCGTCAGCGCTGACAGACCAACACAACCAACATGTGGCCAAGCAACCAAATAAACACCAACACCACCAAACTGATACTCTACCATGGAGGGCACGCTCACACGCTTAATGTCTACCGTCAATCAAACAAGGAGGCAGTCGGTGGAAATCACACTTGTTTTGAATTTGACTAGTCGTGGCTGAACAAATCAGTGCGGTTCACACCACTGATCCACTGGTCACATGACATGTAGGAAATCACTGAAATATATTTGCAAGAGTTTTGGGGAATCAGTAAAAAACAAACATATGTACAGAATACAGTCATCTTATGCGAGTCTGATTAAAAAAAAAAGAAGAAGAAATAAAGCTTTTATAATCTTCTCATTACAACTGATAAATGTCAGCAATATTGTATTACATTTAGTGACCTGTTATTTAATTAAACATAAGTACAAATTCTGAAGTAGTATTAGTTGAAATGTTTGCTTGACTTTTAAAAAAAAAAATTAATTAAATACATTTTGATATTTACTATATCGTCGAAATAATCCAACTAATTGATCCAAATATATACATTAATAAAACAACCATTAGCTAAAACCTGTCAAAAAGTTGAGTGTGAACCATGGTACTTCTTGCCACCTTGGCTCCGTAGCGGAAGGGGAGGGACCACCAAGCTATTTTCAAACTTGTGGAAATGGCGGCCGAAGCAGCTGCATTGGTTGGGACTGTTGTAAGCACCGCACCATACAATTGTAAGTTATAAAGGTCTGCTGTTGTCAATGTTGACGCTGTTGTCAGACCTGGGCACGTTTATTGCGTTAATGAATCAGTGTGTAATAATTCTGCGGGTCATGTGACAACGGCAGTCCGATGTTGCAATTGTGATTTCCAGTAGCTGCACAACTTACCATGTTCAATTTAAGACATTACCCTGTCGAAATCCATGCACTATGCAAAGAAGTGCATAGTGTGCACAGCGTACTATATGTAAGTGTACTAAAGGAAGTATTCGGATCGAGACGCAGTGTGAATGTATAAGCTACACATTCACCCAATAAAGTGGCCACTGAATGTATATGCACACTAGGGGCGTAATGCCTGTAATCTGTTCAGTGCGTCACATATTTATATCTGTGTTTGGATTCATGCTGCATTCAGCTAAAGATTGTTACTATAAGACTGGGTGAAGAAAACGCCCCCTCAGCTCATAGTTGAGCAGGTGATGTCATTTCAAGATGGCTGCTCACAGCTTCAGCAGTACAGCACTTCTTTCATTTTAAATGAGGTTTGCTGTTTATACTAGCATTTGCTATAGATCGACCGACATGCAGACATTTCAGCTTGTTAAATCTATAACCTTGACTATACAGTTCATGGTTTTGAGAAGGAAAACGGAATAGTCTGGATCATGGGCAATTATTTATTTAATTACACATATTACAGCAAATGCTCACATCGACAGCCTCGGATTCCACAATGCTTGTGCATACGCGCTAACATTTCTTAATGTATCAGAACTGATGTTACATGCAGAAATATTACATTTCATGGAAGGAAAAATGCCTATGGCTCCAGAGTTTTGGGACACCCTGTATACACAGCTCATGTCACTAGCATTAGCATTAGCTTCTAGATCATCGCTAACTAAAGCGCCCATGGTTTTTCCACTTTGACCTCGAAAGCACCACGATCGGAAATTCTGCAATTCCGACTTCCAGCTTCGCGCTCTCAAGTCGATCGCTAGCATTAAACTTGAAATGGGTGTGGCCATTAAAGTGTTAATTAGTTGCTTAAATATTCTGGCTCTGAAAGTTAAAAGCTACATCGTTCGAATTCACAGTTGGTCTCAGCTGGAGATGTGCGTGAGACTGCTTTCTTTTTTAATCCCACTCAAGCTGTTATTATTCCTTTATACGTTTCTCCAAATGTAAACAAACTAAAGCATCCGAATGGAAACCGTCTGACCGGGCGTTTACTAAGGATGAGTAAATGAATGCTATACGTCAGTGAATGTGGTCTCTGTTTGTCCCACGAGCTTCACGTCTGCGTCCAGATTAAAGTAATAACCTCCCGTTCATGCGAATGTTTCGCTGCGTCCTGCAGGATCTCAGTCCCGATGCACAGCTCCTGCTATCTTATACTGCGGAGCCACAGCAGCGCCGTGATTTATTACAGTAGATCAAGCCGTGTTTGCAGTATTGTTTATTAAGTGGTGACACTGGACAGAAGCGAGTATTACTCATGGTGGTGATGGCTCGTCGTTAGTCATGTCCCAGCCTGGATCCCTCGTTTCGTTTTTGTACCAAAGACATGGCAAAGTCCACCGATGGCTGATGAGACTGTAGCACAGTAAAGCATTGTAGCAATGCACGCACTCTCTGAATGGCTTCTCTGTCACTCTTCTCCACTTCCTCCGGCAGTACACAGGATGAGACGACCCGAAGAATCTCACACATTTAGTAAAGACAGAAGAAGGAAACGCACAAATGTCGTTCGGTGGTGATATAACGTGCTGGTTAGTTAACATGTCTGCTTGTTAAAATCTGGATTCGTTCAATGATATGCAGGAAGCCAGAAAGCATGTATTGTGAGCATTGAAGGGTTTGTTGTGGCTGTCGGGTTTATTAGCTCTTATCAGCTTCAAGCAGAATTCATGTTGCGCACACACACACACACACACACACACACACTCATCTTTAAACACTATACACACTTGGATGATGAACTGTGTGTTATATGGGTTCACATACATGTTCAGTAATGCACGTTTCCTGAGTGCGTGTGTGTGTGTGTGTGTGTGTGTGTGTGTTTGATGTTGTTTTTGTATGCTTTCAGTGCTGCTTTTAACCCTGTGCACTCGCTTAAGCTTAGGGAAAACATATTTAACATTTATAGAAGGAGTCTGGGTTGTAAGCGTTTTAGTCCCAGCACAGGAAAGTCTTCAGGACAGACAAGTCTATGCTTTCTGTTTTTTTGGGTTTTTTTTGTTTTGTATTTTTTGGTTGTTTTTTTAGGTAAAACGGCAAGCCGCGTTTCTTTAAGAGACGGCGCGCGAGAGAGAGGCTGGTGAGTGAATGACTGTGAGGAACTAACTCGTCTCTTGGACATTTCACAGCATCAAATCTCAAATGAACACCGATTAAAATGTGCACCATGTCATTCATTAATCGATTAAACATAGTAACCGTGCCGTTGTGTGACAATTATGCGCTTCAGGGAGTAGCGGCACTCTGCTCGTCTGTCCTTGCACTCGTTTAGTGGAAATTTTAATAATTCTAAGCCTTAAAGCTGCTATAAGCCACTTTTTTAGCGAATGCTTTGGCTAAAATGTATTGTACATGTAGCCTTCACTAAATATGATGGCATATGGGTGAAACATATTTCTTTTTATTTGTTGCAACAGGGAATTATCAGTTAAAGAAACAGGGAGACGAGAATGAATGAGTGTGACATTTCCGTTCTGAAGACACGATTTGTAAAACTGATTTGTAGCTTTCTTTAAAACTAGCTCCTGCCAAACTGTAACAGGATCTCATTCCCAACGGGAACAACTGAATTTGCACAACATTGCCAGCTGCATAATGTTAGATAGCGAGCTGTATATCAGTTGTACTCTCTAGCCCGGAGTACACCTTTATTATTATTATTATTTTTTTTTTACATTTCGAACTACTTATGTTGATGGTATATAACTCGACCACAAACAGCGTCTGGATGTGTGCTGGCATTTAGCCGTGAATAGCATCTGCTTGTTTGTGCCTTATAAAAGAAAAGATTTGCTAACATCAGCTTTAAGCATGATGTACAGTGAGCGCATTTTAACCAGTTGTTTCTTTCAAAGGACCCTGTGTGACTGTCTTCTGTTTTGTCTTCTTAGCACAATCGTTTCTTGCTTTTGTTTTTCGAAGAGACTCACTGCGGCTCTCTAATTATGTCATCTCACTCTCACGTGCGCAGTCTTATTCACACAGTCTAGTGTATGACTGCTCTGGTTCTCAGCTTGTTGCCAAGCAACCGCTCCGTCCTAATGAGAGGGGAAGTTGGCCAGGGTGTAGCAGGTGATGAGTCGAGAGCAATGTGGAACAGGAATTTTACTCCAGTGACTGGAATTTTAAGGGACTTTTATATGAGTGTTGTTCAGGCTTAAGGGTAAGGGATGAGCTTCGGGATTAGTTTAAGGTGAGTATAAACGAAGAACGTTAAATCTAGTGCGGTGGCATGGCACAAAGTATGGGATTGAGAAAGAGATCTCAAGCAGCGCTTTCTGTGTGCCAAATTCTGTCATGTGATGGACCTCTATTGTGTTCATAATATGTTCAATTGCACTTTCCAATGGCATTTACTTCAACGTTAGTTATAGTCACTACAGGCCTGAAAAAAGGGTGAGACCGATCCCAGATGTGAATCCTCCAAGTGTCTAAACAGTTCTAATTAGTGGTATGATCTGGAGAGATAAGTTGTATTCAGTGTGCCAGTAATCACTTACGTTTTCATACGTAGGTAGTATTTGTCTTTAACAGGAAGTAGCAGCCGCCCCCACTTGGGTAACCTTTTCTGAGGTAAACAGCCAGCTTTGCTCCACATATTGTGATAACGTGTTAGGCTTATGACCTTGACCAGTTTTAACTGATCACATTAGACTGTAGGAAAGAGGATGTTTGCTTGATTGATGATGAGTCATTTTCTAGCCACAACAGGTGTGCAAGTCTCCGCGACCACATGGTTTTCTTTCACGGCTCTCAGGTGAACCACTGATCCGCACAATGCTAATCGAACGTCACGCGCAGTGCTTTATCTTTAGCTAGCGCTACTTAGATTTAATCTATAAATATTTTCTCTTGTGCCATGTAAGTATTTTAGAAATCATACATCTGTACGTGTGTGGATGTGCGCGCGCGTGTTTTAAAGAGTGTATGTGTCTCTAGGAAGCAGGTTAGCAAATTCACTTCCTGTGTGAATTGAGCCTTGCATATTTAACTTTGTGGTGTGCTGTATGAAAGTGCATTGTAGTGATCCTTTGCCGCTTAGTATATTGGCTGAACTCGGTGAACAGAACTGTTTTATTGATGTACTACAGGCTACGCTCATATCCACAGATCACTGCCTTTGTACTGGTAAGTTATAATGACCGAGTGCGTTTGTGTAAACGATTGAAATTGGATGGCAAACAGAGGCTATGTGGATACATAACAGGATATGAGGATGGAGTGGAGGAAGAGTGCAGGGTGAACTTTAGGCCAGCCGGCAGCCATCTGTCAGAAGGACGGTGGAACAAGGATAAAAAAAAAAGAGCTGACGATGAATTCATGAGCAGATATGCCGAAAGCAAATTATGTAATGGGGTTTTCACTGTTATACCGATAACTGTAACACTATTTTTACTCTGTGTGCTATGCATGTTGCTTTATGGTGGCTGCAGCATTTTGAAATACACACTTGCATGGAGCCCTGATGTATGTGGTGCTGTAATAGAGCAGCTGTTTTATTACACTGCTGTAGCATGCATGTAGAGCCAGTAGTGACTCCGTGTAAAGGCTCTGGGCTACCGATGGAAATGTTTCCCATTCAAATCTCCTCAACATCAAGCTGCCTAAGGGTCCTTGATCACATTGCTTAACGCTGACTACTTCAGGAATGCTGTACAACTGACTGACTCTGTATTCTGACCCCGGCACCTTGAAAAGAAATGACCTGTCTTGTAATGTACGTGCGCATATATACAGTGCGCTGCACAAGTACTCACCCCCTTAGACTTTTCCACGTTTTGAAGCGTTCCATTTTCTATACCGCTGATCCGTCAGGGGTCGCAATGAAATCGGGCAATTTATTAGTAGTCAATTGACCTAATGCGCAAGACTTTTGCTGTGGCTTTGGGAGGAAACTTTGGGAAGAAACCCACGCAGGAACGGGGAGAACACGCAAACTAGGCCTACAAAGGCCCCAGTCGGCCCTGAGGTTTGAATCCAGAACCTTATTGCGGTGAGTCGACAGTTCTGTCACGCTTTGTAGTGTCACAACCTTGAATTGAAGTGGACTTATTTTGGATATTTACCATATGATTGAACTTTAGATAGTACAAGGTACATTTGGCAGCATAATTATTTGTCCCTTCAACCCATGTCTTCGAAGATATGTCTCTATCAGCTTTGCATGTCAGAAGTTTGATATTTTTGCCCACATTTGCTCAAGTTCTGTCATGTTAGAAGGTGGCATTTAGTGAACATGCTTTTCACGTCTTTCCACTGATCCTCATTCAAATTGAGGTCGGCAGCATGTTTACATGATCGTCCTCTTGGAAGGTAAACCTCGTGTCCGATCTCAGGTTTCTGCAAATTGGAAGTGATTGATTGTCCTGTATTTGATCCATCTTGTCCTCAAGCCCATCCAGTTTCCCAGTCCCTGTTGATTCGCACAACACCATGCTTCACTGCGGAGATGGTGTTCAGGGTGATGAGCAGTGTTGGAATGACACTCTCCATCTTTCCAGAAACTGATGTATTTATAGTTAGATAGAAAGGACACTTTATTTTCACGCAGGTGAACCCTGTTTAACAAATTATGTAACTTCTGATGCAACTTTCACACAGTAATTGTTATGGACACACACGTTCACATTTGCCCCGAATTCCCATTTAAATAGAACGTTGGGGTTAATGTTTTGAATCAGCTAGATCACAAGTTTTCATCATATTTTAAGATATTTCCGCATATTTCTTTCTTTCTCTCTCTCTCAGTGGTGGGTAGATAGGCGGAATGACTGAGGAGAAATGTCCTCAGTTGGTGGATTATTTTGTGGTGGCGGGGCTGGCGGGCGACTTGGCTCCGCCAGAAGAGGAATGTCAGCAGCGAGGCGGCCGTGGCATGGAGCCCATCAGCGACCTGACTGTGATCGCCCGTGGCCTTGGAGAAGAGGTACCCGAGGGCTTCACATGCATTGAGAAGACATTGGGGGGCCACCCAGCTGAGCTCAGCGCCGGCCTCATCAACAACCCACACATGTTCCTCTGCTACCGACGCAGTCATGACAAACCACCCATTGTAGAGCTCAGGTAGGACATGCCCACACACGCACGCACTTATTATTCTCTCACTCCGCTAAAGAAGCGGAGAACATTCTTAATCTTCATCACAAACTCAGCCTTCTTGATCCGTCATATAGCAATATTCTCAATCCACCGTATAATCGCATCGTCTCACAATTTAGCTGCTGACAATCCACCAACGAGCAAATGTTTAGGCCTCTCAAGATCATGTGATTAATGGTTGGAGACCCTGTGGGGACTGTGGATTTGCATAATTTCTTAGAACTTCCCAAGCTGAATCTCTAGTTCTGTAATCTTTCTCTCATGTCCCAGTGTGCTGTATGATGGGAAAGAGATGGTGAAGCAGGGTTGGCATGTGATTGAGACAACGCCGTACAGCCGCTGTGCCAGTCTGAGCTCAGGAGGCCCTGCCACCCATAAGACGTTCCTCATGTACCGGCGCGCCCCCGACTCACAGGCCCTGAACACGCTGGGGGTGACTGATATCTCATTACTCATGCCCAGCAAGGGAGAAGTGGCACCACACACCTTCTGCAAAGTGGACAAGAATCTGAACACTGGCATGGTACAGCTTCTCCCTGTCCTTCATTCAGCTTATTTCTTATTCTGATTTTTCTTGGACTTTCTCTTTTTTTATTGCTCACATGTTGTATTTTTTTCAGCAGGTCCTTTGTGTAGAGCTTCTACAGTATAATGTTTTTCTTTTTCTTTTCCTGATCCCTCCTATATTTTTTCTGTATTTTTGTCTTCTGTGGTTTTGGCTTTCCTGTTTTTGAAAATCAGTTGAATATCTGTTTTTGAGCAACTGTTGACTGTGTGTGCATGTCTGCTCTCATGTGTTTGTTTTTGTACGTTATACAGTGGGGCCCGGCGCTGTACCTGTGCTATAAGCGTGCTGTAGTGAAAGCCAACGCCCTGGTGTATGAGGCAGGTGAGTGAGACTTTTTTTTTGTCGCTGTCTCATGTGGTTATGGCTTTAACCAAGCCATGTGCAAGCTCCATGGTTTGAGGTCATGTGCAGGTAAAGGGAAGCAAAATATAAGGAAACTAGACTATATTAAAGCCCTTCTCAGGAATAATTGTCAGAGTGAACTTCTCACTTTGGTCAGTTAATTTCTATTTGGTGGCTTTTGACGGCAGTAGCTGGTTCTCTTTATACATTGTATTGAGGGACGATATGCATGTTTGGCGTGTGTGTGTGTGTGTGTGTGTGTGTGTATGTGGGACATTCAGGGCTGATCAGCCGCTACCCTGAGGAGGATCTTGAGTCATTTGCATTGCCGGACTCAGTCCCTGTCTTCTGTCTGCCCATGGGTGTAACTGTAGAGAGCTGGCCACTCAACACCAAGTACCAGCTCCCTGTCTTCTCCACATTTGTCCTCACTGCTGCATCTGGAGATAAGGTCAGCTATTCTACCTCTGACTAAAAGTTCTCAACTGTTCTCCTACCTATTCCTGTCTTGATTTCAGTAACCTATTTAATCTACTGTGATTTCAGCTGATCTTATCTACTTTTATCTAATTTTACCAAGACCAAGATTTTTCTGTGGACCAATCTGATCTCTTCTCTCGCCTTGCCTGATTTACTGTCTCTCTTCTCTCTCTTAGGTGTATGGAGCTGCTATCCAGTTCTATGAGGCTTACCCAAGAGAGGCTCTGTCTGAAAGGCAGCGGGTGCGGCTCGGGCTAGTCAGTGTTGTAGACCACCGGCCCATCACCAGTCGTACAGTGCAGGTGAAGAAGAGCGTGTGTGTGCTCTCCCACTGGCCATTCTTCACCGTCTTCCAGAAGTTTCTCACCTTCATCTATCGCTACTCCATCTCTGGACCTCATGTCCTGCCCATAGAGAAGTGAGTTTAACAGTACATATTATACATATAAAAGCATTTTAATGCTTTTTCTTTTAGAAATGCATGGTATCATTGCTAATGCACTGACACCTGATACTTTTGTAGCTTAGGAGTGTGTTCACCCTGTTTATTGCCAAGACTGCTTCAACGAGGTTGTAGGCCCTACAAAAGACTTTCATTTTTATTAGTGTGAGCGTAATGTATAAAATTACAAGCTTTTTTCTGCATGTCATGGGATTGTTGTATAACAAGTTTGGAGGAAATCTGAGTGTTTTCGTTTTCGAGATTTCCATCAGAGCTCTAACAGAAGTGGTCTCTTTACAGGCACGTCTCCAGTTTCATGCACAACGTGCCCTTCCCTTCACCACAGCGACCCCGCATTCTGGTACAGGTAAGTCTGATGCACTGCATAACTGGAGGCGTTACAGTAGACGGTGTTATACTATGACTGGTACACATAACGCAACTCCATAATAAGGCAGTTTACTTACATCTTCATGCTTAGAACAACAGTTAATCGTATTAAACATTACACAACAATTCATAACAAATAAGACCTGCATAGGACTGTCAATGTTTTCCTGTGTTTCTGGAGTTGAGTGTGTGCATATATCACTAACTACCTCACTACCTCCACAGGAGTTTGGTGGTATCACTGGGCACAGTCAAGTTACAGGGTAAAAGAGGGTTCTATGATGGCTCAGTATAATCAACAGAAGATTATCGTAATTATTTGTGATCCCAGCAAATACAAATCCTGATGCAATCAGAATCATTCGTCTATATGCATTCGGTTTACACGAAATGCTTGATTCTTCAATTGGTGAGCAGGGAATAAATTGAAGCATGGGTGAAGATGGAAATATCTTTAATATGATATGGTGAAGCAGTAGATGGAGTTAACAGTGTTAATGTTTATGTATATATATGGTGTATTATACATTGTTATATTACATTATATACATTATATTATATGTACAACATTAACACACACATACATGTACTGTGTATATATAACATATGTGTGTATGTGTGGAGTCTGGATCAATAGGCAAATATGTTTTGTAAATGCAGGTATTACAACTAATGCTCATAATTGCCGGCCTTGATCTTTGTGACTTGTGTATATGAATCACATATATACACATGGATACACCTGATATTCAGACCCCTGAATACATAACAAAAGAACGTAGCAGGTTTTTCTTACTGAACTGCATTGTTCATTTCATTGGTTTGTGCAATGCCTATGGATCCAGATCCTTTTGGGACATCCTATATGTGTAAGTGTTCATACATGCGTGCGCACACACTTTTTTTGGGCTGTTTTTTCACAGCTGTCTCCATATGACAACCTGCTACTCTGTCAGCCAGTGTCCTCACCCTTACCATTGAGGTAAATCCTCTCCTCTTGGTTGAGCTATTTTTGGGCTTGTTTATCTTTATTTTGTGTTCAGATTTAAGAACTGTATAGGAACACAAGACAGTTCTGTTTGAAATCCTAAATGTGTTTCTGTCTGCCTGCAGTGGTGCCAGCTTTTTGAAACTTCTGCAGAATCTGGGGCCGGAGAACGCATGCACCCTGCTGTTGGCTGTTCTCACAGAGCACAAGCTGCTGTTACATTCCCTTCGTCCAGATGTGCTGACCTCTGTCAGTGAAGCCCTGGTGTCGGTGAGGACCTTTTCTTTATGCCCACGATCTCTCACTGTGTCTGTGTGCTTGGTTTAATAATAGTGGCACACTATGTGCTGAAATAAGTCTACTGTGATGATATATTTTGTATCAATTTTTTAATTAGTCGGTTCCATCTGCATGTTTGTTTTGGCCTTTTGTTTGATTATCAAATTTATTGTATTAATCTCTCCACCTCTTTTCAGATGACGTTTCCGTTGCGCTGGCCCTGTCCGTACATCCCATTGTGCCCACTGCGGTGTGCAGATGTGCTGTGTGCCCCAATGCCCTTCATCGTGGGCGTTCACTCCAGCTATTTTGACCTGTACGACCCTCCTTCAGATGTGGTGTGTGTGGACCTTGACACCAACACCATTTTCCAGTGAGTCATTTTGCCTGTTGTCCTGGCAACAGAACAGCCCAGTGTGCTCAGTGCTGCAGATGACTAGCTCTGAGTGTGGCACAATGAAACAGAAAGAACACCACTCTCATTGTTTATTCTTCTTAAAACATAACATAATTGTAAAACAGCAGTTTATGTTTACCACTGCGGGCCACAGAGAAAAACTGAATGATTCAAATCTTTCAGATCAGAAGACAAGAAACCCTTGTCGTGGAAATCTTTACCCAGGAAGCATGTAAAAATCCTGCTCAGCTCACTCACCCACCTGCATAAAACTTTAGAGAAAAGTAAGTATGAAAACCCATAAACATCAGTACATAAAAAATCCGTCACACCTATCAATATAAATTACATCAGAAAGTAAAAAGAGGGCTGGACTTATGAAGAGGACCGAAACTATTCATTCTTTTCTCTCTAGTCTGTACCCCCGGTCATGAAGAGGCGACCCTAGAGTTCTTGCTGACAGATTACGATCTGATCTACGGGCGTCAAAAGCAGCTGGAGCTGGAGATCCAGGAGGCTTTCCTGCGCTTCATGAGCTGCCTCCTAAAAGGCTACCGCTCCTACCTCCTGCCCATCACCCAAGCTCCCTCTGAAAGAACCACTGACTGCAGCTCTCTCTTCAATTTGCAGGGTGTGTCCTGACCTACTCAAACTCAACTATACACTTATAATCTGTTCATGAGTTAGTAGTTGATCTGCTGACTTGTAGCTAAATTGTAATGTCATAGCGTCAGGTCTGATACCCCTCTGTTAAATTAAATGTGAGTGATTCAGAAAATTATGGATGTCACTGATCTTCATGTAGAATTCCTTACTGTATAGTATAGTTTCTTCTGGCTAGGATGAGAAGCTTTAGAGTGGAAAGAGTCTGCCACACTAACCATAAATTTTGACGCTTCTCCTCTTCTCAGGTTTTCTAAAGTCTCGTGATCGGACACAGCAGAAGTTTTATTCCCACCTTACCAAGACTCAAATGTTCACACAGTTTATAGAGGAGTGCTCCTTCGTCAGTGACAGACACGCATGCCTTGAATTCTTTGACGAGTGTGTTCAGAAGGTTTGTATCATACCTACTGTATTTTGTAGTCGAAAATACTTTTATTATTTAGTAAAAAGAAAGTCCCACCCCCCTCAAAGTACATGATTAATGCAGACTTACACAAGCCATGTTTCTATCCAAATATCTAAATCTTATATTTCATTGTGCTTTTCATTTAAAAAAAAAAATAAAAAAAATTACTTGGACGGAAATGTATCTTATCTCACTCTTTTACACCCCCTCACTCACGGTTTCTCATTTTTCTCTCCTCTCTCACTTTCTGTTCCCTGTGTAGGTGGATGTGGAGAAACCTGAGGAGGTGAGGCTGATAGATCTTGATGAGACTCACAGTGGAGAGCACACAGTGTTTATAATGCCACCAGAGGAGCCTCAAGAACCTGATGGCTCTGAATGCCCTGCGCCCTACAGGTTAGCCCTGACACACAATCAAGTTGTTTTCTATGCAGTTAGAGCATGTTGTTGTATGTTCTGTTATTTAACTTGTGTTATGTGCAATGATATAGCTATGAGACGTTTCCTGTTCTGCATCCTGAGTTGTTTGAACGGCCTCAGGATCAGCTCCGTACCACAGCGAAGGGAAGTGCCCCCGACAGCCCTGCCCCTCGCCGTACCAAACAGGTCCACCTTACTAAATAAATCCAAAAATGTAGACCCCTGATCAAAATGTTGTTTCATTATCTTCTTTCTCTATACTATTACTGCTATTGAGCTTTATCGACCATCTGGGAATCTTATTAACTACAACTAGACCTTTAAGGTGTTTTGTTTATGGCATTTATAAGATGACTAGTAAATGAGCATGTGCTTCTGGTTGACGCATGAAGTTCAGTTTCATTTACGGAAATTATCTTTATGGGTTTCATTCAATTTTTGTTCCCTCCTGAAGGGCTCTGTCTGTGTGTGCACTTGGAGTATAATAACACTATAATGGTGTAATCTATTTCTGTACGTTGTGTTCTATAGGAAATCAAGCTGGCACAGAAATGTGCGCAGAAGTACTCCGCAGTACCAGACATGTGGTCCAAGTGCTTGCTGGGTCACTGTTATGGTCTGTGGTTCATCTACCTGCCCACATTTGTCCGGGCTGAGAGCAACAAGGTGAAGGCACTGAAAACTGCCTTTGAGGTGCTCAAGCACATGGAGACACGGAAAGTGGTGCTGCCTGACGAGGTGAGGCCTCATACCAACCACTGACATATCAGGAGTGTGACAAAGCCCTTTTACATGACTACGGAGTTAAACGATGAGCAATGTCAGTGCTGTTTTCTCCAATCTCGTCATGCAAAAAAAACCAACTTGAATAGTGTCACATTTATGTATTTAACATTGGCCTCAACTAGCATTCTGTGGTATTTTAGAATGTATTTATTGCCCCAAACATTAATTTGACATAAGTCTGACATATAGTGGCTAAACAGGTAGTCTGAACGTAATATTCACACGAGCCCGAGTCCAAGGTTATATTCAATCATAACTGGGACACTTCTGTTTTACTCAACTTCCAGCCTGAGTGTGCACCCTTCACATAACCTCTGAATAGCACTAAGGTCTGTAGGTGCGTCTGAGGTCTGAATACTAACGTGCCCAATTTCCTTTAAAACCTCACTGTACAAACGTAACCCAACTGTGAATATAGCACTATGTTAAACAACCACACTATCTACCGATTTAGAGTTTGCAAATGTGTTTGAGGAATTCATATTAGCAGTCTGTAAAAATGTGCTTTGCATAAACATCTGCTGACACTCCACAACTACCCCTAGGCTTCCATTATTAATGAGGATTGTTACTGGGTTTTTTGTTTTGTTTTGTTTCATTCTCAGTACAGAGAAATAGTTTGAAACTTTGTTCCATGTTAGTCATGGATATGCTATAGTATTTCTAAATTTAATATGGATATGTGTTGTAAATTAGAGGTTAGTGGCTGATTATTTCTGTAAAAAATGTGCTCCCGGTCATTTCATCATTTTGTCTTGTAACAGTTGTTGAGAAGCCATTTTTATTGCCACAATAACACACCAATTTCTGTAAGCACCCAGTGATTTAACTGTGGGACTGTAAAGTGTGGGAAGTTGTGTTAATTTTGACTGCCCTTATACAGCATTCTGTGTGTGTTGCAGGTGTGCTACAGGATCCTAATGCAGCTGTGTGGGCAGTACGGGCAGCCTGTGCTTGCTGTCAGGGTCCTGCTGGAGATGAAGAAAGCAGGAATAACTCCTAACACCATCACGTACGGGTACTACAATAAGGTTAGTCGTCCAAAAGGCAAAGATACCACCGACATGCCAGTGACCTTTGATCATTATGACCGCTGCCCAAATGTACTCCTCTGTTCCCTTATAAGCTTTCACCTTTCTTTCCTTCATGTGTCTGCAGGCTGTGCTGGAGAGCAAGTGGCCATCCACCAATCAGGGAGGTCGCCTTCGGTGGGCCAAGCTTCGCAACGTTGTTTTGGCTGTGGCGCAGTTCAGGCAGCCAATCAAACGCAGGCAAAAGAGCGACTCTGTTAGCTCAAAACAAGGTTTGTGTGCTTTGAACAGTGTAGTGCCACTAAATGTAGGATAGCTGTACTCATACCTGAGCTTCTAATTATTGGTTGTGTCGTAGGTAACTCCAGCTGTAATCTTCACCCGCTCTCCACTCTTACACGTCAGACCAGCTGGAGCGGTTTGAGTGAAAGTTCAAGCCATGAATCGTTGACTGGTCCCATCACTAAGAGCAACAGTCTAAGCAGCATGCGGCCTGACAGTAAGTGACAGGCAAATGATTATTCCTTTATTATTCCTGCTTGCTGTTCAGTTTCACAAAAAGATACAGATTGCTACATATACAGCTTTGAATTTGAGCTATCCAACAGAATTTTGAGATATCCAAATTTGAGATATCCAACAGAAAGCACACTGGTTACACCTTTCCCATGCACATGGCAATAATTTATATCAAGTCAGAATCCATCAAATGTGATATAACCTCATTTCATATAAAAATCACTCATGATTCTAACTTACTGACTGCCAGAGATATAAACAAACATGGCTGTAAGAATAGTTTGAAATTGATATTGGTGAGCTGTGTGTGGTGTTGTGGGTTGGAAATTGCCCTTAGCTAATAACTAAACTGTGTTTAGTTTGCTGTGAATTTTCTGACTAACTAAATGTGTAATATGCAGAAGGAGGATGAAGAACATTTTTATTTATATAATACGTAATACAGGCAGAATGCATTTACACTGGCCATAACTGTATGACTTGGATCTAATTAAAACATTATGATTGTATTTTTTCCCCCACAGAATCTAGGTTAGCTAGAAAAACCATGGTACAAAACAAAAGCGCCGATGACCCCGCCTCCCGCAAACCGCCCATTAGTCCTCGGGATATGGTTACACCCGCCCCAGTTCCCCCTGATGACCATGTCAGAGTGCGACGGAGTGAGGTCTGCTTGTCCACCTTTTACATGGAGTGTGCAGAGCCAGATCCAGACTGCAGGTGCCAGCCGACTGAGAGAGATGGCAGGTATATGCAGATCAAGAGATGATCTTAACTATAAACTGTTATTGGTGTTTTACATAAAAATATTCATAGATTTGTAATCTGTTCAAAGAACATTATTTTTTCTGTGATTTTACATTAATGAAGACCATGATGTAGATTTTTATAAATTTTTTCCTCATTGGTTTCTCTCTCTACCAGACGTGCAGAGCAGCGGGAAACTCTGAATCGCAAGGCAGTAGATGAGAACTACAATAACGTGTTGTCCCCAAGTCGTGGACTGGCAGGTAAACTGCAGCAGCTTCTCACACCCACGCGTCACCGCAACTCATCACGCCGTGCAGCCAGTGTGGACGAACGCCGGCCTGCCACTAACGGCCCGTCACGCAAATCATCTGAACAGAGGCAGTCTCGCAAATCACAGGTGGCCGAGACACTACTGAAAGCCAAAGAGCGACTCTACAATGCCACCTCAGAGGTCAGAAATAACTTCACTCCGTAGGTGCTTTTGGACCAAACAATTCTAGGGACTCATTGAGAGGAAGTACTCACTGGGGACCTCCCCGAGAACTACACACCTTCACAAGCTTTTTTCTGTTTGCATTCATACTGCCAGTAAGAACAATGATGTGACGTAACCTGGCCAACGGCAGTGACATCAGTAGTCTGTTGCTTGTTTTAATATGAATGTGTGTATTGTCCTCCAGTGTTCTTGTGTTGCTGTGAAAATAGTAAACTAGCAACATTAAGATTTAAACTTCATGCATTTCAGTCACGTGATTCTTTAGAAACGGATCATTCCATTGTGCCATGGCATGCGGGGTGATAGTACACACTGATAGTAAATTATGTCATTATAAAGAGTGAATTTGAGGTGGAAAATAGTTGGGGATTGCTTAAAATATGTTTACCTAACATGGATTAATATTTTGTAACAGGTTTTCTTATACAATGGATGAGCATATGGACAAGAACATTTAGGTGAATTAAGATTTTTGTATGTCACTTAGACGCGTCAAAATCATGTTATTTCCTTGTCACATATAGGCCTAATAGAGAAAAAAATGGACTTCATTGTTGGTCCATTTGTCTGTATTTCTTCCCTATTTTAAGTCTGACGTGAAGATCTGTTGTTGACACAGCTAATGTTTTACACAGATTTTTTAAAATGGCAGTTACCGGTGCCGCATTGGCTCATGTTTGACCACTATACGCTTACATCTGGGTCAGTCACCATACACTTATGTCACACACGGTTTCCCTTAAAAAACATTCCTCATAACGGAGTTCTAAAAACTGATTGTCCTCAGTCCCTGCAGTGCGAACACACAAAAAAGGGAGAACTTCTTCCAACAGTCCTAAGAACTATGAAACATTCTTCAGGTCCAAAAGCACCTCATTAGTCAAATCATAATATACAGTAGACCAATACCAGTATAAAATACCAAGGCTATAAAACATTCTAGCTTATAGCCTTCTCAAGAAGTTTTGTAACACATAATGACTGTCATTTGCTTTTGTTTTTTCCAGAGCTCATTGTCTGTAGGTAGTGACATTGACCTGACAGAACCTCCAAATTCTGTTTTTTCACTCAGGAAGTCATGGGATTCTACACAGGAAGGGGCGTGGCTTGAGGTAATTTCACAGAAGAGAAAAACCCCAGGTTTTATGCAGAACTTCCCTCTTGTTTCTCCCTTTCTTTTACACTTTGTTTCCTTGTGAAACATCTGACTCATGTCCTGAACTGACATAACCACAACTCTCCCCGGTTAAGTAACTGTCACCATGTTGTCATGGTTCATGCTAAAACACTTTACCCTTAAAAGACATATTTGAATTGAAGAAAATGTTCAAATTCTAATTCAGTTCTAAACAGTAAAGAAGATCACTGTTGTGCTTGATAGTGTCACGGTGGTTTGTGAAAATAAGGGACATAAAGCCGTTCTTTTTGCCCAGGTGTCGATGTCGAGCTGCACTCTTTGCCGGACCTGTAACTCGTTGGTGTACGATGAGGAGATCATGGCAGGCTGGACATCTGATGACTCCAATCTTAACTCCACCTGTCCATTTTGTTCAGCAACCTTCGTACCACTGCTAAATGCAGAGATCTGTGACCTTGGGCCTGTCAGCAGGTAACGCATCCTGAGCATACCAGCTCTGTTTTGGAAATTGTGTTGCTTCTGGAATCAACATGTGATGTCTGTATCCATAGAGACTGAAACGTCAGAAATAAACCAGCAGAAAAACAGCAGTCATTTTTTTTTCAGTTATTATGAACCAATTTTATGTTTGTCAGGGTGAACAGATTTTGCTTCACAGCTTTAATTTGGTCACTAAGTGACTTTTTATTACTTTAATATTGACTCTTGAGCTTTGTGAGTACATTTTTTTTCTCCAAATCAGTTAGCATCCTTTATGTGAATTATGGGAATGCTTTATAATGAAAACATTCTCCAGTACTAGCAGAATAGTTTGAAAACATTAAATGCTGATTTAATCACTTTTAAAAACAACACAGGTTTTGGGTTCCATAAAACTGAAGGACAGACTGAAATAGAATAAGGATGTACAGGGAGTGCAGAATTATTAGGCAAATGAGTATTTTGGCCACATCATCCTCTTCATGCATGTTGTCTTACTC